>JANBXA010000391.1:1765000-1977500 GCA_030556225.1 Cricetiscus sungorus | reverse complement strand
TTCCTGGCCTCGGCCAATCACCCAGCAGTCACAGGTGCAGCCTCACACACTCAGCAACCATCCAGAAGCCACTCTTGTAGCCTTGCTTGCTGGGCAATCGTGTCTTTAGCAGCTATGGCCTTGCACACTCAGTGCAAGACCAAATCCCAGCCCCTCACACAGCCGTCACCATGCACTTGGCCTGGGCCTCCTTTCCTGCCATGTGGCCACACACCCCCCCTGCAGCCCCACGAACAGCATGCGAAATAAAGTGTGGGAAGGGGGCCAGACCTGCCTCGCAGTGGAGACCAGCACCCTCTGAAGGACACCACCTCTCCTGGGACCAGAGGCCATGGAACTGTCACACATTCACCTAACAGAGCTTCTCCCTCTCCTCATCCTCTGACTTTATTTTTTACACTTTACTCACTTCTGTGAGTGTGTGTACATGTGCCAGGCACACACGTGGACGTCAGAGGACATTTCTCTCTTCCCACCATGTGGTCCCCGAGACTGAACTCAGGTCACCAGGCTTGGCAGTAAATGCCTTTACCTGCTGAGCCACCTCACTGGCCCGGCCTCCTCATTTCAACAAGTCTTTAAACTAGGCTAAGAGACTGAGCTCCAACCACAGAGAGCCAGGCTGAGGCGACAGCAGGCTACAGTGGTTGTGCTGCCTAAAAACCACAGCTTCTGCCAGTGGCTGCTCCAGAGCCGCAGCCTGACCTGTGGGGTTGGTATGTTAATTTCTGTGTTTGTGGTACTGGGGACCAGATCTAGGCCACTGAGCGTGCTCAGCGCTCAGGGTTACCGTACTCTTGTCCCTGTGAAAGTTTCTCCCTACTCCCCTCTCACTTGCTTTTCAAGGGAACACAAATAGCTTACAGAGAAAGGGGAAGCCAGGGTTCCCTTACCAAATAAATCTTATTTGTTTGCTTATGTATTTACAGACTGGACCTCATGTAGCCCAGGCTGACCCTCAGCTCACTATTTAGGCCAAGGATGACCTTGAACTCCTGATCTTCAGTCTCTACCTCCTGAGTGCTAAGACTGAGGTGTGTGCCACCCTGCCTAGCTTCTGTGCTGCTGGGGATCAACCTGGGTCTTCACGCCTGCCAGATGATCAAAGCACAACCCCAGCCCAACAAACCTTACCTTAAGACGAGGATGGACTTGGGATACAGAGCAGTAGCTGAGCGCTCACCTAGTACATGGGAAGCCCTGGGTTCAGCTGAGTCACAAACAAAGAACTAGACCGACAGAGTCGCCTGGAATGTTCAGGGGTCTGAGTACAATCCCCCTATACTACACGCACACGCACGCACAAGCCCACACAAATAAAGGAAATGGATGCCTTGTGACAGTCTTGTAAGACTATATAGATGTAAAAAAAATTGAATTTTTAATGATCTACACGACAATCTGGATGATTTGAGACTGTCACCCCAGCACTCGGGAGGCCGAGGCAGAAGGGTCAAGAGTTCGAGGCTGGCCTGGGCTACAAATTTCAATCCTGTCTCAAAGTAGTAAAAAGGTGAGTAAGTAAATAGTTCCACAATCAATCAGGCCATCAAGCAGCCTGGGGCTGGCAGGCAAACAGCACCTGGAAGGGCCTGCTAGCTAGTGCAGGCCACTGGCCGCCCCTCGGGCAGGTCCCACACCACCTGGGAGGCACTGGGCACCCCTGTACTGATAAGAATGCACCAGACATTTATCTCCCTGCACACAGAACTGGGGAGAGGCAGAGGGGCAGGAAGTTCTGGCCTTGTCTCCAGAAACCATCACTCGCCAAGATCAGCGCCTACTTGATGGAGTCTCCTCTGGGGGAAGATATGGTCTGGGGCAGGGGATCCGTGCCTCTCACTGCCTTTCATGATTTCCCACATTTGTTTTTAATCAACGATGGACTAATGGGTCACCAGGGAAGATAACCCAGTAGATTTCTTTGTCCCTGATAGAATTCTTTCACCAAAAAAAAAAAAAAAAAAAAAAAAACCACAAAAAACAAAACAGTGCTCCTCTTGATCCCTGCAGGCCCAGCGAGGCAATTATTGTCTCCCTGACAGCAGAGCCAGCAGCATCTTATCTGTTTTTAATGCCCTCAGCCCGGGCCTGCGCCAGAGGAGAGCAAAGTCAGTGTCCATTAGAGCAGGAGGCTCCTCTGATCGGAGGCCGTGGAAGGAACACACTTCCGACTCAGGCACCGAAACTCCCAGCCGTCCTGAGGATCAGAGTCCTTTCTCTGGGGAACTCCTACCAGGAAATAAAACGCAGGCCCCTAAGGTAAGAGCGGAGCCCCATCCTCAGATGAATTCTCTCAGGGGCAGAGCAGTTGCCAGGGCTCCTGGACCACAGCCAGAGACTTGCTCTGGAGTTTCTCGTCTAAAGCAAACTTTGAAAAGGACATTTAAGAGCAACTGTGAGTATGGGGACCACATTCATCACCACACTGATGCCACGGAGATACAGCACTCCTACCTGCCCACGCATCCTCATCACTCCAAGCCCAGGAACATGGCATTCCACTCAGCCACTGCAGCATGCTTGTGGGAAAGCTGGTCTGTGGGCATTTAAATTGTACTTGGCAGGGGGCAGTGAGATGGCTCAGTAGGTAAAGGCACTTGTGTCCAATCCTGACTGTGACTCTGATCCCTAGGACCCACTCAGTAGAGCGTGAGAACTGACTCCCACAACTTGCCCTGTAACTTCCATATGTGTGCTGTGGCATGTGGATCTACACACATACACATACACATACACATACACATACACATACACATACACATACACATAAATAAATACAAATTAAAAATAAATTCAGCCAGCTGCTGTGCCAGACCTCTGGGCAGGGCTACGCCCTGTGGCCACCTGGCTCTGTGCAGTAAGGCACAGCAGGGCAGGGCACACACTAGCTGGCGGCTACTGGAAGGGACCCTACCTGGAAGTGGGTAGACGGGGGGGACGGCAGGTGAGGGTGACCAGAAATGTGGGATGTGGCTCAGTGGTAACACAATAACCTAGCACTCAAGGTTCTGGGTTCAATCCCTAGCACAAACAGAGAAAAGGAAAAAACCAACACCAGGCAAAAACTAAAGTCAATACAGGCACCTGTGGGCTAAAGAGACACTTGTCCAGAGTCCATGTGACAGGCCTGCTGAGTGGACCCCTGAGAAAGAGCATCTCTCCAGGGGAAGGAACAAGAACAATCCAAGGCAGCCAGCCGCACACGTGAGCAAGGGGCCAGGGGTCAGAGCAGAGCCGGTGCGCGTGGCCGAGGACAACGACAAGGCCTGGGGTCTTTATCGTCACTGTTCTAGCGCTCTGCAGAGACTCCAGGGCCAAAGCAACTCAGAAAGTGAAAGCACTTAGCTGGGCTGGCTTTCAGCTCAGAGGGTCAGTGCATTATCATCACAGTGGCGTGCAGAGCTGGAAAAACAGCTGAGAGCTGCCATCCCGGTCCACGGGGGCCAAGGAGGAGACACTGGGCCTGGCATGGGAGTCTGAAACCTCACAGCCCACCCCCAGTGACACACTTTCTCCGACAAGGCCGCACCTCCTAACGCTTCCCAAGTAGGCGACTAGCACTCAAGTACGTGAGCCTGTGGGGGCCATCCCCACTCAAACCACAACTGCAGCTCAGGAGCTCAGTGTGATGGGCAGCCTCTAGCCACCTGTGCTCATGACAGAGGTGGCATATCAGAAACCCTGCATATCACATACTCACCATTCATAACAGTAGCAAAATTACAGTTTTGAAGTAGCGATGAAAATAGTGTGTGGTTGGGGTCAGGACAGCATGGGGAGCTGAATTAAAGGGTTGCAGCGTTAGGAAGGTTGTGAACCACAGCCTAGACACTCTTAGCAGGAGGATCACATGTTGGGCCTTCCCTTACAACCCAGGACACTGTCACCCTCAGAAGCACCCGCTCCTTGTATGGGGGGTGGGGCTGCCTTTGGTACAACCAGGTGAGTGGGACCAACACAGTTCAAGGTTCCCGAGTCCCCCTCCCACCAGCCCTACTTCATAGAGAGGTGGCTCAGTGGTTAAGAGCACTTGGCTGCTCTTCCAGAGGTGCTGAGTTCAATTCCCAGAAAACCATCTATAATGAGGTCAAAGTGCCCTCACTGTATACATAATAAAGAAATCTTAAAAAAAAAAAAAGATTAATAAAATAATATATACACAAAAGCTTGAAAAAAAAAAAAAAAAGAGCCAGGCTGTGACCTAGTGGTCAGCGTACAATTCTTTCAGAAAAGCTACTCACGGCTGCAGTGGGGAGCCTCTGTGTGCAGGCCACAGGCAGACGAAGCTTCCAGTCTGTCTCTCCATCCAACTGGTCCGTACGCAAGAAGCAAGACCCTGTGGAGAGATTTGGGTATGTCTGATGTCTGTAATCTAAGTGTTTACTTCAGGAACTCTGGGCAGTGCCTGCTCTGGGCCTTGAAGAAACGGCCAGTGACTCACAGAGAAAATGTATCTCCACATCCCACCCCTTCCCAAGCTCTGGACTCAAATTCTCAACCACCCAATGGTAGGACTATGTAAAAAGAGGAGGCAGGCAGCCTGATGAGACAATCCAGCAGGGGGATGGGTCAGCGACCAGCACAGAACAGTCACGCCTGTGATCACTCATTTGCAGGGGTGTAGGTATTTCCAGACCCCTTCTCAGGACCACATGGACTTGGATCCAAGACCTACTGGCCTGGTCTCTCTGAGCCTCAGGTTCCCTGTGTAGGAACGGAGATAGTAAGAGCACCCCTCCAGGGGTCTTCCACGGGCTACAGAGCTGAACCATGCGCTCAGGACGCGGCTGCTATAAAGACCCATACCAGGGCCTGCTCTGGCTGCAGGGTGACCCCACTAATACAGAACCCCCAAACCCACAATGCTTCAAAGTTCAACACGACTGATTGGGGACTGACTGATTTAGAGACAGAGTCTCAAATGCCCCAGAATGTACCTGAACTCACTAAACACCCAGGATGACCCTGAAGGTCTGATACTCCTGCCTCTACTCCCTGAGTGCTGGGCTGACAGCTGTGTCACCATGCTTTACGCAGAGCTGGGGACGGAACCCAGGTCCTTGAGTACGCTGGGCAAACACTCTACAGACTGAGTCTCATCCCTAAAACTTCTCAGAGATAGTAATTCCACGAGAAAAACCCTACACAATAAAGTTTTGTTTCAGGAATACAAGTCCAAGACGCTTCTGGACCCATAAGGGACACTGAAGAAGGGACATATACCTCAGTTGTGTCATAAGCTCTGTGACAATGAACCAGACAGGGAGAGAGTCCAAGTCACTGCAGAGCTAATACTTCTGAGCACTAGGGCTGGAAAGAGCCAAGTTCAGATCCCCAGAACCTACTTAAAATGGGACGTGGTGGGCAGGCTCTCTCAAGAATGGAGGCTAAAACAGCAAAATCCCCAGGAGTTCAAAAAACGTGCAAGCATTAAGGCAGAACACAGATAATCACATAGGTAGTTGTGTGTGTGTGTGTGTGTGTGTGTGTGTGTGTGTTGAAATAGGGTCTCACCATGGAGCCCAGGCTGGCCTCCAACTCTATGTAATCCTCCTGCCTCAGCTTTCTGAGTACTGGGATTACAAGCATGAATTAGCATGCCAGTTTTACTGTGCTGTTTTCTTTCCTTCCTTCCTTCCTTCCTTCCTTCCTTCCTTCCTTCCTTCCTTCCTTCTTCTTTGAGACAGGGTCTCTCTGAGTTCCTGGCTATCTAGAACTCTCTTTGTAGACCAGACTGGCCTCAAACTCACAGAGATCAGCCTGCCCCTGCCCCCTGAGTGCTGAGATTAAAAGCTCGGCATGCTGTGTTTTCTTAAACATTTATTATTCTCGCTTTGCTTTGTGGGGAGGGCGCTGCTCACAGCACAGGCATGTGAGGAGGCGGAGGAACTGTAGGACCTGGTTCTCTCCCTCCACCACGTGGCTCCCGGAGGCTGAGATCAGGTTACCAGGCTTGGAGAGGAATGCCTTACCTGCTGAGCATGTCGCCACCCAAATTTTCTGTGTTTTGCTATTTCATTCATTTGGTTCTTTGTCTGTTTGAAACAGGGTCTCACTATGGAGCCCTCCCGATGACTGGAAACTTGCTATGCAGTCAGGCCCTGAACTCACAGCGATCTGCCTGCCTCTGCCTCCCAAATGCAGGGTTTAAAATGTGTGATACTTGATGGTGCATGCCTTTAGCCCCAAGCACTCAGGAGACAGAAGTAGGCTGATCTCTGTGAGTTCGAGGCTAATCTGGTCTATGGAGTGAGTTCCTGGACAGCCAGAGCTACATGACCAAAACTCTTTTAATTGTGAAGGATCCCTCTACAGAGACATTTTCAAATGATGATAGTGCCAATTGTCACTGGAAAGGCCAATGGTCACGCTCCGTCCATCAGATGCTTACCGTTTTTCTCTGATGTCCTCAGGAAGATCATGTCAGCAGGGACCCGCTGGTTCTGGGAAATGAGATGAAGCTGTAATGTTTCTATCAACAATCACAGGTTGGGTCTCGCCCCAGCCTGCACTGTAGCTAAGCACAGGGTTGCTTTGTCTGGGGTCTGCAGGGTCTCCCACACTCCCAGCCCTTTACTGACCCTGCCAACAAGTCATCTGGGAAAGCCCCGCCTTCACTTCTTGAACCTGCACATCCTCCATCCCATTCCCCCCACCCCCACCCCCGCCCCACCCAGCTACAGACACTGAAGACAGGACCCTCACACACGCTCTACTGCCTCTGCCCCACTCCACGCTTGGCTTTTCTCTTCTTCCGTCTCAGTACATGCGTGCGTGCGTGCGTGCGTGCCTGCATGCATGAGAGTGCATGTGTGCATTAGCATGTGCGTGTGTCTTCGTGGAGGACAGAGGTCCTTGCTTTTTTGAGACAGGTTCTAACATTGGCCTAAAACTTGCCAAGTAGGTTCCCATTACTGGCCAGAGCCCCAGGATCTACCTGTCTGCCACACCATGCTGGGGTGTGCCACTTTTTACATGAGTGGACAGGCCCGAACTTGGACAAGCACTTTACTGGCTATCCCAGCCCTCCTCTCCTCTGGCTTGCCGTCAGATGCGAGGAAGTAACTAAAGCGGGAAAGTCAATCCAGGAGTGCAGGCCTTTGCCCAGTAGAGGCTGGCACGTCTGTGAGTCCCCAGTCTACACATCGACATCTTGCTTAAGAAACAAGTCATACATACACACATACATTCATGGGGAGGGGGGACAGCAGCCCTGTGTGGCTGTGACAAAAAGGAATATGACAATAGACAGAGGCCCTGACCCTAAGTGTCTCTGTTTCCCTTAAATTAACCTTGAATGCTCAGACTTAACCCTCTAACAAACTGGTGCCACTCAATTCCTACAGAAACAGGGTGTGATGGTTTGAAAGAAAACGGCCCCGAACGGAGTGGCACTATCAGGAGGCGTGGCTTTGTTGGAGTTCTTGCAACCCTCTTGGAGGAAGTGTGTCACTGCAGAGGTCTCCTATATGCTCAAGCCACACCCAGTGAGACAGACTCTTTCCTGTTGCCTGTGAGTCAAGATGTAAGAACTCTGAGCTCCTTCTCCAGCACCAAGTCTGCCTGCCTGCTGCCCTGCTTCCCGACATGATGATAAGGGACAAAACCTCTGAAGAGTAAGTCAGCCCCAATTAAACATTTTCCTTTGTAAGAGTTGCTATGATCATGGTGTCTCTTCAGAGCAATAGGAACCCTAATTAAGACACTGGGTAAGACCGGGTCTTTTTTTCTGACCAAATGTGACCCCTAGGCTCTCTAGAGCCATCGCCCCAAACCTCCCACCTTCCAAACACCCACAGTAAACAGACCCGTCAGTGTTTGTTCAAGTGACGAACATTAATCAGACTTTTACCATCTTTGTCACTCTGCACCCTCCTCCCCATAAAGCTGCTGGCAGGCTCCGTGAATCGGGACATGCAGGTTAACAGTTCAACAGAGGTGAATTCAATAAACAGTTTTAAGTGTCAGTGTGGCAAGCTGACTAATAGTAAAGACATCATGGTTAACCCCCAAAAACAAACATACCAAGCAGAAACCAAATGCATGCTTGGTTTATAACTCTAAGCAGGGCTCCTGGCCCCCTAGTACACGGTACCTTGGGGAAATCTTTTTGTGTCTGTCTCATGGGATAGATGTTTTTCTTCCCAAGGCAGAAATGTTTGCTAGCATCCTAGAGTTTCTTCCATGAGGACAGATACACACAGCACAGGCAGGGCTCCACCCACAGACCACTCCCCATGCTCTGACTCCCAGCAATGCCCAGTCCCTGAGAAGCTTCTAGATTCCACTCACCTTTTCCACAAGAATGAGATCCCCCACCTGGATGTTTGAACTCTTCACCTTCACGGTCCCTGCAAAGTAACAGAGAACACACACCTCATCACTGTCTTAACAATCTAGACCAATGGTTCTCAACCTGTGGGTGGCGACCTCTTCCGGACTGAGTGACTCTTTCTCAGGGGTCACCTAAGACCATCAAAGACATACATTTACATCACAATTCATAACAGAAGCAAAATTAGTTACGAAGTAGTGTTGAGAATATTGTTATGGTTTGGGGGGAGTCACCACAACATGAGGAACTGCACTAAAGGTTGCAGCCTTAGGAAGGGTTGAGAACCACTGTTACAGACTCTACCAGGTAGTAAGACACACAAGCACCCACCTCCCGATTCTGCCTCACCAGGAGGACATCTGCCTTCGGCCCTAGTGGCTCCGGAAGCTCGCTCAGTCTCAGGAGACTTCACAGACACCAGGAGAATTCGGGCCCTTCAGGAGAAACGGGCTCCCCTGCCACAGCATATCCTTTCTACACCAACTAGTACCACAGAACAGTTATTATTCACCACGAGATAAAATGCACAGAGCTGGGGGGACAGCTCAGTGGGTAGAGAGTCCTTACCACACAGACAGGAGGATCCAAGTTCCATCCCTAAAACCTACGTCAAAGCCAGGGAAAGTTCCATCCCTAAAACCTACGTCAAAGCCAGGGAGGTAGTCGGCCACCCAGAGTTCAGTCCCTATAGCACTCATGGCTCAGAACTACCTATCATCCCAGGCCCAGGGGGTAGGATGTCCTCTTCCAGTACCTGTACACATAACACACACACACACACACACACACACACACACACACACACACGGAAACCTAAAACAAAACAACAAAAACCCCACGTATGGCATTCTTGTGTCTGCAATCCCAGCGGTACTGGGAGTGGCAGGAACAGGGGCTGACCCCAGGCTTGCTCATCAGCCAGCTCCAGGTTCGGCAAGAGGTTTGGGCAGAGTGAGGGCAGCCCCTGCTTTGCTCCTGCGCATGCTCATCAAATGCTATCCAGCGCTCACCTCCCCTGAATGTTCACCAAACACTACCCCAAACAGAGCTCTCTGCAAAACTTCTCAACCCTGACACAACACAAAGGTTCCAAGTAGCTATCTGGCATTGCTTGGAGGAAGGCAAGATCAACCACGTTCCTGTTTAGTACAAAAGTAACCACCGGACCCTCAGAGTGGACACAGTGCGGTCCACACCAGCAACAATGTATCACTGCATCCCCGGAGGACTCAGCTGCTACTGGAGGCTAACCCTGACCACTAGAGTCCCATCTCCAGATCCACAAGAGAGGAGAGCCTGCTCCCACAAGTTGTCATAAGTACACACGTGTACACACACACACACACACACACACACACACACACACACACAAGGTCAGGAATGGTAGTGCACAACTTTAATTCCAGCACTCAGAAGGCAGAGGCAGCAGATCTCTGTGAGTTCAAGGCCAGCCTAGGCTACATAGTGAGATCCTGTCTCAAAATAAACAGCACATCCTTTTGATCCTGGGTTAGACCATTCCAGAGAAAGAAAAATTTGAGATGGAGAAACAAGCCTGACCCACTCTTTCTCCTCCACCAGGGGGCACCAGAGACAGAAGGAGGGGTGGAGGCAGAGAGAGCTCCAGGTCATTGCTGCAGGTCAGAGCTGCAGGGTCAGAGCTGCAGGTCATTGATGCAGGGTCAGAGCTGCAGGTCAGAGCTGGAGGGTCAGAGCTGCAGGTCATTGATGCAGGGTCAGCTCTCATGTCCAGCCCCACCCGTGGCTGCAGTGAACTTTTCCTTAGGCGCTCATTCCAACTTTACCAAACTTAAATGCACATTGTCACTGGTTTATTACCAATTATATCCCGATGGCCTGACTCACTCGATCTTAGCCTCCCCTGGTGAAGCCTAACTAACTTACTGCTAAACTGGCAGCCATGGATCCCTGTGTTTGTGACCCTGGCAGAGAACAGGCTGGGGCTCTCACCGGCTTGACAGGGATTCCATCTATCAATGCTGAGATTTAGTTCTAAATCCTTCACACTTTTTCTTTTAACAATAAGCATAAGAGGGGTTGCCTTTCCAACTAGAGACAAATATATAATGTGTGTATTATGTATCTAACTAGAGACAAGCATATAAACTAACTCTAATTTTTTTTTTTTTTTTTTTAATGCCCAGGGCCACATTCTTTTCCTTCCACACTCAATCCTGACTTCCAGTCAATTCATATAAACTGTCTCCACCAATCCATCCTTACATTCTACCTTAGCAAACGCCCTCTAATCCAGTGAGTCTGCAGTTACCAGGTCTCCCTAGTTCCCCAGAATAGCTGGGCCAGTTATTCAAGCAAAGAGTAACTGGCCCAGCCAGCAAGATCTCAAGGGGCCACAAGACCCATGCATGGCCACGACACTTGTTTTACTTAACCAGGGATTGTAACAAGCATTCTGCTGTTGTTGGAGGGAGAAATAAGCCCCAGGTCAACAGCATCGAGAGAGACCCCAAGACAGGAGAGATGCGGCAATGGTTAAGAGCACTGGCTGCTCTTCCAGAGGACTGGGGTTCTATTCCCAGTACCCACTTGGTGACTCACAGCCACCTGTTAACTCCAGTCCCAGGGGATCCCACACCCTCTCCTGGCTTCCACAGGTACCACACACATGTGGTGCACTGACATATAAGGAGGCAAAACACTCACACACATACATTAAGAACATAAAAATTAAATGAAGACAGATTCCCTAGACCCACACCCATTACACTAGCATGGGTGTCAAGCATAAACTTGGACTTCCCACCTCACACATGGTGCTCTGTGAGTGTGCAAGCCGGATGACAGCTTTCAGGATTGGTTTTCTCCTTCTGCAGATGAATCCTGGGGAAAGAACTCAATCTGTCAAGTACGGCGACAAGGTGACAATAGCCTTTACCCACTGAGTGCCTCGCCAGCCCTACTTCCTGAGCCACTCAAGTAAGAGGAAGGGGCCAGCCTTCAGTGGCTGGGGCTGACTCCCAGAATACAAGCCGACTTACAACCCACAACTCCTAAGTGTGTATCAATCACTGTCTTCCAGAAATGTTCATAAAGGAGGCAGAAAGCACCGGAGCAGCCAGGGACAGGAGCCTGACATCCTTGAACAGGGACCAAGGAGATGGCTCAGTGAGTAAAGGTGCCTGCTGCCAAGTCTATGACCAGAGTCCAATCCTGGGGACCCAGACAGTAGGAGGGACACACCCCTAAAAGGTGTGCTCTGACCTCAACTCTCCTCTCTCTCTATTTTAATACAGGAGCTGCAGTTTGGTTTACATTGAGCCCGCCTACACAACAGCTAGCTCAAGACAACGAAATGCCAAAGCGTCTTCCTCAGGAAGCAGCCTGAGAAGTGAGGACCTGAACCTGCCAGTCCCCCTTCCCGGGTGCTGTGCCCAGCATCCATTGCTGGCTCTAAGACTTCTCCACATATGCACCTCATGTGTTTTATTTCTGCATTTATTTATTGTGTGTACGTGTAGGTACGTGTGTGTCACTGCATGAGCGTGGAGGTCAGAGAGCAACCTAAAGACACAGGTTCTCTCTCTCCACGCTGTGGATTCAGAAGATCAAACTCAAGTTATCAAGCTTGGCATCAAGCGCCTTTACTCACAGCCATCTTGCCAACCCCAAGGCTCTGAGGCTTTTTCCTTTTAGTGTATTGGTGGAGAAAGAGATTCTTACAAATGTGACGTGGAAATTCTCCAGACACATCCCTGATCATTAACCAGCTTCTGATAGATCCACCCCACCCACTCTCACCGCCGCACACCAGGAGGCTTCTAGGCAGTTTACAAGAGCGGACGACAAGCAATGAGCACAGCTGTTTATTTCTACAGCCCTGGACCCCAAGCTTTTCATAAGCAAACCAACCAGCGGCCCAAGCCCACCTTTCATGGATGACAGCTCCAGAATAAGAACCGTCTGTCTGTGTGGCAGGGAGGCACCAGATGTTTCCTTGGGCTGCAGCAAGTCAACGACTGCACACATCCATCCCTCCCCCACAAAGGGGGAAAACCATCCTTAAACAAATTCCAGGGCACTGGGCCATGGGGGCTGGTTTTTTGACCCTGAACACCTCAAGTTACAATTCTATTTTTCATGGCCGGCGCATGACACGGCGGCCGTTGTGGACGGGCCTCATCGGCCTGGCTAATGGATTACTCTCTAATCTAACTGTGGCAGTGACGAGCTGTAAATTCCACTCATGTGTACATTTCCTGGGGCTGATACCAAAGCACCTCCACAGGCCTAGAGTTCAGAGGCCTAAAGGTGAAGATTTCATGTTCAAATCAGCAGTCCCAAAGGCCAGGGAGAGACTCACTTGAAAAACAACCAAGGTTGAAAAGTGTGGCCATGAAGGGCCTTGGTTTAAATCGGTCAGGAACAAAAAGAGAAGAAACAAAAGACCGGAGATTAAATATCCTAAATTTATACTCAAGTTATAGAGACTTTTCAATAAATATATCAACACTGGTTGACCATGTCCCCAAATGACAAACAGTCTAACAGCCCGAGGGCAGGAAGCAGTTTTGGGGGAAATTAGCAGAGCAGGGGTGGTGAGATGGCTCAGCAGGTAAGGGCACTTCTTGCCAGACCTGACTTGAGCTCAAATCTCAGGACCACAATGGGGAAAGGTGAGAGCTCCCCTGTGCAGTCCTGACTTCCCCAAGTGTGCCAGGCACTCAACCACGTTTGATTAACTACAATTTTAATGTAAAATATTGTTCAGTTTCTTTTCACTGAACTGCCACTGAATTTAAAAACAAAAAGATCAAATATTAGCAACGAAAAAGTCGAAGCATCACTTTGCATCTGTCAGCCTTGATGAGAAAGTCTGTGGTACGTCTGTCTTAAGCCCTGCCCTGGAGGATTTCTGCAGGAGCTTTAATACTTTAATATCAGGAAGCCCATCACTAGGGCGAGGGAGCGAGGTGGCTCAGCTGGTAAAGCACACACCACACAAGCCCAGTGGGCTGAGTTTGACCCCACCCCGCCACACACGCAACACACACTAATAACTAAAGTTAGGGAAAGGAGCTTAAAGCCCATGACTATAATTCTTCCCCTTAAAAAACAAAGACACTGGGACACAGGCGTGGCCCAGAGGTTTAGAGCACTGGCTGTTCTTGCAGAGGACCCAGCACCCCCCCCACACCCCCCCACCTCCCCACCCCTCACCCCCACGTGGTGGCTCACAACCACCTGTGATTCCCGTTCCAGGTAATCCGATGCCCTCTTCTGGCATCCACAGGCACCTCGTGTACATGCTGCACAGACATACATGTAAGCAAAACACCCACAAACAAAACAGAACAAAACAAAACGTTTAGCTGAGTGAGGTAGCTTTTTAATCCCAGCCCTTGGGGCACAGATGCAGGCAGATCTATGTGAGTTCAAGGTCTACACAGTGAAATCCTCTCTCCCCCCACCCCCCAAAACTGTTTCAATTAAAAAACCACACACATAACTCCATATTCAGTCTATAAACTGTCTACTCTGAAGACAGAAATGCAGGGCTTCAGTGGATGAGTGGATGATTAACTAAACACGTTCCCATTGACAACCCCATCCCTTCAAGCTGACGACGGCTGCTGGAACAGGACCCGCTGAGAGATATCCAGGGTACCCAGGTCAGAAGGGAGCATTGTTCACAGTCCCAGGGACCAGCCAGAGGAGATTGTGAGTTAAACTGATAATGGAGGTCTGCAGACGAAGGTGAGTTCATTGACCACGGCGCTCTGTAACTGGGCTCACAGGACACTGCAGAGTGGGAGAGGCATGGGCCCCAAGAGAAGCAAGGGACCACGCTCAGCACACAGTGCGGCCCTAAGAAAAGCTGATGACTCGAGAGATCTTACATCCCACGTGGGCCTCTAGCTCAGGACTAATGCGCTGCCATGCATCCAGATGTCTCCAGCAGGAGAGAGGCCAGCATGCTCATTATGCCTCTGCGGGACGGGTTCAAGGCTAATTACCTCAGCTTCACTTGGCCCTTGGTGGAGAGTCAATTGGGAAGGGAGGTCCTTATGAAGAACAGGTATTCATCTGCGAAAATGCAAGCCCTAGCTCACCCTCTCACACCCCCTAACAAGCACACACACTAACCCACACCTCACACCCCCTCACAAGCACACACACACTGGCCCATGCCTCTCACACCCTCAGGCACCATCCCCCAAAGAATTCAACTTCTGCTATAATATAAAGTAAAAATGAAAGTCTAAAAAGTTCATTTGTGTACACCCCCGACACACACACACACACACACACACACACACACACAAAGAAAATTGTAAAGGGTCAGCGATGTGCACAGAGGAGCAGCCCAGCTCATCACACACACTAAGGCTCCCCAACCCCCACACATGGGCACCTGACCTAGTCGAAGCCTTACAGTCAGGCAGGCCTGGGTTGTGTCCTCAGCCTTGCCCTTACCTCATTCTGTCCTTTATTCTCAGTCACAGCCTGAGCAACGGGTGAAAAGGGAAACTCTCCCCTCCCTCCCCACCCGCCCGCCTCCTTGGAGTCACTCAAAACAGCTGACAAGGCCTCAGAACTGCTGCCTGGCTGCTTCCCCGGCCCATGCCCATCCCTTTCTATGTGCCACCCTGTGTGTGTAAGCGCCCAGACCACAGAACCGACCTGCCCAGGGCCTCACTGCCTCTGCCCTACACTCAGCCTGTTGTTGTTTTCATAGAGCTCTTTTCCTTTTGTTTTGGAGACTGCATCTTATTCTTCAGCCCTGTATGGCCTGGAGCTCAATCCGTGGACCAGGCTGGCCTCAAACTCACAGAGAGCCACCTGTGTGCTGGGGACAAAGGCTTGTGCCACCACATGTGGCTCCTGTAGGATTCTTTGCCAGGGCTAGCTGAGCATCCATCTGGCACAGGCCACACCCAGAAAGTCGTGCACTTAGCCGGACCCTCCACTAGAACCTTCTTGAAATCCCTTTTGTTTTTCCAGGGCGGGGGTGTCGGGGGTGTGGGGGGTGAGACAGGTGTCATGTGGCTCAGCCTGGCTTCAGGGCCTTGAGTAAAGTGATGTTCCGGCTTCCAGCTCCTGAGTGCTGGGGTTACCCTGTGGACCACCACACACAGCTTTGTTTTATTTTTTTAAAGTCAAGGTCTCCCTTTGTTACTCCAATTGGTCTTGAACACTTGAGCTCAAGGTATCCTCCTGCCTCAGCCTAAGTAGCTAGGGCTATGGATGTACAAGCATCTGCCTATGGATTTGCTGCAGGTATGGGCACCACACCTGTCTACCTGGTTTGAATGTGAACTCTCCTCCACAGGCTTGTGTTCTGGAATAATCACCAGAGCGTGGCACTATCCTCGGGGTGGGGCCTAGGCTGAGGAAGCACAATGGAGGCTGGCCTTGGAAGGTGACACCCACCCCTCAAGTTCTCATCCTGGTCCCGGATGAAACAGCTCCACCGTGTGGTCACGGAGCCGGCAATCCTTTCCCACCAAGGTGGACTGAGCCCCTCAGAAACCCCGAGTCACAGTGATTCTTTCGCTTCGTAAACTGTCTCTATCAGGTAATACTGTCAGAACAACACAAAGACCACCAGTGCTCCTGCCTATGAAACTACCCCCAATACCCCTGCCTATGAACCCCCAATACCCCTGCCTATGAACCCCCAATACCCCTGCCTATGAACCCCCAATACCCCTGCCTATGAAACCACCCCCCAATACCCCTGCCTATGAATCCACCCCCCAATACCCCTGCCTATGAACCCCCAATACCCCTGCCTATGAACCCCCAATACTCCTGCCTATGAACCCCAATCCCTGCTATGAACCCCAATACCCCTGCCTATGAACCCCCCAATACCCCTGCCTATGAACCCCCCAATACTCCTGCCTATGAAACCCCCAACCAATATTCCTGACTATGAAACAACCACACCCCACCCCACCCCCGAAACACACAGGGTTTTTTTGTTTTTGTTTTTTTCTTTTTTCTCTAGAGACAGGGTCTTACTACATGGTTTTGCTGGCTTGGAACTCATATATAGATCAGGCTGGCCTCAAACTCAAGACTTCTACCTACCTCTGCCTCCCAAATGATGGAATTAAGGGATTAAGGGTGTATGTATGCCACCATGCCTAGCTAAAACTGTGTCTTACAAGTAGGCCAGGCCAGGCTTGAACTCACCACCCTCCTACCTCAGCCTCCCAAAGGCTGTGCTTACAGGTGTGAGGCAGCAGAGCTGGCTGAAACGCTGCCCTGCCGTGCACCTGGCCCTGTTGTTTCGGCTCACCAGGCGCTCTTCCACCCTGAGACCTGCGGTGGGAGCCACCTCTTCCAGCCCTGAACTCCAGGCTTAGGCGTCCCTATTTACTCGAGGACACCTGGGAATCCTGCTCAGCTCCCACACCACAGCCTCTGCTCATCACCCACACCACAGCCTCTGCTCCGCTCACACCAAGACTGTACAGAGAAACACCTCCAGCAACACTCCCAGGTGGAGGCTGCCGGAGCCCTGGGGTATCCTCGGCTGGCAGGACCCGCCCATCCTGCAGGGAAAGCCAGCACAGGGCAGGGCACAGGCCTAGGAAGCATTACTGCTGATGCTGAGAATCCTGCTAAGTAGGGATACAGTCTAGAAAGAAACACCAAACAAGGCATTGTGGCACTCGCCTCTAATTCTGCCACTCTAGAGGATGAGCAGGAGAATTTTGAGCTCCAGCCAACCTGGGCTACCAAGTTTTTAATCTCAAAAAGGCGAGCAAGCAGCAGTGCTAGTTTGAGTGAGATGCTCTGCCCACGGGCTGGGACGTCTGAACGCTTAGCCCCAACTTGGTAGAACTGTTTGGGAAGGGTTGGGGGTGTGGCCTTGTCAGAGGTGTGGCCTTGGAGGAACTGTGCCAGGAGTGGACTCTGAGGTTTCAAAAGCCCACACCGGGCCCAGTCTTGCAGATCATGTGAGCTCTAAGTGCCCACAGCTGCCTGCCCGCTGCCCCACTCCCAACCACGATGACCCCAGATTGACCTCTGAGACTGTAAGAAGCCTCAGTTAAATGCTTTCTCTCATAAGCTGCCTGGTCATGGTGTCTCCTCACTCTAGCAATAGAACAGTAACCAAGACACCAGCATAGTAGTACAAGCTTTAATCCCAGCACTTGGGAGGCAGAGGCAAGTGGATCTCTATGCTGGCCAGTCTGAGGTCACTGTAATTCCAGCCCAACTAGAACTATGATTTGAACTAAACCCTGATTCAAAAAAAAAAAAAAAAAAAAAAAATTTAAAAAGAGCAGGGGGCTGGAGAGGTGACTCAGCTATCGCAAGGTTCCCCGTCACCAGCGGGGATCTGGGGGCTGTGGCATGAGTCTGTAATCACAGGGCTAGGAAGAAGAAACCAAGGACAGGAGGACCCTGGGGTTTGCTAGGCATCCAGTCTAGCCAAATCAGCAAGTCTGGGTTCAGTAAGAGCCTCATCTCAAACGCTAAGGTGGAGAACTGAGGAAGACATCTAATATCAACATCTGGCCTCTCTACAAACCAACATGAACACATATAAATACACACATATTCTCTCTCTCCTCTCTCTCTCCCTCTCCCTCTCCCTCTCCCTCCCTCCCTCTCGCACGCGCACAGAAACACACAAATCCTGTAAAGGAGAGGTAAAATCCCAGATGACTCAGGTGAGTTTGTGGCCTCCACGCAGCAAATCCCTCCGAGCAAACATTAGTTCAACAGTGGGGACAGCAGGGTTCCTGTTTCTCCAGTCCAAGTCTAAGTCCATCAGCTAGCTCACCCTGCCTGGATCCCTGTCCAGGCTGACAGTTTCATGGGGCTCTGCTGGACTGCAGAGGCAAAACTGCAGAGCCAGGGCTGGGCTAATATCTCAATCTGCATATTTTTCTTCTTCTGGTGCACTGGTGACAATGGGGACTGGGGGTCAACAAAAGAAGACATTTTTCATGCTAGAGGTATCGCCAATTCCTCTTAGCATCTTTTCAACAACTGAGGGGAACAAGACAGGAGCAGAAAATGGGGCACATGGGGGAGGGCCGAAGACTCACCAGAGAGGAGCTGAAATATGAGAAGCCCAGGAGGGTAGAGGCCAGCTACCTGGCTGAATGGACCCAAAAGCTGCTTTGCGTGTGCTGAGAGCCACCGTGTACCTCTGAAGTGGTCTTTGTCGGTTGCCAAGTGTCTTAACGTCACAGTAAGGTTATGTTTTTAAGATGAGATTTAATATCATTTAATTATACAACCCCAAAGAACAGCCTTCCGACTAGCCACGTGGAAAGCTCCCAGCCCCCGCCTTTGTCCTAAACACAGTAGTGGCTCAGTACAGAGGCGTTTGCAATCTAATTCAAATCTCCTTATTCCACACACATGAGGTTTTAAGACCACCAACCCTGAAAACGCCTTCAAACAAAACAGAACATTTCCCAAGCATGTTGCACCAATGTGCTTCTCCGCAGGGAACTCTGACTCCAGAGACAGAATGCCTGCCAAGCCGGCCATACTAAGCACCTGCCAGTCTCTCAGACATTCAGGTCATCTCTTTCACAGTTCCCAATTTCCCAAAAACAAGACCCTTCGGACTCTGGGCCTCTCCTAAAATAACCATCCTTGCTGAGGAGGTCAGTCCTTAGGGCCCTTCGCTGCTCCGGCCGCCAGCTGACTTTCGCAGCACCCTCACACACCAGGGCGCACCTGAACCAGCTGTGGTCACGGCCACTGGCTGCAGACAAGGCTGGGCTTCGCCAAGAGTGGATGTGGGTGGGGTTGTAAAGTTCTGTCATTTAAACATGAGTGAAATGGCTGGGTGGGTACAGATACCCGCTACCGACCCCAACAACTGCCAGTCTGGAGCCAACCCAGGGAAGAAGAGAACAGAGTCCTGCAAGTCCTCCTCCGACCACACACACACACACTCACACACACACACACACACACACCACACACACTCACACACACACACACACACACACACCACACACACTCACACACACACACACACATACACACACACACACACCACACACACTCACACACACACACACACACCACACACACACACAGACACACACACACACACAACACACACACTCACACACACACACACACACCACACACACTCACACACACACACACACACACACACCACACACACACACAGACACACACACACACACACACACACTCACACACACACATACACACCACACACACTCACACACACACACACACCACACACACACACACACACATACACACACACACACACCACACACACTCACACACACACACACACACCACACACTCACACACACACATACACACCACACACACTCACACACACACACACACACCACACACACTCACACACACACACACACACACACACACACACACACACACACACACACACACACACTCACACACACACACACACTCACACACACACACACACACACACACACACACGTACAAAGGATGCCTTTTAAATACAACAAAGCTGGGACTGAGAGGTGGCTCAGGGGTTGAGAAGTGCTGGCCGCTCTTACAGAGGATCCGGTTCAATCCACAGCATCCACACAGCAGCCCACAAACTCAGCAGTTAAGGGTACTGCATGCACAGACATACATACAGACCAAAGCACAGAAAATAAAGCTTTAAGTTAAATAAAAGTTTAAATATATAATAAAAGTCCTCCCGCTTAAAATGTGATGTGTCCTGCACAGAGGCCGTGAGGAGAGGCTGCTTGGTCACTTCTCTGTGGATTAAGACTACAACTTGGCAGTGTTCCCAGATGGAGGGTTTATGGCTCTGTCAAAGATGTCTGCACAGATGCAGGGTTTATATAAAGCTGCTGCCCTTGTAGAATCTTAGGATGCAATGCTCGACTGTAAGCAGTTTCTGTTGAATGCTTGTTGTTTATTAATTTTCGTGTGTGTGTGTGTGTGTGTGTGTGTGTGTGTGTGTGTGTGTGTGTGTGTGTGCCACAGAATAACTGTGAGTTCTGCTCCTAGGGAGCTGTCCCTCTTTATTTGTTTCTGTGTTTTTATGTGTATGAGTGTTTGCCTGCATGTGTGTGCACACTAAGTACATACAGTGCATACAGGTTCCAAAAATGTAACCAAAATGTAACCAAAAATGACAGGTGATTGTGAGATCCCACATAGGTGCTGAGAACAGAACCTGGGTTCTATGTAAAAGCAGTAAGTGTTTTTAACTGCCCGGCCATTTCTCCAGCCCCCCACCTTGTATTTGGAGACACTGGTCTAGATCATCTATTCAGCAAGGCCAGTGGGTCCGTCAGCCCCAACTGTCCCTGCCTGCCTGATCCTGGGATCACAAGCACACGCCATCACTCCCGGATTTTCAGAGACGCTGTAGGGGTCAAACTCTGGTCCTCTTGCCTGTAAGACACTTTACTGGCTTACCTGTTCCCCCAGCTCCTAAAAGATGTTTTTAAAAGTTGTTCTGGGCTCAGCAGGTAAAGGCGCTTGTCACCAAACCTAACAACCTGAGTTCGGTCCCCAGGATCCCATGGTAGAAATAGAGAAACGGCTTCTGCAAGCTGTTCTCTGACCTCCATATGAATGTGTAGGACAGCCATGCTCTAACCCCCCACCACACACCAACAGGCACACGCACAATCAATAAACATGAAAATACTGAAAGAATGCTGTTCAGGGTCACATGAACAGGCTGCCCCCTCTCCTCGGCCGGCAAAGAGAAGGGAAAGGTGAGTCTGTGAGTCGGATGTAGCCCGCGTTAACCGACAGGGCTAACTCCCAGAGCACAGTGATAGTGGCCTGAGCTTGTCCTCCAGTGTCTGAGCAACCGTCCCAAGGCTGAACCTACGGCTCTGTCCCCCCGACTGTCTGCAGCAAGTGAGTGAGTCATAAGCTCTGCCCAGAGGCTGACCTCGTGATGTGAGCCGGCTGTAGACCTGGGAGTTGACCTCCTTGTCTCGCACATAGCATCGGATCTCCTCCACCGCCTCACGGATGATGGTGACAGCCAGCACGAAGCCCTGCAAAGAGAAGGGACACAGGTGAGCTCTGCTGGGACCAATTATATTCTCTTGACACTTGGGGCAGACGAAGTAAGATAAACAAAGCGACTGCCATCTGCTGAGGACCAAGGGTTTGTCTTGGCTCTGTGACTCAAATCTAGAACCACACGACAAAAGGCGAGTGTTCGGGAAGGCCCTGCTGAGGTAGGGGCTGACGGAGAAGACAGCTCATGAATGACGGAGGGCCCTGAGCCAGCTCTGCTGCAGTCCGATCCCGATGGTGCCTGACCCGCAGCCTAACCCTAACCCTGGGGCCCGGTATGTTGGCTTAAGAGCAACGTGTCTCTTAA
This sequence comes from Cricetiscus sungorus, assembly GCA_030556225.1. Taxonomy (NCBI): domain Eukaryota; kingdom Metazoa; phylum Chordata; class Mammalia; order Rodentia; family Cricetidae; genus Cricetiscus; species Cricetiscus sungorus. The sequence continues at coordinate 1,955,805 of JANBXA010000391.1, read as the reverse complement.
AAGGACGCTATGCAGGCCCAGATGCCCAAGGCACAGAAATAAAGAACTTTCTGTCCACAAACCTGAGGCCCACCTACTCACCAGCGGAACCCAGTAGGTGTAGAGGGCACCAAGTCTCATCTCGGGGACGAACTGGGAGCAGGCAAGGAGCAGGAAGTAGAAGTTGAAGAAGTACCGAAACTGGCTGAACAGCACCTGGAACGGCGAGCGGGGGACATCAGCGAGCGGGGGACATCAGCGTCTTCTGCGGGTGTCAGGGGGAGGGCAGAGGGCAAAGCGCTCCTGTCTGGAATGGGAATGCAGCTGACCGTAACAGTCCTGTGTGCTGCCTGGAGGCGAATGACGGCAGGGGCTGGGGGTAGTCACCGCCGGCCCCTCCTGACACGCGTGACAGCCTGGGTTCCAACCCCAGCACAGCGTAAGCTTGGTGTGGTGGCGCATGTCTGCAATGTCAGCACTGGGAGGACTAGAAGTCGAGGGTCACCCTTGGCTACTGTGAATGCCAGACGCAGAACAGCTAATAAGGAGATCACATGTCAGTCAGACTCTGAGGGTTTTATTGTGGTGCTCTGAGTGTGTGTGTGTGTGTGTGTGTGTGTGTGTGTGTGTGTGTGTGTGTGTGTGTGTGTGTGTGTACATCACCGTATCACTGTGTAAGTATAGGAACCAGCTCTCTGCACCCACCACTCGGGTCATAGGGACAGAACTAAGGTCATCAGACTTGGCAGACAATGCCTTGACCACTAGGCCACCTCCCTAGTGCATATCTTATTCCTCTTCTAGTTTTGTTTCTGGGGACAAGGTCTCTCTATGTAGCCCTGGCTGACCTGGAACTCGCTCTGTAGAGCAGGCTGACCTCAAACTCACAAAGTTCTGCCTGCCTTTGCCTCCAAGTGCTGGGATTAGAGGTGTGTACCGCGTGACCAAGACTGTTTTAATTTTTTTTAATGTATTTTAGAAGTACATCTGGCAACTTGAAACTCTGTTTGGGAAGGGATTCTAGTGGTAGACTGTTATGCTGAAATATAAAGACAAAAATATGCCCAATGGTGGGATTTTAAAAATGCATTTCTTGGCCTGGAGATAGAGGTACACACCTTTAATTCCAGCACTCAGGACGCAGAGGCAGGTGGATCTCTGTGCATTGGAGACCAACCAGGTCTACAGAGCTATACAGAGAAACCCTGTCTTGAAAAAACAAACAAACCACCCCCCCAAAAAAATTGCATTTGTTTATTTTATAAAGGGGGCAGCACATACCAGCATGGTAGAGATCAGAAAGCAAAATGCAAGAGTCAGCTTACTTCCTTCCACATGTGTCAAACCTGGGCTGTCAGAGCTCAGGTCCTCAGGCCGGGCAGCAAAAGCCTCTGCCACCAAGCCACCCCACCAGCTCCCATATGCAAGGTTAGGGTTGGGTTTTTTGTTGTGTTTTAGTTTGTTGGTTTGTTTTTGGTTTTTTGTTGTTGTTTTTGCTTTTTGTTTTGGTTTGAGAGACAGGGTTCCTCTGTGTAGCTCTGGCTGACCTGGAACTCACTCTGTAGACCAGGCTAACCTCGAACTTTTAGAGACACATACATCTGTCTCTGCCTCCCAAGTGCTGGGATTAAAGTGGGCACCACCACTGACAGCTAGAAGTTTAGGTTTATGTTTGCTTGTTTTGGTTTCTTGAGGCAAGGTGGTTAGACAGACACTGGCCCCCATAGGGAGCGGCGCTATTAGAAGGCGAGGCCTTGTTGGAGGAAGTGTATGACTGTGCCCCTGGGATTGAGGGCTCCTATGCTCAAGCTCTGCCCAGTGTGGTAGAGTTGCTGCTGCTGCCTGCGGATCCAGACGCAGGACTCTGAGCTCCTTCTCCAGCACCACGCCTGCCTGCTCGCTGCCATGCCCCACCATGATGATAATGGACTGAGCCGACGAACCTCATTAAATGCTTTCCTTATAGGTTACCATGGCCGTGTCTTCACAGCTACAGAGACCCTAGACAGTCTCTTTGTAATCCAGGCTGCCTCTAACTAACTCACAGAGAGCCCCTGCCTCTGCCTCCCAACTGCTATAATTAAAGGTGTGCATCGCCACCATAGAAGGTTTTCCATCTTTATTTTTAGATCTATTCGTTTTATTCTATGCGTGTTTTGCCGGCATGTATATCTGTACGGCATGCATGCCTGGGGCCCAAGAGGACGCTGTAGCTCCTACAAGTGGAGTTGTGTGTGGCTGTGAGCTGCTAGGTAGACGCTGGCACTTGAACCCAAGTCCTCTGCGTGAGCAACAAGTGCTCTTAAGGCACTGTCCCCTCCCCACAATAGAATTTTAACATCACAAACGAAGGCAGTGGGGGTGGGGCCTCACTGGGCTCTGCCCCTCCCTCTCCCTGAAGAGCTATTGGCAACTGATATTTGCTACAGAGGGGCGGCTTTCTTCAGTGGCAGAGCTACCGCTAAGCTGCCTATGCTCCTGTAAATAACCCTGATAAATTCAATGAGTCACCAAAAGAAGAAAAGCCTGCAGCAGAAGGGTGTCGTATTTGGGAAGAGTAGGGGATCTGTGGGAATGACAGGGACAATGGAGGGAGGGCCTATGGTCAAAGTAGATTGTACGCATGCATGAGACCCATTATTATTACATAATATACGCTATTAAAAACAGTGCAGCTCGGCGTGGTGGCACACATCTTTAAAGCCAGACTGGGAAAGTAGAAGCGGATCTATGTGAGTGTGAGGCCAGCTCAGAGCTACATAGAAAGCCAGGCAGTAGTGGCACAAGCCTTTAATCCCAGCACTTGGGAGGCAGAGGCAGGTGGATCTCAGTGAGTTCAAGGCCAGCCTGGTCTAAAAAGTGAGTTCCAGGACAGCCAGGACTGTTACACAGAGAAACCCCATCTTGAAAAAACAACAACAACAAAAAAAAACCTCACTCACATTGGCCTTCAGCTTACTGAGACGTGTGTGTGTGTGTGTGTGTGTGTGTGTGTGTGTGTGTGTGTGTGTATACGCGCGCATGAGCACAGAAGCCAGTGGTCAACGTAGGCATCTTCACTCGATCTCCACCTTTGTTCTGAGATGCGTCTCACTGACCCTGTAGCTCACAGATTGGCTAGACAAGCTAGCCAGCGAGCCCCAGGAAGCCCCAGCTCTGCTCCCTGAGTGTCACCATGCCCAGGTTTGTGTGAGTGAGTACTAGGCATCCAAACTCAGGTCCTGTCCCAATGAGCCATATCCTCTCTAGACGGTAGGCTTAAACGTGTTAAACTCCTCTCCCCGTGCTTCTGATCCCCAACCCTGGGCCTCGCCGTGCACTGCAGCGGCACAGGACAATAACTGGAGCGCGCTGACCACTTTCGGCATTCTGACCACGATGCTAAGTCTCAAACAGTCAGATGGAACACCGTGGTCTGGGGGATGGCGGGCATCCCTGCAGGCACAGTTCCTCTGGGTCAGGGAAGATGAGGGGTCAGTGGTAAAGGCAGCACTGAGAAACGTTCACGAAATCTACCACAGGAGCCATGCCCGGCCTAGACCAGGGCCGTGGCATAAGCTAGGTGGGAAGAGAGTGTGCACATACCCCAGGGAGAAACGTGAAGAAATTGTACTTCTGGTTGTTGATGACATTTCGAGGATACCGCTGGTCCCTCTTCTCCGGGTGTCCCAACCAGACAGTACGGGGCCTGGGCTCCCCTCCACCACAGCATCTCAGCCACTCACAGCACCTATGGGAAAAATAAGCCCACAAGATCAAGGCCATGGCCATTCTATCAAGGCCACGCCCCTGCCATCAAGGGCATACTTACATCTAAGCCACACCCACATCATCAAGACTTTACCCACATTAGGAACTCATGCCCACACGTCCCCATGCCAGACAGCCACATCAAGGCCACACCCATACCACCAAAGCCACACCCATACCACCAAGCCACACCCACATCTGTTGCTTTCCTCATAATGTCTTTAAAGGGTCCTGGCCAGGGCAGGGCCACAGCCACCCAAGCTGGGATAGCAACCAGCTTCCACTGGCCTAAGACACTGGTCCAAAGAGAAGGCGCTGTGTCCCTGTGATAGTTACTTGAGAAGATTCAGAATCACCATGGAAACAAGCTCCTGGGTGTGTCCATGAGGAAGCTTCTAGATCAGGTTGATAAAGGTGGGAAGGGCATCCTAATGTGGACAGTACCAGGAGCAGCGGGCGGACAGCAGCATAACGGGAGAAATCCAGCTGCACACCAGCATTCAGCGCTCTCACTCCCTGAGGTGGACACAGTGAGCGTGGCCTCACCGTGATGGGCTGTAAGCCTTCCTCTGAAAGCTGCTTTATTAGGTATTTAATCACACCATCCAGATGCAACCCCGAAACCCAAAACTATTTCTAAAAAAGCATTCATTATTTAAAAAAAAAAAAAAGCTAAGAAACTTTATATACCTCAGGAAGAATTCAGTTTTTCACATTTTACAGAAAAGTGCAGGGGGTACAGAATGAAGTCCATAAGCCCAGATACGAGCAACAGCCAGCTCTAGCCTTGACCCGTGTGGGTCCCTGCTCCATCAAGGGTGGTAGGGGACCTCCTCTCCGCCCCAACCGTTCTCTTTTTAGTACACGTTAAAGGCACAAGGCAGGCAGGGGGCCATCTCTCTGTGCCTAGAGAACCTGGAGATGGGCCAGTGGCCGCCTGCAAAGCAAGGACCCGAGTGCCACTCCCTGCCCAGCTCTTCCCAAAGCACTGTCATTGGCAGCAACCCTCCAGCGAGCACCCTGATCCTGGCTCCCAGTCACCTCACACCGGCCAAGGAACACAGGGGCTCTACCACCAGCACGGGAAAGCCACTGTGAGAGCCTGCTCAGCAGAGCTTGTCAACAGGGGATTTGACCACCACGAGCCCCCTAAGGCTGCGGTGAAACCACATCTATGCTTGAAGCTTGCTCCATGCTTATGTATGCTCAGGCCGGAGGAGGAAATCCCCAGGCTGCCAGCCCCTGCGATGTCACCAATCAAAGTAAAACCAGCCAGATACAGCTGCTGTGACTCACATAATGCCCGGTGCGCTGCGGATCCTCCTATCCCCCTTCCTCCTGCTGGTCGGGTCTGGGTGGGATGCTTGGGTTCAGAGCTAAGCCCATGGGGGTCCATGTGTAACGGGAACCCAAGGCAGAGCCAGCCGACGAGCTGCCTGCTCAGAAGCCCAAAATTCCCATGATGAAACACAATGCTCTTTCTTAAAAATAGCATCCTCATTCCAGTAAACTCAGCTGGGTGGAGCATGCTGGGTTACAGGCAGGTGCCACAGCCAGTAACCGCGCCGGGCCACTGGGCTGTTCTAGGGCCAGAAAGCAAACAAAAAGCCCAGAGGACTCCACATTTCCTCATATGCCTGCTCTCGGGTACAGTCACCACGACAGCTATGAGGGGACACTAGCCGGAGCTGTGTGACCTGGGGGGATGGGGTAGAGGACTGGACGGTAGAGGGAGGGGATTCAACTCACAGGCAGCTGACCACTCTAGATAATTTCCGCTCTCCCACAAACCTTCACATTGTATCTAAGCTGGTGAGGCGGCTAAGAGGGTGAAAATCATTTTCCACGAGCACGATGGTCTCACTTGAGGTCCCAGGACCCACAGCGAACTTCCTCCTAAGAGCTGTCCTCCAAACTCCACATTCATGCCACACTCACTCACACAAATAAAAACAGGTAAATCAATAGAAAACATTCTGTGCCACACAATCTGAAGGGAGACGAAGACAAAAGGACCAGTTTATTGTTCCTACTAGCTTTGTGGGTTTTGTTTCATTTTGGCAAAAAGTTCCACATATTAAGCAGTCAGGTTGTTATTCCTTAGTCACCTATAGACATGTGTGGGCATGCACGAGTGTGTGCCTGCGTGATTGTATGCATGTGTGCGGTACACACACACACACACACACACACACACACACAGACATGCACAAAGAACCAAGATGGTCACCTCAGCGTTCATACTGTAAGCCAAACACTAGAAGCAAAATCAACCATTCATTCCTCGAGGGGAAACTGGAAGTTTCTAGAAATTATCCATAAAATGGACTTCCCGACAGTCTTGAGAGCTTCACACATGAATGACTCCACCAGCAATTTGTGCTAAGAAGCAACAAAGCAGTAGCAGTGGGGAGATGGTCCAGTCAGTAAAGCCCAGCAAACATGGAGACCTCAGCTCAGGCTCAATCCCAGAACTCAAGGCCAGAGATGGTCACTTGCCCTTGCAGCTTCCTGACTGAGGATGCAGTGTGACCGACTGTCTCATGTTCTTGACACCAGGACAGATGGGGCATCCGTGAACCAGACGCAGAATAAACCCTTCTTCCTTTAAACAAAAACTAGCCAAGCATGATGGTATGCACATTATCCCAGCACTGGGGCAGCCGAGACAGGCAGATTCCTGGGGCTTCCCAACCAGCCAGCCTAACTTACTTGCCAAGTTTGTTCATAACTTTGTGTAGGTATCGGCTGGGAGACAAAATGCTGTTTTTCCAGTTAAATCCATTACAGTAAGGACCCACCCACTGAGAAAGCCCATCCAATACAAAGTACACAAGCAGCCCAGATTGTCACATTGTAACCCAACACACAGGAACCCAACACACAGGAGGCCAAGTTCAAGGTTGGTCTGAGCTTAGGCCAGACCCTGTCTTTGTCTAAAACAAAGTCATATTCCACGCCCTGGGAGTACCAAACTCCAGTCCCACTACCAAACATGTCCCTAGGAAGATGCAAACAAGGACTAAATAACACAACTGGGTTCTGTGGTCTGGTGGCGGGAAACAGCAAACCATGCCCCAAACTATAGACTCTCCTCCTCTTATAGGAAGGTGAATTCTCCTCCCCCGCCCTCCCCTCTCTCTCACACACCTATTTAAAAAAATAAAAGCTGGGCCAAGTAAGGTATCACACATCTTTAATCCCAGCATTTGGGAGGCAGAGGCGAGATCTCTATGAGTTTGAGGCCAGCCTGGTCTACATAGCAGGCTCCAGGCCAGCCAAGGCTACACAGAGACCCTGTCATAAAAACAAAGCAGAATCCCAATGGCAAGCCACGTGCCCAGTGTATTCAGGACAGGAGTTCTAACCTGAGAGTAAAAGGATGAAAATGCGGCCTAACTCTCTAAGGACCACTAAAGTTAGGAATTTAAAAATATCCACCAGCATGTATTTAAAAATCACCCTAGCTACATGCAAAGCTCAGGAAAAAGAAAACACATGAAATAGCTTGGTCATGATGACCGGTTTCTGGAAATTATTATTATTATTCATAACCACATAGTTTCTGAGGAATGTTGTTATCCACAACAACAGTCTGGGAATTGTTACGGGTCATCCTGTCCGCAAAGAAAATTAATAACTAAAAGAGACGGGACTCATGGCAAGAACAAAAAACTAGAAAGAACCAGTGCTCTGCCAATAGATATGGATAACTCCCTGACTGGAGAGGACATTCTCCCTGCCCCCATTATCTTAAGGACAAGGCCACTGAGCCCGCTGGTCCTAGAGAAAGAAAACCCCCTAACCTTGCAGGTGCGCTAAACAATCCCGCCTTGTAAAAACTGTGTACTCTATAAAATCTCTGTAACCTACGAAACCTTACTAACCATCCAAGTTTTGAACTGTCCCAGGACCTTGCTTTTAGGCCTAATGAAAATAACAGGCTAGCTTTGAAACTGGCCTTGTTAGCTTTGATGTAAATCCTATAAAAACTGTCTCAATTCTGCCCTGGAGGTCCTCAGTCCTCTACCCCTGCGTGGTGTATGACTGTGGACCCCAGTGCACTTGGAATAAAAACTCCTCATGCTATTTGCATAGAGACCGCTTCTTGTGAATGATTGGCGTGTCGCCTTTCCTGAGTGGGAGCGTGAAGGTCCATGTTCTGCTGGTCTTTCAAGAGCAGCAAGAAAATTGTAGGTGCACAATATATGTGGTTTTTAGCAAATGATTACAAGTGTTCTCTAAAATAACGCAGAAGCACAGAGTAAGGAACATTAACCACAGTGCACACACACTTCTGCACCTTTGTGTGAATTTGTGGCTAGGAAACGTGTTTTATGTAAAAATAAGCCATTTTTTTTAAATGAATTAATGTAAAAGTAAATAAGAAACTAGGAGGTGTCTCAGTGGCAGTTTTTTTGCACGGCATGTATGGGTTGCTAGGTTCTGTCTTCAATATTGCAAAATAAATCCCATTTCACCACACGTTCTCAGGTCATTCATTTCCACCCTGTGGAGTGCCAGGCCTGTCTGTTCTGCCCGTGTTGATGGTTAACTCTCCCGGCCTTTCTCATGCCCCGGGCACTCAGTCGCCCCTCCTAGGGCTTGTACTTCCCCTTGAAGTAGGCCATTTGGTCACAGGTTGTAAAACAGGTGTAGCATGCAGCCCACAGCCAGCAGTAGGTACAGCAGGAGCCTAGAAAGTGCCAGCAACAGCCAAGTGTGGCAGAGCATGCCTGCGATCCCAGAAGGTGGGCAGCAGAGGCAGGAGGATCAGGAGTTCAAGGCCAGCCTAGGCTACACAAGCCCCTGCCTCAAAACAAAACAAAAAAGAAATCCATTTACCCACAGATACCAAAACAGTCAATAAAAACATAGTCTATATATTTATTGTGTGCAAGCAAGCTCCACACATACCAGAAAATCCTCCTGTGGCCATAGATTGTGACTTATTAAAACTTGCCTGAGGATCCAGAAAGCAAAGTCTGCCACAAGCCACAGAAGTCGGGCACACACCTTTAATCCCAGCAGCCAGAAGCTAGGAGGTGGTGGCAAACACCTTTAACCTAGGACTCAGGATTAAGAGGTAGACAGATCCAGTCTTAAAGAGAAAGCTCACACAAAGATGATCTCAGCACCTGGGACCACACGCCTTTAATCCCAGCATTAGGGAGGTACATAAGACAGGAGCAAGTCTCAGTGTCAGGCATTCATTCTCCAGACACACTGAGGACAGGAAGACTTGGGTCTCAGGATTCTCCAGCCACCCTGAGGATAGGAGACATTCAGTCTCAGGATTCTCCAGCCACGCTGAGGAGAGGCAGCAGGGTCAGCCCTTTCAGCCTGAGGTAGCGGGAAGAGCTAGTGGCCGCTACTTTGCTTTTCTGACCTTCAGCTTGAAGTTTGAACCCCAGTATCAGTCTCTGGGCCTTTTATTTATCATGCAACATCCCCAGCCTCTGAGCAGCCATGCATGGCGTCCAGCCAACCCTACTTCCCAGAGATTCAAAGTGGGAAGGACAGACATAGGCTATGGTCCAGAGTTTCGTCACGCCACCCCACTTCGAAGCGCCACCTCAAGTTCCTAGGCTGACAACTTTAGAAGGAACCTAAGGACAGGGGCAGGGACACCAGGGACTCCCCAGCAGCAGCCCTGTCCCACTAGCCCCCCCCCCAGTAATTAACACTACTTCTGTGTGTCCATGGCGCCAAGTCTCCAGGACCACAGATGATACGTGCCATCACCCACTCCTTCACAAAAATGAGCAGCTGAGGCAGGAAGATCACTGCACGGTCAAGGGAAATCGGGTCCCCAAAAACACAGCAGCTAGTGTGGTGACGAAAGCCTTCGAATCCTAACACCCAGGAGGCAGAGGCATGGGGATCTCTGAGTTCAGGCCAGTTAGGGCTGCATTACATAGCGGGTCCAAGTCTCAAAGAACCAAAGAGGCTGGAGAACAGCTCGGCGCTGTTGGAAGCGGCTAGAGTTCAAGGACTAGCACTGTGGTCAGGCTGCTCCCTGGCCCCGCAGCTCCAGTTAATTCCTGGGGATCTGAGACTCTCTCCCGACCTCCCTGGACACCAGGTATGTGGCACACATGCATACACGAAGGCAAAGCACACACATAAAAATAAAAATAAATACAATCTTATTGTTATTTTTCATGTAAAATAAAAATCCCAATCGACAACAGAGCACTCCGAGTGTTGACCTCGGCCATTTCTCAGAGAGGGACTCACTTGCTCCAGGTCATGGCGTATAGACAGCGCCACCCAAACTTGAAATCTTGTTTGAATATGTGGTCTCTGAAGCCAGCTGGGCCTTGGGAAATGGCCACCTCACTATGAACTTTCCTCCTCTTCCCGCCGTTCCCATGGAGACCAGCAGCAAGCCACTGTCACAGAGCAGATGCACCATGGGCGGGGCCTTGGCACAGAGAAGCCTCAGCAAGGCCATGGGAGAGACTGCCAAAGTCCCGTACAAGCAGGAAGGTGGTGGTGCATGCCCATAACCCCAGCACTTAGGAGGCTGAGGCAGCAGGATCGGGAGGTCAAGTTCACCTCTGGCTGCACACCACACTCCAAAACAAAATAAGGGTCACAGAAATGCTGTGCCTAAGCCCAGGGAGGTGGCTCCCAGGAGTGAGGCCAGGTAGGATTTGGGCATAAAGCCAGCTTCGTGTGCAGGCGCCTTCAGCAGACAGAAGGCTATCATTCATGCTGCCAGGGACACTGGCCCCTGCGTTCCAACTATGCTACAGAGCCCCCTTTTCAGGCACACCAGACATGACCATACTCAGCCCTCCTACCCATACCAGTTTGTGGTGACAAACTGTCACCCACGCCTGTCATCCCAGTCCTGATGGAGACTTTGGGACCAGCATGGGCCCATACATAGTGAGACCTTGTCTTAAAAAGACCAGACAAAGCTTAGTTGTACTCATTCAACAAACATACACTGAATGATCAGACTCCTAAATTCAACCTGCCACAAGTTAAGCTCACCCAACAGGTCTACACTGCACACATCAACGGCAGCTAAAGACGGGTTAGGACCCGAGTCCCAAATTTGTTAGTATTCAGCATCTATCTGTGCTTGCTGTCCTTGGGGTTCTGACAGGATAGGACCTCAGTGGCAGCCACTGAAGCACCAATGTGTACATTTGCTACCTTCCCCTTTAAGAGGGCCCTGCCCACCTCCTATCTCTCCCTATCTCTCTGTCTCTGCTTCTCTCTCTTCATCCCCCTTCACTTCTGCCATTCCTGTCCCCAGAGGCCAGTCTTCCCTGTCCCATCCCCCCTTTTCCATTCACTTTCCCCCAAATTAAAAAAAAAAAAAAAACACCCAAGCTCTGCTGCATGTCTTTCTCTCGAGCAGGCCACATTTTTAAAAATCAACACTAACCCTCAAACATGGAGAAATTCAGGGCAGAACCTTCCAGAAACCCACAGAATAAAATACAGACCCCTTGAGCATCTAGTGACTTGAGAATATGATCAATACACACACACACACACACACACACACGCACGCACGCACGCACGCACGCACGCACGCGGCTGCTCTCCGAGATGGGCTTAGCCAGTAGAGGCATCTGCTATGAAGCCTGATGACTTGTCCAATCCCAGAACCCATGTAGGTGATAGGAGAGAGCAGATACCACAAAGCTGGCCTCTGACCTCCACATGAACTCCGCGGTACACACCCACTCCGCCACACCACAACAGTAATAAAATGTTTGTTATTTATTTAGACAAGGTCTCACTGTGTAGCCCAGGCTGGCCTCAAACTCAGAGATGTGTCTGCCGCTGCTCCTGAGTAGCAGGATTAAAGGCATGTACCAACACACCTAACAATACACACTTGTTTTTTGGTTTGGGTTTTTGGTTTGGTTTGGGGGTGTTTTGTTGTGTTGTTTTTTTTTGTTTGTTTGTTTGGTTGGTTGGTTGGTTTTTTGAGACAGGGTTTTTGTGGGTGACAACATTGGCTGTCCTGGAACTCGCTCTGTAGATCAGGCTGTCCTTGAACTCACCGAGATCCACCTGCCTCTGCCACCCAAGTGCTGGGATTAACCTTTCTTTAATAGGATTTGTCACTTGAATGATGGCTTACTATTTTAAAATCCCACTGGAAAGCTAGAAGATGACCCACAGCTGCAATCTAAGATCCTGTGATATGGGGACAGGGTGAGGCGAGCCTGGGCTACAAGAGGCCCTTTGTTAAAGCAATCACAGCACTGGGGCCCTAGAGCTGGGTGTTGGGGTGTGGGGTACAGTCTTCCTGGTCCTACAGCTCCCCTTAACTTCACCTTGTAGGGCTCTCTCTTATCCAGGTTCCGGTCCCACAGACCCTCCCTCATTCTAGGCCCACTGCTACTCAGGAGGGACATCTGTGACCATGTCCCCAAGGCTCAGCATTGGGTTAGGGACTACTGGGGATCTCAGCTGGGGTGGCCACGAGGGCCCCTCGGTCACCAGGTAGGTGTGGGCTCAGTCTGCAATCTGCGACCCAGGCCTCTGAGAAGACGCTGGCAACTTGCACGCAAGCCTAGAAACAAAGGCTATAGAATGGTTGGGTGAGGAAAGAAAGGAAAGGGAGGGAAGCAAAGAGAGGAAGGAAACAGGCAGGACGAGAAGCCTGCGGCTTCGGGACACAGACTGGGAGAACTGAGGCTGATTCCCTGAACTCTGCAAGCCTCGTTTAACCCGGCACCTCACCCCGAGGCAGGAGCACTTGTGGGTCCCCTCACAAGCCTTACACGTCACCCAGGGCAGGGCACTGGCACCTAAGACTCAGGTTCACAGTCCCGGGAGTCTGCCTCTGGTGTCCCCAGAACCAGTGCTGCCAGCCATGGAGTCGGCGTGCAGTAAATATTTACGGAGTACACGAATGCCTGAGTCACCGGGCTATTTTCGGTCTGAGTGCTATGCTATGAATTTCAGTAGGCTTTTGGGTGAATGTTCAGAAGGACAGGCTGGAACACCTTGGCTGGCCTTCTGTGAAATGGCATACAGAACCAGGGAGTATCACTGGGCTGGACTGCCTTACCCAGACACGAGACCTCTCTCAACTCCTCCCCAATCTTGTCTCAGCTGTCACTGTGCTTTGGACCGGAGCACTCAGAACCAAAGCCACAAGCAACCTGGGAAAATGCAACCTTGTGCTTCCACAAATCAGACCACCAGCCTTCTCTTCTCTCCTTCCCTTTCCTTCTATCCCTGGGCTGGAACTCAAGGCTTGGTTCTTGGCTAAGCACATGCTCTACCATTGAGCCATGCCCCACAGTCTCTACGAACCAACGTTATCTGTGCCGGGCATGTGCACTTGTAATCCCACCTGTCTGAGGCAGAGGCAGGAGGATTACCATATTTCTAGGCTAGTCTGGGATATGGAGTAAGACCCTGTCTCAAACCAGGCGGTGGTAGCACACACCTTTAATCCCAGCATTGGGGAGGCAGAGGCAGGTGGATCTCTTTGAGTTTGAGACCAGCCTGGTCTACAGAGCGAGTTCCAGGACAGCTTCCTAAGCCACAGAGAAACCCTGTCTCAAAAAACAAAAAACAAAACAAAAGATTCTGTCTCATAAATAACCCTGAAATGCTGGCCACCGTAAGCCACCGTGGTATTAGCACTGTCACCTGTCACTCTCTACCTCAACCTTTCTGTGCCTGTTGCTGTTGCTATCTGAGTCTGGGACATTGGTTTGCTGTTTTAAGGTTTGACCCCACATGCTAGGCAAGTGTTATGTCTCTACTTTCCCGTGTGTGAAGAAGCATAGAGCAGTATGAGTTCATGGATAAGGCTGGTTGAATGTTTTGTTTTTGAGACAGGGTCTTCCTATATAGACTTGGCTGGCCTTGAACTTGTGGAAATCAACTGCCTCTGCTTCCCAAGTGCTGAGATGAAAACTGTTTTGTCTGTTAGTTTTTGTTTCTCCCAGACAAGGTTTCTCTGTGTAGTCCTAACTGTCTCGGAACTCACTCTGTAGACCAGGCTGGCCTTGAGATCAGAGATGTGCCCGCCTCTGCCTCCTCCTGAGTGCTGGGATCAAAGATGTGCACCACCACTGCTTGGCTATTTTTTGTATTTTAATTTGAAGACTGAGCCGGGTGTGGTGATGCACACCTTTAGTCCCAGCATGCAAGAGGCAGAGGCAGGTGGATCTCTGTGTGTTCAAGGCCAGCCTGGTCTACTGAGTGAAATCCAGGACAGCCAGGGCTGTGACAGAGAAACCCTGTCGTGAAAAACAAACAACAAATCTAAAGTGTGTTCCAAGTCAATCATTTCTTTTAAGGGATGAGAATAGGGGCTGGAGGGACTCACTGGCTGCTCTTGCTGTGGACCAGGGTTCAGATCCCAGCAACACGTGAGGGCTTACAACTATCTGTGACCCCATTTGCAGGGGATCTACCTTCCTCTCTGGCCTCTGCACACCTGTGGCACACAGACACACATTCAGTCACTCAGAAAACAGGTTGAGAGTGAACAATGAGGTATTCTACACTTTCTCTTTCATTGACATAAACATCATTCGCGGCATGAGACCAATACTAAGTCTGAAAACAGAAACCCCTTCTGGAGAAGATGGAGTAGTTGGTGTTGCCGGGTCAGCCGGCTGGTACTGAGGGTCTCCAGCCTGAGTCAGAAGAGTGCTTACCCAGCATTCCCCACTTAAGTTCCTATTCCAGCACCAGGTGGCGTGGGTCTGTGAAGCCAGCACACAGGAAGCCAGGAAGCGAGAGCAGTATGGTCAGAAGGTCATTACTGCTGTAAAGATGTGGCGCTCTCACTGTTTCAGTGAAGAGTCAGACAGCCAATAGCTAGCAAGAGGAGGGTGGGCGGGACTTGCGCACAGGGAGAGAAGAATACTGGGATGAAGAAGGGCAGTGGTGTTACAGGCAATGCACAGAGAGGCAGGATGGGCGTGCCAGGCTGAGAAAAGGTACTGAGTCACATGGTACAGTGCAGATAAGAAATATGAGTTCATTTAAGATGTAAGAGCTAATTAGCAATAAGCCTAAGCTATCAGCTGAGCAGTTGTAATTAATAATAGGTCTCTGTGTAGTTAGTTGGGAGCTGGCTGGTAGAACAGAAAATTATGCCTACACATTTTTTTTATTTCTTTTTCTTTTTTTTTTCTTTTTCTTTTTTTTTTTTTTTTTTTTTTTTTTGGTCTTGCAATTTTTTTTGGTTTTTTGTTGTTTTTTGTTTGTTTTTCCAGACAAGAGTTTCTCTGTGTAGCTTTGGAGCCTGTCCTCGAACTCACTCTGTAGATCAGGCTGGCCTCAAACTCACAGAAGTCCACCTGCTCCTGCCTCCCCAGTGCTGAAATTAAAGGCGTGTGCCACTAACACCCGGCCACATTACATTTCTTATTTATTTCGTGTGGGGTGGGGGAAGGGGCATGGCTGCCACGGAACACAAGAGGTCAGAGGACAACTCAATTGGAACTTGGTTCTCTCCTACCCTCATAGGGGCTCTGGGGATCGAACTCACAACCTTTAGCAGCAAGCAAGCACTTTCAACTGCGAGCCATCTCACCAGCCCATGCAACATACTTATAGGAAGCTCTTAAAGCTGGGCCGAACTCAGCATCAGTTTAAAATAAAGTCTTATTAATAACAGTGAGGCAGAAGTCCTGCCAAGGCTGCAGCCAGTATTTCCTCTACGACTTTTCTGTGTTGTAACAAAAGTCTGAACCTTAAACAACACAAGTGTTATTTTGTTCAATTCTGAAGCCTAAGGCCAAGGCAGCCACATCGTGTTTTCCTCCGGGGCCTCTCTCAGTGGCTTGCAGGTGGCCGGGTCCCCTGTTGCGCCTCTTTGTGCATAGTTAGTGTTTGCAGGCAAATGGAGACCACCCTAACCACCTTGTTCTATCTTTGTCACACTGTTACATAGTTCTCTTTGTCACACTGTTACATAGTTATGGGGGACAGGGCAGTATGTATGAGGGTACCTGCTTGTCACAGCACTCACATGGAAGTCAGGAGATGGAGAAGATGGCGTTTCTGTCTCACTGTCCAGTAGCCCCTTAGTCCCAAATAAACACACAGAGGCTTATATTAATTATGAACTGTTTGGCCAAAAGCTCAGGCTTCTTATTGGCTAGCTCTCTTAATTATTAACCCATAACTGTTAATCTGTGTATTTTGTGTATTTCTACATGGCCTCATCTTCCAGGAGGATGCCCGGCATCCTATGTTCCCGGTAGCTACATGGCGTCTCTCTGGCAGCTACTCTCTCTGCCTCTTCTCCCCAGAATCCTCCTCGTCTGGTAGCCCCGCCTATACTTCCTACCTGGCTACTGGCCAATCGGTGTTTTATTCATCAACCAATAAGAGAAAAACATATTCACAGCATACAGAAGGCCATCCCCCATCAGGTGGGACTCCATTCTCTCATTCTCCATATGGGTCTGGGATTTCACTCGGGTCATCAGACTCCTTTTACCCACTGGGCCATCTCAATGGTCCATGTTTTATTTTTATTTTATGTGTACAAGCTTTATCATGTTTTATCTTAATCGCTATTGTTGTTGTTGTTTTCACTTGTTTTAAGACAGGATCTCTCTGTGTATCCTTGGCTGTCCTTGACTCGCTCTGCAAACTAGGCTGGTCTCGAACTCAGAGATCCACCTGCCTCTGCCTCCCCAGTGCTGGGACTAAAGCAGTGCTCTGCCACCGCCTGGCTCTTAATCACTACTTTAAAGGCCTTGCAACTAGTCACATGCAAAGTTAGAGTTTTTATATGGGAATGTGGGGGTGGGGAATACAATATAAACCACACCACTTCTCAATACACCCTACTAATAGCTCAGTGCACCTGGGAGCCAGACCTGCAGGCACAGGCCTGTCATCCCAGCTACTCTGGACGCTGAAGCAGAGAAGGATCACGAGTTGAAAGCCAGCCTCATCCACAAAGGCAAGCCTACACAATCTAGAGAGACCCAGTGTTAAAATAAAAGTAAAATACCTGGGGCAGGGGTGTGGTGGCGCACACCTCTAGTCCCAACACTTGGGAGGCAGAGGCAGGTGGATCTCTGTGAGTTCAAGGGCAGCCTGGTCTACAGAGCGAGTTCCAGGACAGCCAGGGGTACAAAGAGAAACCCCACCTCAAAAGACAAAAAGCAAAAAATACAAGAGGAGGAGCCCTGGGGGTACGGCTCAGAGGCAGGGAGCTGGTCTACATGTGCAGGTGCCAGGTTCAATGCCCAGCACTGTAACAAGAAAGCAAAATAAAAAGTCCCTTCCAACTCTAAAGCAAAGAGTTGATCTCACTGCGGGAAACTGGTTCAGATATGAGTCCACAAGGCTGGCTGAAGACAGGATGAGACTTTGAAAGAACAACAGAAGCCACTCGGAGAGTGCCAGCTGCCTGAGCCCAGGGCAACCCTGTCCCACTAAAAGCCACTTAGCAGCGCCTGCAAACAGTGTTGGCTATCAGAGTAGGGGTGGAGTGGTGCTGGCATCCAATGGGTGGAGCCTGGGATGCACAGCCCGCCCTGGCCAAGACTGACGTCATCTCTCATCCACACAACCTGCCCATGGGGCCACCTGCTGCCAGGCCCTGCCATAAGCAGGGTGCTACTGTCACTGCTTTTCAGGGAGAGCAGCCAAGGGCTGGCTGGTCTCTGAGAGCTACGAGGCTCTGCGTGTCTGCATCTCTGCGGCCACCTTTCCAGCTCTCGGTGGCAGCCAGAAGCCACCTTCCTCAATTCGGCACATGCTCTCTCTCTCTCTCTGTCTCTGTCTGCTTCTCTCTCTCTCTCTCTCTCTCTCTCTCTCTCTCTCTCTCTCTCTCTCTCTCTCTCTCTCTCTCTCTCTCTCTCTCTCTGTCTCTCTCTGTGTGTGTGTGTGTGTGTGTGTGTGTGTGTGTGTTTTTGCAAGACAGGGTTTCTCTGTATTGTTTTGGAGCCTGTTCTGGAACTAGCTCTGTAGACCAGGCCAACCTTGAACTCAGAGATCCTCCTGCCTCTGCCTCCCAAGTGCTGAGATTAGAGGTGTGCACCACCACCACCCGGCCAGCTCCTCTCCCCTAATCCCCTCTAATTCTGTTAAGACCGAAATAAAATCCACATTAAGATGCTCAGTTTAGGGCTGCAAAGACAGCTCAGCAGTTAAGAGCATTCCTGCTACCCCAGAGGACTGGGGTTCAATCCCAGCACCCACGTGAGTGCTCACAACCTCCTTGAACTCCAGCTTCAGGGATCTGATGCTGACTTCAGACCGCCAAGGACTCCTGAACTCAGGCGGTGACAAGTAAGCTCATGCAGGCACACACAGTTAAAACTTTTAAATAACAGATCCCCAACCTGGGCTGTAGTCCAGCTCCTACACCATGTACGAAGCCCCTGGGGTCTATCCCTAGCACCAAATAAACCAAGTGTGCTCAGGCACGCCTGTTACCTCAGCACAGGAATACTGTGGAGGCCGGAGGGTGGGGGTGCAGGACCATCCAAGCTACATACCAAGCTGAAGTCTAGGATACCCAAGGCTCACACTCTCTCTGTCTCTCTCTCTCTCTGTCTGTCTCTCTCTGTCTCTGTCTCTGTCTCTGTCTCTCTCTCTCTGTCTGTCTCTCTCTCTCTCTCTCTTTCACACACACACACAATCAGACCTTTGTGGATCCTTCCTCAGAACACAAGTGTCTTTAGTCTCTGGGCACAGTCAGACTATCATTTCCTTCCAGGACCTGTGGCTTGAACATAACAGTTTGGTCAGAGCCACTGACTGCACTGTCCCTTGAACATCAGCCATGGCTCCCAGCATTTGGACAGCCTCCTAGCTTTCTTTCAAATGACCCTTGTTTTTACTTTTGTAAAAAGAGACTTCCTGCCACCAGTACAAATGTCACTGGGCACAGCCAGAGACACCACATGAACAGCTCAGGTTTCTCAAGCCTGGTCTTTAAACACATGTACTGGGCTTACCAATTCACACAAATCACAGAACAGACACTGGCTAATAAAAGCTAGCAGTATTCCATAAGAAATATTATAATCAGAGCTGGAGAGATGGCTCAGTGGTTAAGAGCATTGACTGCTCTTTCAGAGGACCCATGGCAAAACACCAATACACATAAAATAAAAATAAATTTTAAAAAATAACCAATTCTTTTTTAAGATGCGGCCTTTTTAAAGTTACTTTTATTTTATGTGCATGGGTGCCAGATCCCCTGGAACTGGAGTTACAAACAGCTGTAAGCTGATATGTGGGTACTGGGTACCCGGGTCCTCTGGAAGAGCAGCCATCTCTCCAGACCCTAAGATGAAATCTTATGTAGCCATGGCTAACTTCAAACTCACTATATAGCCAAGGCTAGCCTAAAATTCCTGATCCTCCTGCCTTTACTTCCCCAGTGCTGGGATTACAGATATGAACCCCAGCCTGGTTAAAACTAAACCAAAGCTGGGTATGGTGGTGCACGCCTTTAATCTCAGCACTTGGGAGGCAGAGGAAGGTGGACATCTGGGTTCAAGGCCAGCCTGGTCTACAAAGAGAGTTTAAGAACAGCCAGAGAAAACAAAGAGATGAGGCTACACAGAGAAGCCCTATCTCAAAAATCAAACAACCAATGAAAATTGAATCAAGCTCCAGCTGCAGGAATACAGCCTGGCACGCACAAGACCCCGTTCAATCCCCGGCACTACTCAAACAGACAGCAGAGACACACACCTGCCATGCACACACCCAAGAGGCAGCGGAAGACCATGTCATCTGAGTTCAAGGCCACCCCCTTTCCCCCCCCAGTGCTGAGACGACCCTGTTTCAAAACAAACAGCAAACACACACCAAAGTCCATTTCACTTGAAGGCACTTCCTGTCCATGGCCGGCTGGAGTAGATAGGAAAAGAACTCGGTGTTCTGAGAGCAGCCAAACACAGGCTGCTCGGCTTCCACTGTGGCTCCGGCCAACGTCAACCTGCAGGGCTCCTCTCCTTGTCTCCTTGGGGACGGGCACCAAGGACTTCCCCTTAGCCCTCCCCTGGGGCCCTACCTGGGCTGGCAGTCACACATCCTCTGGTCTCCACAGGGATAGGCGCACCCGGTCTCCTTGAGTGCCAGAGGGCAGGGCTGCGTGGCTGGCAGTGGATGATACAAGAGGGGCTGGCAGAGGCCCCGATTACTTCCTGATGGCACACTGCCAAGACTTCTTCCCACTATTTGTACCCAAGAAAGCACAGAGCCCTTCCAGAGACACCTCAACCCCAATGGGAGGTGGCGGCAGGAAGGGACCTTGGCTTTGGTCCTCACTCAGCAGGCTCCACCCCAAACACACCCCTGAACTCTAGGCATGCCGGCCTCCTCTTCAAGCGGAACAAAGGGGCCTATTGAACACACTGTGGGTGTGATGGCCACAGCTGGAACCCTGACACTCAGTAGCACTGCAGTTTGAGGCCAGCCTGGGCTACAAGAGACCTGTCTCAAAAAAGGGCCAAAACGCTGGCTGGGGAGGCACCGCCATGGTTAAACAGTGCTAGCAGAGGCTCAGGGCAGCCTGTAACTCCATCTCCATCTCCAACACTGAGTTTCTCCGCAGCTACCTGTACACTCGCGAGCAAGCATGCACGCATACAAACACACACACAGATCCACTGGGTGGGCGGTACCCACCTGTATCCTTTAGTCCCAGCACTTGGGAGGCAGAGGCACAGTGGCCCTGGCAGTGATTTCCAGGTCAGCCATGGCTACCTAGTGGGGGATGGGGAAGGAAGGAAAGAAGGACCCAAAACCAAAATAGCACAAAGCAAACAACAAAAATACAAGCTAGTTAAATACGGGGTTTTTTTTTGTTTTTTGTTTTTTTTTAAATCTGGGGCTCATTCTGTAGACCAGGCTGGTCATGAAATCACAGAGATCCACCTGACTCTGCCTCCCCAGTGCTGGGATCAAAAGCGTGTGCCACCGACGCCTGATATGGATCTTTTATTTTTAGTTTTGTTTGTTTTAATACAGCAGTTTTTAAAAAGCATTTTATCATTTGAAATGCTGGGGGAATAGTTCAGTTGGTAGAGTGCTCTGGAGTATGCACAAGTCCCTGCATTTTATCCCCAGCACAGGTTAAATAGGTACAGTGCTGAACGCCTGAAATCTCAGTGTTTCAAGGTAGCAATGGGAGGATTGGGAGTTCAAGGCCATCCCTGGCTGCTTAACAAGTTCAAAGCCAAACTGAGGTACATAACATAAGACCCTGTCTCCAAAAAACAAAACAGGAACCTCCGCTCTGAGGGCAGAGCTGTGAAAAGGCCTCTGGACACTTGCAGGCTGGCCTACAGTCCTCTGGGTCAGAGTCGTCTGAGACCTCACCTTGGCCTTGACTGTAACTGCTTGTCCTTTCCATAAACATCAAAGGCCACTGTGCTGGAGAAAGGCTAGCTCAGGGCACCTCTTGGCATTAAATCAACATTTGTCATCCACATTAGTGAGATGAAAACAGGTGGTTCAAATCTCTCTGCCCTCCAGTACAGGACCCCGAGCCTACAGATGCCCTGAGACATTCACCCCCAACAGAGGCCCCTATCGAGATCCCAGAGGCACCACGGGAATGAACACCCCTGTGAGACTGACCCCTTCGTGGCTGCAGTCAGCTTCCAAGGCGTGAGTGGCTCACATGATGCCCTGAAGGTCCAAAGCCCAAGAGGGGCCCAGTGGGGACTAAAGTCAGTGTGGATGCTGCAATCCTGAACACTCCTGACAGAGTCATTGCCCAGTTTCTACAGGCCTCCCACACCGAGCAATTCCTGGCCCCCTATTACAAGATAGTACACGGCATCTTTTCTTTTTTTTTTAAACTTAAAATTTTTCTTTAAATGACTGTCTTAGTTACTTTTCTATTACTGTGACAAAACGCACTGATCAAAGCAACCTACAAAAGAAAGCATTTGGCTGAGCGCTGGTGGCACACGCCTTTAACCCCAGCAACTGGAGGAAGAGGCAGATGGGTCTCTGTGAGTTCAAGGCCAGTATGGTCTGCAAAGACAGGACAGTCAAAGCTACACAGAGAAACCCTGTCTTGAAATAATAATAGTAAGGGCTGGAGATATGGCTCAGTGGTTAAGAGCACTGGCTGTTCTTCCAGAGGACCTGGGTTCAATTCCCAGCATCCACATAGCAGCTTACAACTGTCTGTAATTCTAGTTCCAGGGGATCTGATGCCCTCATACAGACATTCTACAGGCAAAACACCAATGTACATAAAATAAAATGTTAAAAAAGAAATAATAGTAATAAATAATAAAAGAAAGTGTTTAATTTGTACCAAGGTGCATGCATGAGTGGAGGTCAGAGGCCAGTGTTTGGGGGTCAGTTCTCCCCATCTGTCACGTGGGTCACAGGACCCAAACTTAGGTGGCCAGGCTTGGCAGCAGGTGCCTGAGCCATGTCACCGGCCCTCTGTCTTAGCTGGGGTTCCTATTGCTGTGACGAAACACCATGACCGAAGCAAGTTGTGGAGGCTTAACTTCCACATCATAGTCCGTCATTGGAGGAACTCGAGACAGGAGCTCAAGCAGGGCAGGACCCTGGAGGCAGGAGCTGATAGAGGCCACAGAGGGAGCTGCTCACTGGCTCGCTCCCCATGGCTTGCTCAGCTTGCTTTCTTATAGAACCCAGGACCACAGCCACGGGATGACACCACCCACAATGGCTGGACCCACCCTCCTCAATCTTTACGAAAATGCCTTACAACCAGATCTTATGGAGACATTTTCTCAATTGAGGTTCCCTCCTCTGAGATAATTATAGCTTGTGTCAAGTTAACATAAAAATTATCCAGCACACCCTTGCTTACTTTCCACGTTTGTGTTTCTTTTTAATTGCCTGTATGTGTATATGTCTGGTGCCGTGTACACCTAAGCACAGGTGCCTGAGGAAGCCAGAGATGCTGGGGCTGGAGTCACAGACCTTTGTGAACCACCTAGCCTGGGCCCTGGAAACTGAACTACGGTCCTCTGAAAGAGCAGCAAACACGCCTAACTTCTACACCGCCTCTCCAGCCCCACCCCACACAGGGTCTGAAACATGGTGTCTCACACAGCCCAGGCTACAACACAGATGAGTGACAAATGCCTGGCCCTTCTGTCTGAACTCTCTGAGCACTGTGATGACAGGCACGTGCCACTTTGACTCATTCTATGCCAAGGTGGGGGGGGGGGGAACCCAGGCCTTCATGAATGCTAGGGACCCCATACCATCTGTGCTAAAGCCAGGGGCACCCCCAAACTCATTTTCTGAGACAAGAAATCTTACTCTATAGCCTGACCTAATCTAGAACTCACTAAATAACTGAAGATAACCTTGGAATTTTTTCCTCCTGCCTCTGTCTCCCAGAGAGCTGATTACTCACATTCTCCATCATACCTGGCTTGAACCCAAGGCTGTATGCACATTTATATCATGATCTTTCTTTTTAACCCAGTTCATGCCCAGGACATCCTAGTCTCCAAATGTGAATACATCAAATATCAAAGCCAGTCTTAGGTCAGCAGGAGCTCAAGCCCCTCTCACACGTGGAACACATTTATATATCGACAACCAAGTCACAGGGCTGGAGAGATGTCTCAGTGGCTAAGAACACTGGCTGCTCTTCCAGAGGTCCGGAGTTGAAATTCCCAGCACCCACATGGTGGCTCACAACCAACTGTAATCAGATCTGGTGCCCTCTTCTGGCCTGCAGGGAACGCTGTACATAATGAAGAAGAAAATTGTAAAAAAAACAAATAAACAAACAAACAAAAAACCCTAAAAACAAAAAACAAAAAACAAAAAGAAACAAAACACAACAAAGTCACACATTCCTAAATTTCCCACCACCAAAGACCCTTATCGTCTCAAAAGAACACCCAGTACACTGGGGATGCAACTCAGTTTGTGGGTGCTTAGCAGGCAGGAACCCTAGACTCCGTCTCCAGCACTGCATTAACTGGGTGTGATAGAGTCAGAGGCAGGCGGATCTCTGTGATTTCAAAACCAGCCTGGGCTACAGAGTGAGTTCCAGGGCAGCTGGAGCTATACAGTAAGATCCTGTCTCAAAATAAACAAACGAATAAATAAAAGAGTATCCTAAACTCCCACACCAGGGTAAACCATACAAACACCTGTGTGATAGCATCACATCCAGGCAACACCTTAGGCCTGTTGAGTGCTTTCAGTTAGAAACTTTTTATGGGCTAAGTCTCAAAACAAACAAACAAAACATATTTTTTTATTTGTTACTTGGTTTTTCGAGACAGGGTCTCTCCATCTCAGAGCTCTGACTGTCCTAGAACTTGCTTTGTAGACCAGGATGGCCTCGAACTCACAGAGATCTGCCTCCCTCTGCCTCCCCAGTGCTGGGATTACAGATGAGTGCCGCCACCACCACCCTGGCTTAATTTTTGCTATCTCCACTTTAAAGATGAAAAACCCAGACCTGGAGAATTTAGAGCAGGTTTTCCAAGATCACACAGCTGGGAAGTGGCAGCTGCCATGGAACCCAGCTCCTAGACTCCAGAGTCCTGGGTCTCTAACAATGATGTTTGACCTAGAAGGGAATGCCGCTCAACCAGAAGTTAGGACGATGATGTCATCAAATGGTTTCCAGCTAGGAGGTGCAACTGCCTGTTGGCTGACTGGGCCATTTCAGCCCTCTTGCTCTTCTGAGAATGTGTTAACAGTGAAAGCTTGCAAGCAAGGGAGATCCCTACGACCCATCACCATGTTTCTGTCTTTGTTTGAGACAAGGTCTCATGTAGCTCAAACTCAAAAGCACTGAGCAGCTCTCTGGCCCCAATCACACACTCTTGCAGGGATTAACACAAGGCCCAGCAGAAACTGCAGCCCACCACTACCTACCAGTTCCCTCTCTGCTTACCCCTCTGCCCAGTCATGATTTAGGAAGCCACGTCTCTCTGTATTTCCTGAGTACTCCAAATTCCAAAATTCTCACCATAGGCTGGAGAGATGACTCAATGGTAAGAGCACTGGCTGCTCTTGCAAAGGACCAGGGTTCAATTCCCAGCACCCACATGGTGGCTCACACCTGTCTGTAACTCCAGTTATAGACACTCTGATGCCATCTCCTGGCCTGCACAGGCACCGAGCACACACATAGTGTACATATATATGCAGGCAATGAAACACTCATAAGATAAAATATAAATAAACTGAGACCTAGCTGACCTGGGACTCACAAACATTTGCCTCTGCCTTGTGAATGTCGGGATTAAAGGTGTGGGTCACCATGCTAAGATAAAAATAAATGTATCTTTTAAAAAATTCTCACCTTGACATTGCTACTGCCCAAAATGCAGGCTGCGTATGGAAACCACAAGCCAGCTCAAGGCCTTTCAGATTTAGGACTAACTCTGAATCCACGTTACTCTTAGAAGTGAATAAACAAGTCGGACGCATGCCTTTGATCCAAGCACTCGGGAGGCAGAGGCAGGTAGAACTCTGTGAGTTCAAGGCCAGCCTGGTCTACACAGAGAAACCCGGTCTTGAAATTTAAAAAAGTGAATGAACTCCACAGCCAGTGACCCCACACTGAAGCAGAACTCTATGATTATTTACTTAGGGGACTAGAGAGATGTCTCAGTGGTAAAGAGCACTAATTGATCTTCCAGGGGTCCCAGGTTCAATCCCCAGCACCTACATGCTGGCTCATAGCCATCACTAACTCCAGTTCCTGAGATCTGACGCCCTCTGCTGACCTCTGAGGGCACGACACACACATAGTGCACATACATACAGACAGACAAAGCACCCATATATGTAAAATAAAAATAAATCAATCTTTTTTATTTGTGTGTGTGTGTGTGTGTGTGTGTGTGTGTGTGTGTGTGTGTGTGTGTGTACAGATGTTCTTCCTGCATGTATGTGTGTGCCTGGTGCCCACAGAAGTTGGGGAAAGACTTCAGATCCGCTGGAGTTATGTATGGGGCTGTGAGTCACCGTGTAGGTGATTGGAATCCAACCTGGGTTCTCTGCAAGAGCAACAAGTGTTCTTAACCATTGAGACGTCTCTCCAGCCCCTAAATCAGTCTGTAAATAAACAAAATGTAAACAATTTACTCTGTGTTTGTGCTGTGCAGAGGAACACCCAGGTATGCATACAGAAGTCAGGGAGCAGCCTGCTGGAGGTGGTTCTCTTTGTCCACATGCAGGTCACAGGGGTCAAGCTCGGGCCACCAGGCTCTGCAGCAATCCACAATCCCCTCTGAGCCATCTCTACCGGGTGTCACTAAGCAGTCTGGCCTGGTCTGGAACTCACAAGAGATCCACTTGTCTCTGCCTCTGCTGGGGTTAGACATGTGCTACCACATTCAGCCGGTTTTGTTTGTTTTGTTTTGTTTTGAGAAGGGGTGTGTAACCTTGGCTGTCTGTCCTGGGGAACTCAGAGGCTGGCCTCAACCTCAGAGACATTCCCCTGCCTCTGCCTCCAAAGTGCTAAGATTAAACGTGTTCACTGCCACCATCCAGCTCAACTGCTTTTGTGAAATATAAAGTTGCCTGCCCTGCTCCCTCTATATCTCCGAAAATCTGAGCATTTTTCTATCCTGTGAACCACAACTCTAAAATTACTGCTCAAATTCTTCCGTTGTGCGCTGACCCAGGACTTCTCAACAAGGACTTCCATTTAAAACGTAGGGGACCTTTGAAAAAACGAGAAAGTCAGGTCTGGTGCCACAGAGCTGTCATCCCAACTAATCTACTGGGGTGGCTGAGGCTGGAGGATTACAAGCTTTAAGTCCCTCCTGGGCTCTGAGTGCATTCACAACCAAGAGGAGAATTTCAGTGAGCTCCCTACTCAAATACAAGCCTGTGTGTTAGAACTGAGCCTAAGCCCAGCCCTGCCTGCTGGCTGACACACACACACACACACACACACAGCCTCTACCGGGTAAGGGAACTGAGGGTGCTCAGGACCCACACAGGCCTCCCGGCATTCTCAGAGCCCAGACCGTCCTCCTTTATACTTGTATGAGGCCCGATACGATGCGCATACTATGAAGGAACACGCCTGCCCACGGACGCAGTTTCCATCTCTCACATTTTCATCAATCAGCAGTTGGCTGCATCCAGGGACCCACACAGTGGCCACTGTGCAGACCCCAGAGTGTCACTTCAGTCTTCCCAGGGGAGCCCCCTGCACCTCCCAGTCTGAAGGCCCACATCTATCAGGTAGATCTTGTTAAAATGAGGTTTCCGTCCAGCCCCTGCACGAATCAACCACCCTGCATTACAGTCTGCTAATCTAATCCATTAAAATGCTTATTGCGGTGGGGTGGGGTGTTTCCAGGTAGAGCGCTAACGAACTGTCTTCATGAAAACGTCCATTTGGGGGTCTGGGGGCACAGTGACAGCGACTGCCTAGCCGGCTGCAGGACCTGGGTTTGAAGCCTCTCACCACCGAACCCCAAAACAATACAAAAGCCAACACACACCAACACCCCCCGCAGGAAGCGTGGGGCAGGAAGTATGGGAACCCCGTTCCAGCACCTTCCCGCCCCCGCCCCCGGCCCTTCCGTTTCCGTTTCCCACTCCGTAAAAATTGAATAGGGCCTCAGACTGGAGGCCTCGGGGAAGCCAGGCACAAAGGCCCACAAGATGGCAGCTGGCATCTCTCCCGATCACTCTGACACCTGGTCGGCAGCCACACCCAGCTCGGGCGGCGGGCGGGGCGGGCGGCCGAGCCCCGGGACCCCGGAGTGGGCGCCGCAGGCCCCGCCCAGCCGCATCGCCTCACCTGCGCGGCCCGTGGAACCGCACCTCCCAGGTCCCACCCCCAGGGGCTCTGATTGGCGGGTGGCGGCGCAGCCGGGGACTCTGCATCCTCACCGGCGCGACCCCTGTCCCCAGGGGTCCCCGGACGGGCTCTCCCGGCCCGCGGCAGGTGCCCCGCTCCCTCCCCGAGCGGCCCGGCCACTCACCCGGCGCGCGGCCTGCTGTCCACCCGCTTCTTGTGGCGCACCGGCTGCAGCGGGATGCTGTCCGTCATGTCGCCGCCCGCCGCGCCCCCTGCGCTCCCCGCGGCCTCCGCGCCACCCCGGGGCAGGGGGAGGAGGCGCCGGCAGCGGGCGGGCCGGGCCCGCAGCGCAGGGGCGAGGTCGCGAGCGCCGGGCCACGCGCGGAGCCGCCCGCGCGGCCCGACCGACGGACACGGCCGCACCATGGGCCCCGCTCCGCGCTGAGCCCACGCGCGCGCCCGCCCGGGGCCGCCGCAGTGTCCCCGCCCCGGCCCGCCGCGCCGCGCGCCCCCCGGCCACGCGCCCACCCCCCCGCCGCGCCCGTGCGCGCGCGCGCGTGCCCCGCCGCACTCACCCCACCCAGGGCATTCTCTCGGGCTCGCTCCGAGCCGTGTGCACACTCCCCGCCCCGATCACCCCACCTCCACGCCGCGGCCACCGGCACACACTGCCGGCCTCCCCGGCTTCACCCTGCGGCTCACACTCGGGTCCCAGGAGGCACGGGCTTTCAGACCGCGCGCGCGCGCACACACACACACACACACACACACACACACGCTTGCACACCCACGCCCCTCTCTCCACATGCATCCCTCCCTGCAGTCTCAGTTGCACAGATTTTAAAACTGCGCAGGACCAAATCCCCAGGCACAGTCTGCTCCACCAGGGATCGCCTGCACAGGGTCTGTCTGTCTGTCTGTCTAGAAGGTTACTGTGAAAATAAGAAAACTCTGGGCTGCAGAGATAGGCTCAGCGTTTAAAAGCAGCCACCGCTGCTGGACCCACCTGCCACTAGCGCCCCAGGGGATCCAACACTCTCTGACCTGCCAGGGCACCTGCGCACACGTGGCATGCACTCACATAGGCATGTGCTATTTAAAAATAATAATAAAAACAAGCCTTTTTTTCCCCCTTTTAAATTGGCATATAGGAGCCAGACTTGGTGGTGCATTCCTTTAATCCCACCACTCTGGAGGCAGAGGCAGGCGATCTGAGTTCGAGGCCAGCCTGGTGTGCAGAGCCAGTTCTAGGACAACCAGGGCTACACAGAGAAACCTCGTGTCAAAAAGATTAAGAAGGGGGAAAATATCAGCATATAGGGGGTTGAAGAGGGCAGTTCGGGGGTTAAGAACACTTGTAAAGAACCTACCTGGGTTCAATTCCCAGCACCCACGTCACGTGGTGGCTGTAGTCCGGTCCAGGAAAACCGATGCCCTCTCCTGGCCACTGTCAGTACTGCATGTATAGCAAACAACATGCCGGCCAACACACATAGAAGAAAGGGTGTGTGACCACTAACTAGCGTAAACCCACTAATCTAAAACAATATGAGGAGCAGCTCCCACTGGTATTTCCTGTCAGGGTCCCAGCCTTCTACATTATTTTCTCCAGCCAGTAGGGAGTCACCAAATGTCTCTGTGTCTGAGTAGCTAGGAAGATGCCAAGCAAAACACGTGACCTAGGTCCCAAAGACACCTCCCACCAGGAGAACCTCTGAGAAGGAGCAGCATTCTCCTGCCAGCTGATGGGCCTGCTTGTTGCCTGCTGTCTTCCAGAACGGTACTTCAGGGAGGGGTCCTAGGCTCCATCCCCAGCACCAAGACACATACACACCATACATGGCATGGCTTCATCTAGGCAGACCCATTACAAAAAGAGCAAATCCCACTCCCCACTTCCCGTCGACCCCACCTCTCAGGCAAGGTCTCACTCTCGCACACAGATCCACCTGCCTCTGCCTCCTGAGTGCTGGGATTATAGGTGCGCACTACCATAACCAGCCAAAGAGACTTCTAGTTGAGCTTAGCTAGAGCCTAAAGCTTTCGGGGACCTCAGCAGCCCCGCCTACTAAGTCCAAATAACCAAACCCATTTCAAGAGTGAAATAGGAGAAACACAAGAGAAGCCAGCATAAAACCACGAGGTCATCAGGCAGGGCTGGGTTCCGAGGCCCGGCCTCTCACACTCAGAACAACCAGGAAATGGGGCCTCTGGTCACAGCAGAACCAGCACCAGCCACCCAGGTGTCACATACATTCAAGCTCCCCCTGGCTTCCTGGAGCTGCCTATGGCTGCCCGCACCTGGACTGCCTGACACTGAGCGAACCTGTCATCCAGGATCCTGTAGGTTTCCAGCACCTTCCAGCTGAGAAACTTCCGGCCAGCTCCACACTCTGCTGGGGGTTGGGGGTGGTATCTCTCTGTCTGTAATAGAGCTCAGGGCAGTTCCGGCCTCAGTGGTGGAAGGACTTGCAGGATTAGCAGGGCCAGTGTGCATGCAGGCAGGCAGCACGGGGAGGTGTGGCAAGGCTCCGGGGCAGTTGTCGGTGTGTTTGAAATACAGTCTTCATGTGGCCCAGGCTGGCCTAAAGTCCCCAATCATCCTGATGGAATTAAGTGCAAGCCTGGCCTAAAAGATACTTTTTCTCTTTTAAGCTTCTTTCCAACAAGACAGTCTCATGGAGAGAGACATTTTAAAGTCTCCATCAACTGGTCCTAGTGGTGTGGGCAGATGCCAACTCAGGAGGCTTACAGTGAGTTGTTGTAGGCTATCCTTGGCTACGTGGGGGAGACCCTGTCTCAAAAAACAAAACCAACCCTAACAAAAAGCCTTTTAGCTCTTAAGAGAGCACATGCCTCCATGTGGCAGGAGTAAACCGTGATGTCCTCCAGGCAGTCAGTATAATATACAGAACTACTATTTATGCTCATCGACGTTGAGATTGGTTATAGACATTAAGGGATTTTGTTTGTTTTTTGAGACCAGGTCTCATATATCTCAGGCTGGTCTTTAACTCTCAATGTAGCTAAAGACCATATTGAACTTCTGGTCCTTCTACCAATAACTGGGTTTCCAGGTGCATGCCACCAAGCCTAATGTATGTACTACCACTTTTGCAAGCCTCAATTCCTGCATGCTAGGTAGCACACTACCAATTGAGCTATGGTCCCATCCCCCAAGAGCCTTTTTATATATCCTGCTATGTTCTGAATGGGCCCAAGCCTAAGGGAGAGGCAGAGCGCATCATGGCACAGGACTGTGGGTAGCTTGTACTGGGGTCCACTTCAGGGTCACAGGGCACTACCTTCTCACCACAGCCCATTTGGGGATCCATGAGAGCCCTATCCATTCAACAGGACTTGGGTGCAGGAGGCTCTTGACTCCAGGGTGCCTAGAAATAAGACAATGGATTCCAGATCCTACTTTGCAGAAAACAGAAACCCAGATGATGGATGGAGTCACATGACATCCTCCGTGGATGCCAACAGTTGTGGACCAGACTATACCAGAGTGTATTGGTTCAGGCCACAGGACTATTGGTTCAAATTCACAGTGGGCCCTAAGCTGTGGGCTGCTTTCATCTCTGTACGGAGTACAGAGGGCATGGGTAGAGGTAAGGGGGAGGAGACAGGAAGATGGCAATTAGAGTCAAGTCTTTGGAGTGGGCTGGCGACATGGCTCATGGGTAAAGGGAAGGGACTAGTTGATACACCACTGCGGCCAGTGGAACTGGCAGAATGGACTCCAGTCCCCCTCTGACCCCTACCCCCCCCCATGCACAGGCACATGTGTCTGCATGCACCCACACACACAAAGGATGGCGGCTAGATGGCTCAGCAGTTAAATGTGTGTACCACCATGCCTGAGTCCAATCTCCTGGGTCTACATGGCAGGAGAATCAGCTGCCTTGAGTCTCCTGACCTGCACACACACAGTGGCTCACACACCCGCACGGATACTCAGGCACAGTACATGCAACTTCTTAAAATGCTTTGGGCTAGGCTTTAATCCCAGATTTAGGAGGCAGGAAGATTTCGTGTATCCTGTTTTGTTTTGAGACAGGGCTTCTCTGTGTAACCCTGGCTGTTCTGGAACTCACAGAGATCTGCCAGCTCTGCTTCTTAAAAACAATACCAGGTTAGGGAAGGGGAACTCACTCCTGAAACCCTCATACTTGCAGGCTGGAGCAGGATTGCTAGCTACACTTTCTGCGCCAGCCTAGGCTTCATAGTGATACCAAAGTTCCACACAAAAGTTGAGGTTTTTTTCACTGTCTCTTTTATTATTTACCTATTTATTTGTTTATTTTGGTTTTTCGAGACAGTATTTCTGTCTTGCTATGGAGCCTGTCCTGGAATTCTGTAGACCAGGCTAACCTCGAACTGGAGAGACCCACTTGCCTCTGCCCCCAGAACGATGGGATTAAAGGCGTGTACCATCAACGCCTAACGGTTTGTTTTTCTTAGGGTTTCTCTGTGTAGTTCAGAGCCCGTCTGCCAGGTCAATGGCTCTTTTTAAACAGGGTCCCATATTGGCCTCCTGATCTTTTGTCTCTATTTCCCCAGAGATAGAATCTGAGGTTTGGGACACACCCAGTACCCATCCCTTTCCCAGCTTTCGTCCTTGGAGAGCAACGTTTCTTAGAGCCATCATGCAGCCCAGCCTGACCTTGAACTTATCAGTTTTCCCTCTATTCCAAGTGCCAGGATTATGGGTGTGGGAGCACTCCTGACTTTCATTTCATACTTGTTTCCAGGAAATGTTCCAGAAGTGCAAGGGAAACCAAGGGCTTGGAACACTCCAATAATGAGATTTACCAGTTACCACAACAGGCTGCTTCTTGGGGGGACCTTTTGGAAGGTCACTGGAGACCTTCAGATGGCTGGATGTCCCTCTAATCCACCCTTCAAGGTAACCTAGACCTGAAATCAGCTTTCAGTTATCTAAGCTATTTCGTTATAAAGGGTTGTAATGGAAATGTAGATGTCCCCACCAGCTGAGGGCCTGCCCTGTGGATATTAACTATGTTTTGCATCAGTCTGTAAATTCATTTCAACATAGCAGATAGCTTGCAATTTGAGAGTTCTTAGCCTAAGGGCTGTAGGGTGGGGACAGAAGATAAGGCAGGGACTAGCCCAATTTATTGGAAGTTCATTTTTCTCCCAAAAAAGGTCAAACACATTTTAGCATTAGAATGCAGACCAGTAATTTACATCTTGTTTGCTATGCTGGGGGCTGTTTTTCCCCCAGAACCTTATTTATTTGTAATAAAAAGTGCCAGCTGCCCATCCTTTGGGATAAGCTTCAAGGTCTCCACCCCGCCAGGATGATGATGGCCCTTGGAAGGTCAATTCAGTTTTCTGAATCATCATTCATCCAGAAAGCAAATCACACCACCTATGTCAGTGTCTTTTTAGGGGAGACTGGATGACTGCAAAGCTCTGAAAAACCAGCCCACTCCCTCCCTTCTCTAAAACTGGTGGCTCCTAACACAGCCCACGGGTTTCCTTGCTGGGACAGGGGCAGTCTCACTGGCAAAGCACATCTAAGTCCAGCCCTGAGTTGGAAGCCGGCCGGTCTACAGGACAGGGGTGCTTCACGGAGAAGCCCTGCCTCAAACAGAGGAAAAGGGGTGACACCAAAGAAAGCAAGTATCCCTCAGTTTGCTGTCACATATGGACATATAATGCAAGGTCACAGTGCAGTTCCTTGGACACCAAGGGACCACCACTACCCCCCAACCCCACCCCCTAGCCAAGGAAAGCCTGGCACCAACCACAAGTTCCTAGTCCTTAGCATCTGAAAGCCCAGGGTGCCCCCATCGGGAAGAGTTAAGCATCAATGCATCATAGATCATCCTCCATAGACCCGGTCTCAAAAACAAAGCAAACAAAACTGTCCTAAAGGTGGCCTATGTAGTGAGTTCTAGACCAGACTGGATACATGAGTTTTTTTTAAAGTGTGTGTGAGAGAGAGTGAGTGACTGAGACAGAGACAGAGAGAGAGAGACAGAGAGAGAGAGACAGAGAGAGAGAGACAGAGAGAGAGAAAAGAGAGAGAGAGAGAGAGAGAGAGAGAGAGAGAGAGAGAGAGAGAGAGCGCACCTGCAGGCTCAGCAAGCAAGGCGGCACTTTTGCCACATCTGATGACCTGAGTTCAATCCGCAGATCCCACTAGTAAGAAGGAAAGAGTCTGAAAGTGGTACTTCAGGCTCCACATGCACACACTCACACGCAAACACATGTAAACATACACAAAAATGCAAAATGATACACCCAAGGTAACACAGCCCGTGAAGAATGACAACTGAGGGTCACACACCCATGAAAAGAGGTGCCAAGACACACCCCCACGCACACAGACACTCACAGGTCCAGGATGGACCTAACCACATGCTATGCAAATGAAGCATAGCAGAAAAACTTTTACACACAAACCTGGTGGGGAAGGAAAAAAAAAACATTCAAAATTTATTTTCGGACAGACAGTATCAGCAGGTAAAACTACAGCATAGTCCACACATTCATTCACAGTGAGAAAGCAACAGCTGGTGTGTCCTCTGTAACATCCACTTCACCGTGTGAACAGCTGGACAGGCAACCAGCAACACTGTATCACAGGGCTCACATAACAATCCCACAAGGAAAGGCACAACTCGGCAGCAAAAAAAAAAAAAAAAAAAAAAAAAGTTCTGGATCCTAAAATCAGGTGCAATGACAAGAGAAAAGGAAAGCGGTGGATGGTTTCCATCCTCGATTTGGCAATGCATTCACTCCACGCAGCAGAAAGAAATCTACCCAGGAGCTAGAGAATCACGTCCCTCCTCCCTCATTAAACCATCCGAACAGTTACAACAGCTGCTCAAAATTATTAATACGTACATAAATGTAATAATAATAATACAAAAAAAAAAAAAGCACAGAACCAGCCACGGAGACATCTGGAACACATGTCTCCCTTCTCACCATATTAACTCTTAGGTTTTAAGACCTGGGAATACTTTGTGGTCACAAAATAGCAAAATAGAGACTTTTTTTTTTTTGGTTACAAAAATAAAAATAAATGAGGTAGATAAATAAGTCCTCGCATCCAAGACTTGCCTGTCTCAACACTATAACCTTCATAATGGCAGAGGGTGGTGTGAAAATCTTCACGACTTGGGATCAAGAAGGGGACATGATTTAACACTCGGAGCAGCAAGACTGGCCTGGCCCTGAAGGAGGAGCACAAGGTCCCACAAGGCAGTGGGTACTGCAGAATCACGTAGCATCACCTGAGACGGCTGCTCCGATGCCTGTCCAAGGTCTAGGAAAAAGGAGGCTTGAGGGAGATGGGAAGGGGGGCACGGCTGGCAGTCTTGGGGCTCCCTGGGGACCAGGGCCAGTTTGTGGGCATCCTACAAAAGGATTTAAGGTTTAAGGGAGGGGGCTAATTGGACCACCTTAGTGTTCTGAGGTTTCTTTTCTTCCTCTCTCTTAAGGTACATTCAAAGACGGAAGATGAACACAGGCTAGGAGGCATATAAACCAGGTCCCACAAAGATGTCCATTTACCCGCATTAGTCAGCATGGGAGTACACAGTACTCTCACCCCGGGATTGAGGTAAGGTCACCTCAATTTCCCCCCAACTGTTTCACTTTGAAACAGGTGGCAGTCTTTGGAAACAGCCAGGAGGTCACACAAAGCCCCTAGTATACAATTTGTCCCAAGTAACAAAGTTAGTCTTCAAAACCCGATTCTTTCCAAAATGTTTGTTTTGGATTTTTTTTCTCTCTTTGTTTTATTTTCTATTTTTCTTCTTTTTTTTTCTTTTTTGGTTTTCTTTCTTTTTTTTCTTTTTTTCTTTTTTTTTGAAACGCAACATAGCAACACTGCTACGGTCACAGACGTAAACATCACTTGCATTTCAGGAAGAGAAAAAGCAGGAAGAATGAAGTAGACCTGGCTCTTCCTCCTTAGCTGACTGCGACCTTGTTTTCCTCCAGAAAGTGAGGGAACCGGTGACTGGCCACACCGTCGGCGACAGCAGGCTTCTCCACGGTCCCGTTGGCGACGGCAGACTGAGAACCGTCTAGCTTGGAGAGTGTGGTGTTGCTCACGACAGAGCTGGCCCCCAGCGACACCGGCAGGGTGGGGATGCCTCCACTCTGGATCACAGAGATCTCGTTGGTCTTCATGGCCAGACCCCCATTGAGGACGCTGGTGTACTGGTTCCATGCGGCTGGATCCACACTCACGGTGGGGGACAGGAGTTCCTTGGGAAAGACCTCAGGCACTCTCTTTCCCTCTGCACTCAGGACAGCCATGGGGTTCTCTATCGCCAGCTTCCTGCCCCTGCGGGCGGAGTTATTGTTGGCCCCATGTGTCATGTAGTGTACCTGTGGGGGGAGGGGACAGCAAAGAGTTTCATCAGACACGTGGGCGCACGCCTCCGCACACATCATCCAAGCCTCATAAGCATATCCTCTTTCTTAGAGATTGCACAAGCTTGAGAGGCCCTGGAGTTCAAGGGCAGCCTAGGCTACATAGTGAGAC
Source organism: Cricetiscus sungorus (assembly GCA_030556225.1). Classification (NCBI taxonomy): domain Eukaryota; kingdom Metazoa; phylum Chordata; class Mammalia; order Rodentia; family Cricetidae; genus Cricetiscus; species Cricetiscus sungorus. The sequence goes on along the minus strand of JANBXA010000391.1, from coordinate 1,919,812 downwards.
CTGTGTCAATAAGCCAGAAAAGAATCAATTCAGGTGTGAGGACGGTCTGTAGGTGTATCAGGAAAGAGCAGAGGGGACAGTCTAGCCATCTTTGGCCAGCACCCCTACCAACATCAATAAGGGTAAAGGTTATTCTTCAGAGGCATCTGCCTAGCCATTCGTGGGTGCATTTACATAAATGCCTGTGACACATCAGATGTCACTGCATTGCACTCGTAAACCTGCCAAAGGCCAGAATGTCACACTTAACTGAGTCACAGTGGAGCAGCAAGCAGCAGGTCCACACCGACGGTTAGTGTTGAGCTTTTTTTGTAGTGCAGGAGACAAAAACAGAGACCCCTGAATGAAACCAGTATCCGCAACGCCAAGTGGTGCTGAGACCTGAACTTGGGTCCTCTGCAAGAACAGCCAATGCTCTTTAGCCCGGAGTCATCTCGAGTGATTACTGGGGGTTACAGGTATGACTCACCACAATTGACCACAGCATCACAGTTTGGGACTAGAGAGATGGGCCTGAGTTCATGTGAGTTCATCATCCTGACTCCAGAACCCGAGTGGGAGCTCAGAAATAAATTACCTGATTGATGACCTTCTTCTGATCTTTTTTATTAGTACAAGGCACAGACGTGGAACACACAAACATGCAGGCAAAACACTTGTACCCAAAGGAAGTAAGCTAGGTAAGGTGGCTCACAGCTATAATCCCATCAGTCAGAAGGATCCCGAATCTAACCCAGCCTAGGCTACATGAACAAAACGCATGGTGGTACATGCCTGTAATCCCAGCAGAGACAGGAGAATCTCCAAGTTCAAGGCCAGTCTGAACTACAGAGAGAAACCCTGTCTTGGAAAAACAAAACCAAAAAACTAAACAACAACAACAGAAGGAAAGAAGGAAGGAAGGAAGGAAGGAAGGAAGGAAGGAAGGAAGGAAGGAAGGAAGGAAGGAAGGAAGGAAGGAAGGAGAAACACACACAAAGAAGGAAAAACAAAAGACTCAGGCTAAAACAGGGTGTTACCCAGCAATCACAAGACTCTGGGTTCCATCCTCAGCAAGAAGACACTAAGCTAAGTTAGAACCAGGTTTGGTGGCACGTCTGTCACACTAGCAGTCGGGAGGTACCAGCAAGGTCATGAGCTCAAGTTCCTATCAATGTGTTTGAAGTCAGCCTGGAATACCTTTTTTTCCAAAACAAAACGCTTCAGGACCTGGCTGAGATGTAGCTCTACCCTACTTCTTTTTCCTCTCTGGTTTTTATTTTTTTGTGGGGGGGGGGGTTGATGGGGGATGACTACAGGATCTGTGTATGTGTAGGTCTAGCTGTCTTGTGTAGACTACGCTGGCCTCAGAGATCCACTTGCCTCCCTGGTGTCTGGAGTATGAACGCAGGAACTACAATGGGTTTCTCCCTGCTTTTAGTTAGTGGTGCTGTGGCTGGAGCTCAGAGACAGGGTCTCACTGTGTAGCCTTAAGGGGCAGGCAAACAAGGTTGGCCTCCAACTCAAGAGAATGCCCCTGTCTACCTCTGGGCCCAGGGTACCATAAACCGGTGGGTGTTTTGTATCCAGACCCATCAATCAGTGCCCATCACCAGAACCCACCTTCAGATTGCCTTTGGTGGTGAAGGCTCGCCCACAGATGTTGCAGACAAAGGGCTTTTCTCCCGTGTGAGTCCGCTCATGGATCTGAAGGGCACTGGCAGATGAGAAGTTCTTCCCACACCGTGTACAGCAGTGCTGCTTGGCCTGTCGGCGAGGCTGTGCTGCTAGCAAAGGTGTCATGCTTGAGGACATGCTGGAGGAGGGTCCCATAAACGTGCTAGGAGCTTCCACTTTGACATAGGTGGGCTGTGTGCGGATATACGTTGATGGGATGCCAGTGCGAGCTAACATGGAGAGAAGAAATAAACTTTTATCATCTCATACCTAACTCACTGTCTGAAGCAAACCCCCAGCACCAGTAGTAGCTTATGGAAATGACCTGTTACCAATCACCCCTTTTGAGGGGGGTCTCTCATGGACCTATGGTCAGCAAGTGGCCTAGGCTGCTGGCCAGTGAGCTTAGAGACCTGTCTGTCTCCCACCGGTCGACAGCAGTGACTGACAAGCACACCTCAGTTTCTTTCACATGGACACCCTGAACTCAAGATTGTGAGTGCAATCAACACAGGTGTTTAACCACCAAGCTGACCCCTTTGAGTTCTTACACAGAAAATACAACTTGAACACAGGAAAATTTGCCTTTTTTATGGTTTCAAGTACGGATAACATGAACGTGTGTGCAGATAACATCAACGTCTCAGAGTAAGAGAGCACCGTCAAGGTTCAGTTACTTCTTTGGGAGGGAGGTAGAGGCAGGAGGCCCAGTTCAAGGATCGCCTTAACTGTAGAATGACTTCAAGCAGGCATCCTATCCCAAACCCCTGGAGGGGGGAGGGGGAAGCCAGACAGTGGGTGGCGGACTCCTTCGATCCCAGCACATAAGGGGAGAGGAGACAGGCTGGTTTGAAGCTAGCCTGGTCTACATAACGAAGGATGGAGGCTATAGGGGACTGTTGACCAGGTGAAAGATATCCTAGGCCGAGTGAGACCCCAGCACCACAACAGTCTCTGCACCACATCTGGGCATTTTCTGTGACTCTAGTGAGGTGCTCTGAGCAATGCACACCTTAAACCGATGCGTCTAACAAAAGGCACCACATTTCACCGCATGAACTCAATTCCAAGCAACAGACTGCTTGATTTTTGTGGCCCAAACAGTGCCTACTTCCCAAAAAAAACAAAAACAAAACCAATACCCATGCTGTCCACACTCAACCTGCACGACCCATGATAAATAGGTAGGAAGTCGTCTACTACCAAGTGCTAGGTAGTTATCAGCTCCCTCTACCCACGGGCACAGAACAGCTAACTACCCTACAGAAACTGCGTCAAGTCACACTCAAGTTCAACCCAGGCTCCTTTTCTGGTGACCTTGAGCCCACAAGGGATATTAAGTGAAAATCCAAAGCTTCATCACCTTCCGTGTCAATGCGGACGTTCTCGATACCCTCGGCCTTGTTCACCTCGGGAGACCGGGACTTGACGCTTTCTGCTTGGCTATTGGCGGGGGACACTGCTTGGAAGGACATGGTTTCTGTGGTATCTGGGCTTCGACTCTGACACTCTTGGTCACCCACGAGTGGGGACGAGTCATTGGCCAAGCAGTTGTCACTCTCCACCAAGCCATTTTCTCGACTGCTCTGGCGCTGCAGGCCCAGAGGAGGAACCCCTTTCCCCTGAGTATCCAGGGAGGACATCACGGAAAAGCCCAGAGGGGGTGACACCAGGTGGGTGCTGGGAACCGATGTGGTGACCTTTGAGGAGCCAGCGGGCACATCCTGCGAGATGTCATCTGCCTCCATCCTTCCCACCGTGTCTTCCTGGCAGACGACATTGGCACCGCCAGGCTCGCTGATGACCATGGGCTCCGCACCTGTAAAGTCACAGGGGCTCTCTGGCAGGGGCGTGTTAGGGATCTGGCCACCCATGTGCATTCGGATATGTTGCTGCAACATGACAGCGTTAGTGAACTTCTTCTGGCAGATGGGGCACGAGTGTTGTGTTTTTACAGCCGTGTTGGCTCGGTGAACCCCCAGGTGGGTCTTCAGGTTGCCTTTGGTGGAGAAGGCCCGGCCACAGATCTTGCACTGGAACGGTCTCTCCCCGGTGTGGGTCCGGTAATGCATCTTGAGGGAACTCTGGCAGCTGAGTACTCGATGACAAATGAGACACTCGTTGGGGTCTGCGGTGGTCTTGTCAATGTTCTCCACGAGCTGCTGCAGTTTCAGAGTATCTGATGCGGGCTCCGGGGTCCCGCTCCCCTGGAGGCCCCCAACCTTTGGGGGATTATGCACGAGCCCCACCCCAAGTGGCGGGACTCCCACCTCACTTTCTGGAGAAGGCCCTGGCTGCATGTCGATGGGCAGGGAGCCACCCATGAGGTCCTTGGGGTTAGGCCCCGAAGCCAGCTTTTGAGGCAGCCCTATGGAAGGGGTTCCCGTGGCGCGGACAGGCTCGGTGTCTACAGAGAGACTTGATTCGTCTACAGGGACGGGGACAGAGAGTGCATAGGGGGAGCCGGTGCCTGCAGCCGCTTTGTCCTGGAACTCTGCAAACAGCTGGGGGTTTGCCTTCACCTGAGGGTGTCGATGGAAGTGTACCTTGAGGTTGCCCTTGGTGGTGAATCGGTGACCACAGACAGAGCACACATAAGGCCTCTCTCCGGTGTGGGAGCGGAGGTGGATCTGCAGGGAGCTATCGGTCCCGAAAACCTTGCTACAGTACTTACACTTGTGCTTGCCGGGGATGGCCTCGTCCTTGGCCTTGGCATCCATCGCAGTCACAGAGCCGTTTTGGGGCTTCCCCTTTCCTTTCTTGGCTGGGTCGAGTGCCACAGGAGAGAAGGGACTCTGAAGGAGGACAGAGCCCGGGGTCTGAGGTAGCAGGGCGTTTGGGAGGCGAGACATGAAGTTGGGGAGAACCCGAGTCCCATCAGGCTTCAGGGTGAAGGGCGTAAACCCCGAGGACAGTGAGCCTGTCGTAGCGGGGACGCTGGCATGAGGTAGCTTGGTTTGCTTCAAGGCGTCTAGAGACAGCGCCGGGTTTGAGGATTTCTGGCTGAGCAGGGCCATGGCAGCGGACACCTGCTGGGATATGGACACCTGCTGAGACACGTGGTTGCTTAAGGCCTTCAGCGTGTCGGCGCCCGCCACTCCGGAGTGCAGGGCGTGTGCGGCCCACATGTTCACCTGGACGCGGATTTGTTCAGTGAGTTGGATCTGCTGAAGCTGCTGCTGCTGCAGACACAGGATCTGCTCCAGGACCCACGGGATGCTGTGGGCAGCTGGCACGGGAGCTGCAGGGGCCGCCTCCACACTGCGCTGGTTCACTGCGACCCTGGTACCACGGAGCGCCTGCAGAGTCACATTGGTGTTGGCCACTTTGCCTTTGGGTAAGTAGCTCATGTCCTGGGGTGTGGGTGGCAGGTTAGCCTCTGTCTTTAAGTACAGGATGGAGTCCATGCCCAGCTTTTCCTTCGAGTCCCCTGAGCTGCTGCTGTTGTCCTGGTGACTGTCCTTACTGCTTGGGCTGTCCGGCTGGTGGCTCAGGACAGCTCTGGGGAAGTCCTCTGAAGGCACTGGCCCCTCACTGTCGTTCATAATGAGGACCGGAGGGTTTTTAGTGCAATTTTGCTTGTGCTCCATGAACTCAGAGAGGCTGAAGAACTCAGCGCAACACTTCTCACAGATGTGAGTCTCTTCCCGCCGAGGGCGCTTCACCAGGGCTGTGTCCTCTGTCACTTCATCGCCACTCCCCGGGGAGTTCACTAGAGCACCTGTGTAAGGAGAGAAAAAGGTAAGCACTGTGTGTGCTCTGAAAACGGTCGTGGAGTGACAGACAGACAGGTCTGTGTAAGGGACGTAAAGTCCCTACAGCCCGAATGACCTCCCTGGAAGACACCAGGCTCATAACCCATGCCTGTCTTGCACATGACTTTGTGTGGTGTCTATCTCTAGCGTGTCACTTAGCCCAGCTAGCCCCAAGCCTGCTCGTAGCTGAGGGTGGCTTTGAACTCCTAACAATCCCTGCCTCAACTTCCAGAGTGTTTGGATTAGCAGAGTCTAGACAGGGTCTTTGGCAAAGGCGAGGCTGGGTCTTAAACTTTAGCATCACTCTAAGAGGGAGAGTAAAAACCACTGAGACAGTCATAGGGGCCTTGTAAAGGCCAAGGCAGAGTCAAGGGGCTTCACGAGGAACCGCTAAAACTATCCACAGGAACCTTATCAGTTCCCAGAGCCTCCAGAAGGAACCCTGTCGCCTAAATTCAGACCTTCCACATCCGTGAGAACCAATCAACTGCTGTTACCCAATAGTAGTTATCTGCAGAAATACAGGATGAACAGCTACTTATTTTATTATAGGATCGGATCTTACTCTGTACTAAGTTAGCACTGAGATCACAGCGATCCCACCTAGGCCTCCCAAGTGCTAAGATTAGACCAGACCAACAGAGGGCAGCCGATACCGAGGACACTGGAACTGGGTCAAATTTTACCTGATCTCCACGACCTAAGCAAAATGGAATATCGTAAATCACACTCAACCCAGGCAATGAGAATCTACCTACAATTTTAAAGGTGCTGCCAAGACAGCATCTATGACAAAAGTTTAAAGGTGCCAAGACAACACCAATCTGTCTGAGAGTTTTAAAGTGCTGCGAAGGCATCAATCCATCTCTGTGAGTTCGAGGCCAGCCTGGCCTACATACACAGCAAGGTCCAGGACAGCCAGGGTGTTACACAGAGAAACCCTGTCTTGAAAAGCCAAAAAAAAAAAAAAAAAAAGAAAAAAAAGTGAAGGAAGGAAGGAAGGGGAACCCAATACCTCACTACTCCATCTGCTACCAATCGACTCCTAAGACATTAAATACAGAAGACTCGGGTTAGGACTGTTCTGCCTGGTCTTCTGAGCATCTCGAATAGACCAGTCTAAAGAGTTGGCTCACCGGCTAAGAGCACTGGCTGTTGCTGCACCGGACGCAAATTCAATTCCAGCACCCACACGATGCTCACAACTGTCTAAACTCCCAGTGCACCCGATGCCTCCTCTCATCTTTGTTCGCTCGCTATATATACATGATACATGTGCAGGCATGCATGGGAAAGCCCTTACAAATGTGATCCAATTAGTCCCCAGTGACTTCAAGCCACGCAAGCATTACTCAGCAGTTCTTCCTGCAGCGGGAAGGGGGCGCTAGGGCGCCCCATGTTAGGTCTTTCCCTGGCACACACTCACAGGTGACCACCACACCCTTTTCTCTCTAGGAAGCCAAGGAACAAGAACACTTTAATCCAGGAACCAGTAGGGCAGGGCAGATCCAGCCCATCAGGCCAGTAAGGGCCAAGCAGGGAGACACTACTCTCTTCTCTTCTCTCTGAAAAAGTGAAAGGAGAAAAGGAAAAAAAAAAAAGCCCAGTACAAAATAAGTCATGTGACTGTGCGCTCCAGGAATACTAACGCTTAAAGAGGCGGAGAATGAAAAGTTCAAGGTTATTGTTGGCTACAAAGTGAGGTAGCTGCAGATGCAGGACACCCAGTATGAAAGGAAAAAGTAAGAATGTGTTAAGTGGTGCCAGCCAGGGCCATGACACAGAGAATCCTGTCTCAAAAAACAAACACAAGTAAAACAAAAGATCTTTCTAAAAGCTTCCTCTGGGAAGAGCAGGTTCAGGGAGGAAGGAAGGTCTGACTGACAATCTACATTTTACCTTGACTCAGCAAATGCAGTATTTGTCCCAGCAACACCAACAGCTCTTGGTCTACTGAGTTTCCAGTTAAATAAATGAAAAGTACACCAAAAACAAACAAAAAAAAAAAAACCACTGAAGACCCCTATGTACCACTCATGGTGATATTGAGCGCCCCACCTGAGAAAAAGCTACCCAAAAATAACTTGTCTTCTCTTGAAGAAGCCCACAAGCCTTGTTTGTTTAGTTTTGGATTTTAGAGACAGGATTTCTGTGTAGCCCTGGCTGCCCTGGACCCCTCTCTGAAGACCAGGCTGGCCTCGAACTCAGAGATCCACCTGCCTCTGCCTCCAGGATTGAAAGAAGGCGTGGGAGACCGTGCCTGGCTGCCAGGGTTTTAACTGTTGTTTGAACTGGAGGCTCAAAAGTGAAGTTTCTGCCTCAACCAAGACTATGAGCATATTTCAACACTTCAGACTTTGCCCAAGCATTTTAAGGAGAGAAAGGAAATTTTTTAAGGCAGGAAACAAGCTGGGCAGAGTGAGGATGTGTAAAGACATAAATGTCTATCTACAGGGAAGTGGAAATATTGCCTCCTACACAGGTCTGCGAGCCTGGGATAGAAAACTAACCTGGCTGTCCTGGAACTTGCACCGTAGACCAGGAAACTCAGAGACCTCTGCCTGTGTCTGCCTCCTGAGTACAGGGGTTAAAGGTACTGGTCCCTTTGAAATTGGCACCAACTAGGGTACAAGTGCTTCCAGAATTCTGTCAGCATCCATTCTGCCCCCCCCCTCTAGAAACCAGTAATGCCCCTGCACAGACCATTACCTTTCACTTTCTCCTGGGTTGGGTCAAGAGTCCCAGACAGCCCTCCAAGGCTGTGTCCAGATGACCTCAGCACTTCTGATCTCCAGCTTCCAGCTCCATAGTGCTCAGCTAGAATGAAAGCATCCCATATCACATCTACTCAGGTTTTCTGAAAGGCTGAAGACGGACAGCACAGCTTAGCCTCGTGCATGATGGGCAAGCATTCCACTGAGTAGACCACAACCCACCTCTCCTTAAAAGGCCAAAGCATGGTGGGTGGTGGTGGTGCCTTTAACCCCAGCACTCAGGAGGCAGAGGGGGATCTCTGTGAACTCCAGGGCAGCCTGATCTACATACAAAGCTAGTTCCACGACAGAGCTGTTACATAGAGAAATGCTGTCCCAAGGAGGGGAAAAAAAAAGCCACAGCATTCTCCAAAGACAGCCACACCATACTATACATACTGCTTAACTAGGCCACCTTTGTAGTCAGGCAATAGAAGTACCTTTGAACCCATTTCCCAGATGCAGAAACTAAGGCTCGGCAAGAATTAAATAACCAGATTCCTTAAAACAGTTCATCCATTTCTAATTGCTTCATCCCTTATGAAATGTTAGCAACAAGGGACCTCAAGCATACCAAGAACCAGACTCTTCCAAATTCTCAAACAGGCAGTCTTAAATTTTGTTTTGATACAGGTATAGCTATATAGCCTTGGCTGTCTTCAAACTCACTAAGTAGCTCAGGCTGACCCCCAAATTCCTGGCAAGCCTCCTGCCTCAGCTTCCCAAGTACAGGTAGACTGAGTAAGGCAGCAGTCTGAACCTGCAACCCATTAAACTTACCCAAGATCGACAGTCAGGCTCGTAAGGAACACGTTATATATATAATATTAACATCACCTAAGACCGTCAAAACCAGAAACCACAAATGTTATCATGAAGTACCAGGGTTCTTCCACTGTCTGAAAAATTGGGGCCGTTGCCTGGCAGACAGGACACCAGACCTGCCATTTTATCAATAAAGGGGAAACTGCTACAATTTTCCCCCAGTACCAGTAAAGGGGTTGGGCCCTGGAGACAAAGCTGGAAGCTCAGATCCCGTCTGTTATTACCAGCTCACCCTCTAGTAGGACCCCAACCCCCACACTGGGTATTGAACCCAGGCCCTCACACCAGCTAGGGGAGGGCTCTCCCACTGAGCAGTATCTCCAACCCCCAAACTTTAATCTCCGGGGATTTAGCAAACCCACTTGCAATGCAAATACTATGTAAATAGTTCTCAGACTGCATTGTTTTAGGGGTGAAATTGCCAGAAACAATAGCCAGCGCGGGGTCATCTTTGTCATTTTTTAAGAGCCTTGGGGGGTTGGGGAGAGATAAGGAGGACTAAATGTTTGCTGGTCCACTGTACTTTGTTCCCTACAATTCTGTGCACTCTCAGCATTCGGCGGAGAAGGAACCTGTGGCACAAAAGGTTAAGCACCCCAGCTCCAGAAGGATCCACCAGTTGCAAGTGATTTACAGCCAGGATGCCAACTGCCTTCACTGTATACACAAGGCCCAAAGCCAGCCTCCTTCCAGCCTGGCTGCTCGCCGCACCAGCAACATCCCGCTTAAAAACTGCAGCCACTGTTTGCTTAGGCAGTAAAAAGGGGGAAAAAAAAAGCAAAAACAAAAACCCTACCTCATCCATACCACCATCGGCAAATAGTGGAACCGGTATTTGCCAAGGAGTAAGAGGACCCTGTGAGGAACAATTGCGGTTATGCTTAAGTTAGCCTGAAGGGAAGGAGGGCCAAAGTCCACAGGGATAGCGCCAGCAAGCAGGGCCTCCATCCCCCACCCCGAATTTTAGGAATGTTATCTCTTCAGCATCTAGTTATCCAGTAAGTTGGAAGAATGCAGTAAACCCAGCAGGGGTCTTAGATTCAATCTCGGCCAGATGGATGGAAAACATGCTTACTATTGTATAGGAAGAAAGCTAATCAAGCAGGAGGCCAATCCCTGGCCTGAGACACTCAAACAGTTAAAAAATAAAAATCTGTGAATCTTGATAAAAGCCTGGCAACTCAGGCTTTCCTTATCTGTTACTGGCCTGTATTAGAAGAATGACAATGAACAGCTTACCTAAGGCACACAGTATCTTAGGCCCAGCCCTACCTCCAGGATAAGAGCTTACCAAAAAACAAAAAGGAATTATGTCTCTGGGTATTATTGACCCAGCTGTAAGGCTTTGTTTTTTTTAAAACCGGGTTCATCATATACCAAGCCTTGAAATCTAGTGTAAAGATCAAATTTGACCTGATATTAAGTCTCTCCTTAATCAAAAAACCCACGAAAACTAAGAGCAGTCATGAACCAAAGTTCAGGAGTCCCAAGGACCAGTGGAATGGCTCAGTGGGTGAAAGATGCTTGCCACATCTGAGCTGGACCAGCCACCTTCCGGCCTCCACATGCACATTGTGGCAGCATACAAATTTTAAAAATTCAGCAGGGCGTTGGTGGCACACGCCTTTAAACCCAGCAGAGGCAGAGGAATTTCTATGAGTTGGGAGTCCATCCAGCCTGATCTGCAGAGCTAGTTCCAAGACAGGCTCCAAAGCAAAGAGAAACCCCATCTCGAAAAACCAAAAAAGAAAAATAAATGAATAAAACCACAAGACAAATTTTAAAAACTCAATTCTTATATAAGGGCAAAAGGCTCAGAATAAACCTTGTCCAAGTAAGGGATGCCCCATCACCTCCTGCCTCAAATGGAATAAGCTCGAATACTCCAAGACAGAGCACAGCTTTCTATACCTGGAAGGAACCAACAAGTCTGTCTCCAGCCTGTCTCCCAAGGCTTTAACATGTTCAGGTGTGTTTCTTAAAAAAAAAAAAAAAAAAGAGTGCAGCTTAAAGTGATAATGGTTAGTAACGTCCTGAATGCATTTCCTATTCATTTTGTTTCAAATCAGGTGCCCGGGAGAAATGAACCGGAATGATTTTACTTCTGAGTTGTTTCCCAGGGGTCCCATCACCCACAGCTTATACGGCAATTTGAAACAGTCAAGGGGGGGCTGGTTTTGGTGGCAGATGCTTCCAATCCCAGCAGCTGCAGGCCGAGAGACAAGGGCATGGAAACACTGGAAGGAAGGTGGGATGGTTACGATATCAAAGCATAGCTACAGACAGGCCCAGTGGGAGGAAAAATAAAATGACCAAACCAAATCAGCTTCAAGCACTAACCATAGCTACCTCTACTGCTCTAGGACCATCAACAAACAGCCCCACTGATTCAAGGTCGGTTAAGGTTAAAGTCATGCCCATGTAAAAAGTCAGCTGCGGCTGCACATGCCTGGTAACCTCGGTGCCCTGCATGGGCAGGATTACTGGGCTTGCTGGATGCCAACGTAACTCCTGGTTCAATGATGATTATGATTGTGCCAGGCACTGGTGGCAGAGGAAGGCTAATCTCTGAGTTCGAGGACAGCCTGGTCTACAGAGCTAGAACCAGGATGGGCTCCAATTCAAAATCTGGAAAAAAAAAAAAAGTCAGTTGGAGGAAAGGAAAATGGACCACGCCACATCACTCCGGGAGCAACCATTAACTTTCTGGTGAGTAAAATTCCAAGCCCACTATTAACAATAAGGTCTGGAAGGGTCCAACCATGGGGTCTGGCACACACAGCATGTTTCTATTTCTAGAACTAGGGAAAACATCTTGAACAAAGTTAAGCGATCACACTCCCAACATACAACATGCTATAGCACATTTTTACTGGCCTCTGTACACAAGTAACCAAAGCTGGCTGGGTGGGGGCGGGCTAATCCACCAGACTACACCCAGAATAGATTGCTGACCCTCTTACCAAATCTTGCCAAAATCCTTTCCCCCAAATTCTCATTTGACACTTTATGTCCAAAAGGCAGAGATGCAAAACTTACCATGCCTCAGACGCCCAAAATTGTCCCCCAGCACCCCTTAGATGGGAGCCTGCCAATACCCCATCACAAATGACAAAAGTATCGTTTACTGGCGTCTGGGCACCTCTGAGGGTGAGGGAATGCATTTTACATGCAATTTAATGAATAAAAAAGGTCGTGTGCAAATTACAGCTCCCTCCCCCATTAAAGGGGGAACTCTTAAATTCTCTTGAAACCTTAACTAAAGCCAGCGCAGGCAAGTCAATAGAGGCTGGAAACGGGAGCTAAATTACTAAAAACCTGGGAATCGTAATAGCTGAAGGTTGTAATCCAGTTTAGCACAAAGGGCATTTGGAACTCTTTTGAGAAAATGCTAATTTTCCTTTAAGTACTGTGAGCCCCCTCTCCTCGACCACCTGCGGATTTTTTGATCTGCTAATTATTGCCCGGATTTCATTTTCCTAGCTCAAAAACTTCATTCTCCAACGGACTGACCAAGAGGGACCCAAACGCTTCTCGATGATTATAATCACCACCTATCGATACCGAGACTGATCCCAAAATACAGTCACTGGGAAAAAAGTTCTTCTCAAAGGCCACAAGTGAGGGGTCCGCAAATATATTCTAAGAATTTTTGGCACAGACCCCCAAGCACAAATGGCGACGGGGAAGGTAGGAACCCTGCAGAGGTCCCCCGGGAGCGGATCTCCGGGCCCAGCTTGCCTCACTCACCAGGTGTGTGCCCCGGTCCGCACATGACCGGTCTCCAGAGGGCGCCAGCGCGCTTAGCCCGGCTCGGACCGCGGGTGATCCGCAGAGAACGCTTCCCAAACCGCGGTGGCAGCGCGCGCCCAGCGGCGTCAGGACGCAGCCAGGTTAAAGCGCCACTCCAGCCAGCCGAGATTTCGGAAGCCCTTCTTTAACATGCTACCCCTCCACCCTGGAGAAAGTCAACCACCATCTAAAAACAAAAATCCTCACTAGTGTGCGCTCACCCCAAATGGAGGGGGATGGGAGGTCAGCACAGGACCAGGGGAGGGGTCAGGGCCGGGAACTCGCCCCTCCTCTCCCGAGGAAGCAGGCGGGCTTAGGGTTAACCCTTTTGTTCCAGGTGGACCAGGCGACCCAGCCTTTCCACGACTCACCCTCCACACACACACACACACACACACACACACACACACACCAGCACCCATGGCCAAGGCACAAAGAGTCCATCCCAGCTGCAGAGCCCTTTAATGTGGGATGCTCCGACGCCCCAAAACTCACATCCGCTCCCTGGACCAATTAACGACCTCCCATTCGCCCCGGGGGGAGAAAAATACAATGTGGTGGAGGGTCACTGAACTCTTGATAAAACTCGGGAAGTTGCGGAAGAGTAGGACCGCACTCCCGGGAAGCGTGAGCGTCCTGAGCTGAGCGCGCAGAGTCCGCTGCTACCGTGCACCGCCCACCAAGCGCGGAGCTGGAAGCGGGCGGGAGCCGGGGGAACCCCCTCCCCCACGTTCCCAATTTCTCCGGCGACAGTCCGGCGGGCCGGGGTGAGGGGCTGGTGGAGACCGGCCGGGAAGGCGCTCGGCCGCAGCTCACGGCCGCCCGAGGTCCTGAACTTCGCGGAGGCGCGGGCCGGGTCAACCGCAGCCCGACCTCTCCCCTTTCACCTCCCGGGCGTGTGCTGAGCAGTGCCGCCCGAGGGATCCGTGCAAAACAAATAAATGTATAAAGCAGCGAGGGTGCGCTCCGACGCGGGTGACAATGCACCCGCCACCGGGCCCCGGCCGGCACCCTCCCGCTGCCCGCGGCTATTTTTAGATAGTCGGAAATCAAAGATGGCTGGAGGTCAGGCCCCGAAAGGTTAGGGCGAGGATCGGCGGCAGGCGGCGTAGCCCCGGGGGAGAGGCGCAAAGCAGAAAAAAAAAGCAAACGAAATATCTAGGATTACAAAAAAATTTTTAAAAGCCCCCAAAGGGAACTAAACGGAGCAGCCTCCCCCGCCCTCTGTGCTGCGCGGGTGGCCCGCACCCCGGCCTGGGGGTGGGGAGAGGTCGCGCCCCCTCCCCCCACTCGGCCTGGGAGGGGCGCGTGCAACAGATCGCCCTCCTCGGGGGGTCCCCCAGAGGTGCGCCCCTCCCCCCGAGGCCCCCAAAGGGGTGGCAGAGAGGGTGGGAAGACTTGGGGTCTCTTTCTTTTAAAAGCGGCGGCACCAGAGAGAGAGGGGGGAAGAGGGAAGCCTAAGTTACCGGGGTGGGGGGTGCTCGTGTATCGAGGCGAGGGAAACCAATTACCGGACTGAGGACAGGGAGAGGCAAGCTGAAGGGAGAGGCAGAGGGAAACGGGGCGCCAACTTTACAATGAGAATGAGGGAACTGGGGGAAACTTTCCTAGGGGGGCGATGAGGCTGCCTCCGTCCCTCTCCGCCTCTCCTTCTCCGGAACGGAGTCCAAAAGCTCTGCTCCAGAATCTGCCCCCGGATCCCGCGCCCTCGAGGGGCGCTCGGCGGTGCTGGGAGCGCCCTCCCGGGACGCACGGACAGACGGGCGCACGGACGGGGCCGCAGCCGCACTCACCCGGTTCCTCCGCCGCCGGCGCCTCTGCGAGGTCGGGGCTCGGCTGCTGCAGCGGCTGCTCGCCCTGGCCCTCCTCCGAGTTGATGTGCTGGGGCTTCGCCTGCTTGCGCCTCGACATGGTGCGCGCATCGGGGCGCCGGGAAGAGCCCTGGTGACTCGCCACCAATTCCTGGAGTTAGGAAATTTTACCCCCCTTCGGCCGGAACGCGCATGTCCCAGTAATTATTATTATCAATAATGCATTGCGATTTATCATGAGCCCTGACAGCTGATTGGCCTGGGTCCAAGACCTCAGAGATCATTTAAATAAGCCCTCATTGATCAGGGAGGGGCGAGGCATGCTGGGCCTTGTAGTCCGGCCCTACATGTGACAAAGGCGTGTTCATCAGGGAAGCGTAGCTAATTAGCATCCGGGCTCAGATTGGCCGGGGCGTGGACCGACTCGGAGGGGACCATCCTCGCGGCCACTATCCGAGTGCTGGGACGAGAGAAGAAAAAGCCGGGAAATCGGTTTATTGAAAACCAGGGCCGGACATGAAAGTTCTAGAACCGAAGTATCATGGTAATGCCCTCAAAAAAAAAAAAAAAAAAAAATTATTTAGCAATTGGCGTGGTTGATAACTGCCAGCTGAAAAAGAGGGTCGCTTCCTTCACAGTATAAAAATATTTCGATTCAATTTTTACCTCTAAAAACAACCTGACCCTTTTCAGGTTTCTGACTGAAATTTTTAAATTGCATTTCGAAGGCTGCCGGAGTAGCCGGTGGTACGCGCGGCCTTCCGCCCACCGCAAGTCTTCAAGCTACACCTCCCCCCACCCCCCACCCATTTTCACACTATTCGTTCCCATCAGGATTCGCCTCCTTAAAATGCTGAGTAATAGCCTTGGGTTTCATACTCAGGAGCATGAATTTATTATTACCGTGTAAACTTTCTGAATTTTAAAAAGTACTTCTTAGTCCCCGTCTGCTAACTGTAGAAAGGGCAGATTAAAAGCAAACTTGATCAGAGATGATTCCAGAATAGAGGGCAGTTGCGGTTTCTTTCACAGAAACGGGGGAGAGGGGGTTCAGTCTGGGAAACAGTGGACGCCCAGAAGGTACCTGGGTGTTTGACTCACTGGTTACTAGGACATTTTGCAATACAGACCTGGTTTCAGAAAAGGCTACTTCCGTTAGAGGTTGTGTGATCCTGATTCAGGGATGCCTGGAATTTTCTAAAGGGGTGTGTATGGATATAAAATTATACTTCACAAGTCTCGTAAATTTAATTGGCTAACTCCCTTGCCCAGGGTATGAGCTGAGTGGAGGGAAGGTGCTCCGCTGGCTGGTCAGCCTTCTGTGGTGTCCTGAGATCTCTGAGTGTGTGGGTCCTTATTTGACGTTTCCTTCGTTATAAGGGAATGGGCAGACGCCAACCTTTCGTCCATCTTTGTGCTTTGCGGGGGTTTTTTGGTTGGCTATTTGTCAAGTTTCCTGTTTCTAAAAAGCTGTGGGGGAGGAAGGAGAAACAGAAGCCCAGCCTCATGAGCGTGCTCACCTGTGCCTTTGGACAAACCAAAGCTGAATGAATCAGCTGGAACATCATTTTAATATGGGTAGCTACGGATAAGACCTTGTAAGAGAAATAAATGCCTAACTTCCAACTGTGGCCAGTCTTCTGGAACATATTTTTAAATGACGTGGAAGACAACATCTGAAACAAATAGGATAGTCCCCTTATAAGCCAGGTTGGAGTTGGCAGGAAAGAATTCCTTTTCATGCTACATAAAAGCACTTAGGATTCTGTTACTGAGTCAGAAGGCAAATTAACACCTGCCCTTTGCCTAATCTACCGATATTCCCAACACCTTTCTGGGAAGGGAGCAGAGCAGGCACAGTTACTCACAAATCTAAAAGAATGTACACTTTACAGCTCAAGAAAGATGAGCCCTTTAAGGACAACATTGTGTAATATAACTCTCTCCTTTATCTCGCTAGTGATAGAAAGCATGACAGCCATATCTGCCTGAGAATGGGGTGGGACAGTTGGGTCATTTCAATCAAAACAGCAAGGATGATGAGGATGATAATAATTTTCAGAAGGCTGAGGTCAGAAGTCCTCAAGTTTGAGTTCGTGTCTCAAAGAAAGGAAGAGGTAGTTTTTGGTTTCTTGTTTTGTTTTTTATTTCACATGCATTGGTGCTTTCTCTGCAGGTATGCCTGAGTGAGGGTGGATTCTCTGGAACTGGAGTTACAGACAGTTGTGAGCTGCCTTGTGGGTGCTGGGAATCAAACCCAGGTCCTCTGGAAGAGCAGCCAGTGTTATTAACCACTGAGCCACCTTTCCATCCTGACAGTAGTTGCTTGCTTGTTAGTTTTAATTTCATTTTATTTGGGTTTTTTTTTTTTTTAAGACAATGTCTCATGTAGCACAGATGTCCTTGAGGTCCTGGTACTCATAGCTCCACACATTAACACACACACACACATTAACACACACACACACCTGTGCTTGGTTACAGGCATGAATGAGACACCGCGACTACTAAGCATACTCCCTGCTCGTCAGTTGTCTCCATTTTGTGACCCACAGCCAGAAGCCAGCAGAGACACTGAGTAAGTCTTTGGAGGGAGCAGAAGTTGACAGAGGGTAGAGAGCTGCAGGCAAGTCCCTAGTCCAAAATTACCATTTAATGGCTTAGAATGCCTAAAGCAGCCAAAAGCTGCTGGGTGGGGCCAGGTATAGGAAAGGACCACATTTTAAGGCAATATCCCTTTGGGGCTTGCCAGATGGGTTGTTTTCAGGGTTGTTTCTAGGCAGCACTCAGCAAAGGGGACCACTAGTGGGTTTTTCAGCTGTCTGTGACTGTCAAACCTACTGTTCAGAGCGTGATCTGGGGTGTGGAACCCTGTTTCATTCCTGGAGCCGTTGAGGCTCATACCTCCTTCCCGCACATTGTGTAAGTATTTATTTGTTGATGGGGATCATTTGCAGCCCAGACTAGCATTCGATGCTCTATGTAGGCAAGGATCATCCTACACTCCCATCCACCTGTTTCAACCTCAGTGGCTGGGACCACACGTGTCTGGCTCCCTTCCTACGTGACCTTGAATACCAACCAGTAGCAGAACCATACCTTCAGGAACTTTCCAACTGGGGTGTGTGCTGCAGTCTCTCCACTAACCACCCCCTCCCCTCTCTGCCCCTCCCCTCTCCCCTCCACCTCTTCACTAGCCCACTCAGAGCCCTCAGCTTCATCATGTCCCTCCCTAAAACCACAGTAGGTTACTTGTTTGTGCCCAGCTTCTCCCCACTGCCTCCTTTGGTACCCACTATCCAGGAAGGATTCTTTGCTTTTATGGCATAGACTATAGTTCAAGATTCAGGACAGGTTTCTTTTTTTGGAGAGGTGGAGTAGGTTGAGACAGGGTCTCATGTAGCCCAGGCTGGCCTCAAACTTGAGGCCCTCTTCCTGCCTGAGACTCCTAAGTGCTATCTCCTTCTACCCTGTGGGTCCCTGGGATGAAACTAAGTCAGCTTAAGACATATCCCCAGCCCTGCTTGTATTTTGTCTTATTTGATACAGCCCATCCTCTGACTCAGTGTGTAGCCAAGGATGAGTGTGAGCTTCTGATCCTCCCGTTGCCACCTCCCAAGTGCAGCACAAAGCCCCATTTAAGCAGTGTTGGGGAGCGAACCCAGGGCTTCGTGAGAGGCAGGCAAGTACTACACCAACTAAGCCACATCCCAGCCCTTTTCTTCAGCGTCCTTCACGTCTGTCGCTCGGTTGCAAGCAGAAGAGTGAGTGTATCTGTCCGTCTCTCACACTGCAGACTCCATCGGGGTGACCGTCTCACCACTGTGTCCTCTCCACTTAGCTGTAGTAACTGGACACAGAAGTCACAATATGATAATAGGCCAGTGATTGTGACTCTAGGGACCCTGGGTATAAAATAAAGTGTTGAAAGCAATGATTGGAGCGGAAAAAGTGTGTGAAATGATGCAGGCATTACAGGCAGCTATTAGCAATTCCTTAAAATTAAAAATGGACTTATATGAAATAGCAATGGACAGGGTCTCAGAGTGAGTTGATCATGCTTGTATAAAGGAGTTCTCAGCCAGCCGTGATCCAGTGAGCACCCCAAAGAACTCAGCTCACTGTGTTTCACACATGTGCACAGTCCAGTGTGCAAGTGCATAGACACCTAAGTATGAAAGAGAGGGAAGAAGGGAGAGAGAGGAAGGGAGGGAGGGTGGGAAGGGATAAGAAAGGGTAAGGGAGAATAAATATGGAAATAGCCCGGTGTTGGTGGCTCAGGCCTTTAATCCCAGCACTCAGGAGGCAGAGGCAGGTGGATCTCTATGAGTTCGAGGCCAGCCTGGTCTACAAAGCCAGTGCATGGACAGCCAAGGCTACACAGAGAGACCCTACTACAAAAATAAATTGATGAAGCCAAGCAGTGGTGGCACAGGCCTTTGAACCCAGCACTCGGGATAGAGGCAGGTGAATCTCTGTGAGTTCAAGGCCAGCCTGGTCTACATAGCAAGTTCAGATAAAGTTACATAATAAAGACCTTATTTCAAAACAATAACAACAACAAAAATAGTAGGCTATATACTTGGAAGACTAAGCAGGATGCATGAGTTCAAGGCCAGCCTGGGCTGCATGGAAAGACCCTGTCTCAAATAACCAATTAAAAAGAAAATATGAAAGCCGTGAGCCCTGAAGAAACTAAAAGGACCACAACTGTGAGTGTGTGTGTGTCTGTGTGTGTCGTGTGTGTGTGTGTGTGTGTGTCTGTGTGTGTCTGTGTGTGTGTGTGTGTGTGTCAGTGTGTGTGAGTGTGTCTGTGTGTGTACATGTTTGTCTGCATACAAAATCTCAAGACTGGCCCTTTAAATGGTGACCTGTCATTGTCAAAGTCTCATTGGTGTGGGTGTGTGCTCTTCATGCTAGGAAGTACAGCTGACTGGCGCAGTGACCAGGACTGCTTTAATTTGGGAGATGCAAGGTCTGACTTTTGGAAACAGCACTGGAGTCCCACAGATTTGGTAACTGCCCCAGATGGCCAGCTGAGAATCTGGAAGAAGTTCCTCCGCCCTGCACGGTTCAGCAGGGCACAGAGCTTGTAACTTAATGGGGCCAAATGCCTAGTTTTCCAAGTGCCCTGGCACAGGGCCCTCCTGCAGGAATGATTTAGGACTGCAGAGCTGGCTAATTGCAAAGGGCACCCCTTTACTGCCTCCCCCTGTATCTCTTTGCTTGCCAAGTCATCAGTTCCAAGGAGCTACTGAAGAGTTTTAGTTACAGAGTCCTTGTGGCTGATGCATGGATTAATGCATGGTCACCCACAAGTGTGTTAGGCTGGGAGGTTCTGCTGGAGAAGAGTTTCCCATGCAAGCATGGGGATCTCCAGATCACCAGCATCCGTGTGAGAAGCTGAGTACATTGTACTTGCCTATTACCCCAGTGCCCCAGTGCTGAGAAGGTAGAGACAGGAGGATCCCTAAGGCTCAAGCCAGCCTAATGCACTCCAGGTTCAATGAGAGACCCTGTCTTAAAAAGTTAAGTGGGGCCAGCAGGTAGTGGCACACAGCGTTTTTTGTTTTTTTGTTTTTTTTTTTTAATTTAGTTATTTCTCCTCACATAAATGATGGGATAGTGCATATGTTATTTACAACTGTGCAGTAACGTGTTGTGAAATACATTATCTAGAAGGCAACGAAAGTACATTGTGAATGTATATAAAGCTGTACAGGGTTTTCCAATACACTTTAGAGGATTATTGGCTCTGTGATGTTTCAAGTTACATTCTCAGAAAGAAACAAAATGCCTGGCACTCGCCTTCAGATCTCTGTGAGTTCGAGTTCAGCCTGGTCTACAGAGAGAGTTCCAAGACAGCCAGGGCTGTTATACAAAGAAAAATAAAAAATAAAAAAAAGGAGGTGAACTAGGAACTACTAGGAATAAAGAGCCTGCTCCTCAGACTCATTGGTTACCCATCGCTGATAAGCCCACCCTGGCCCATGCACATACTAAGTGTGTCTCAGGCTAAGCCCACCGCAGTAGTTCCTGCGGAAAAGGGCAGTTTCACCCTCTTCTGAAGGTCTGGAGACTACAATGATACAGAAGGAAGAAACATTATGCTGCTTATCTTTTCCTTTATTTTTGTTTGTTTGTTTGTTTTTGTTTTTCAGAGCACGGTTTCTCTGTGTAGCCCTAGCTGTCCTGGAACTCACTCTGTGGATCATGTTGACCTTGACCTCACAGAGATCTACCTGTCTCTGCCTCTCTAATGCTGGCATTAAAGGTGTGTGACACCACACCCACACTATAATTTTTAAATTAGCATGCAGAAATGAGTGTGGTGCCACATGACTTTAATCTAGCATTTGGGAAGCAGAGGCAGGTGGATTTCTGTGAGTTCCTGGCCAGCCTGCTACATAAGGAGGTCCAGGCCACTCCTGGTTACACAGTGAAACCTTGTCTCAAAGAAAAAGGAAGGAAGGAGGGAAGGAAGGAGGGGAAGGGAGGGAGGGAAGAAGGAAGGAAGGAAGGAAGGACAGAAAGAAGGCGGGAAGTTAGCGTGCAGAATACTGGGGTCTCGCTGTGGAGTTTTCATGGCTAATTCCCCAGGAGGCTGCTACCTTTCTTAGCTAACTTAAATGTTGGCCTCTGACCCTGCCCATCTTCCACTCACTAGTGAAACAAAGGATTTGAGTGACTCACCTGCCTCCCCTGCAGATTAGAAAAAGAGACTCTTTGGAATTTGGCTTTATTCCTCTGTCTGGGACAGCAGCAGCCCTGTTTTGTTTTGTTTTATTTTGTGTTTTTTAAGACAGGGTTTCTCTGTGTAGCCTTGGAGCTGTCCTGGAACTCACTCTGTAGACCAGGCTGGCCTCAAACTCACAGAGATCCGCCTGCCTCTGCCTCCCGAGTGCTGGGTTTAAAGACTGTGCCACCACCATCCAGCTTTTTTTTTTTTGGTTGCTCCTTTTCGTTTTATTAAACTAAATGTTTGTAGTCATGCTCTAGGACATTTTTCTTTCTTTTGTAGACCTTTGATTTCTTTCAACAGTAGCAGCCATGTTCCTAAGGCTCAGTCTCAAGTTTGGCTTTCTTTCCTTAATGCCTAATAGCCTGGCCTCTCCAGAAAGAATGCTGGCAATTTATATATTCACAAGTCTTTAGAGGCATCCTGCCACCTCCCACAAATCCTGCCCTAGTCCCTTTGTGGGATCTTGTGCAAGACCGGACCTTCTGGCTGAATGGTCAAGCCATATGGATTATCCCCCAAAACATTGCGTAACTGCCCAAGAGAGAAATGTATAGATTTTCAAAAACAAGTTGAAGGGTCAGCTGATCGAACGGTTTTTGTGTGTAAATGTTTTCCATTTTAGTCTCCACTTAAGCAACTCTGGTTCCTTTTTAAACATTTTAGAAGTGACCCCTACAATCTTTGTGAAAGGATTTTTTCCCTCTTCTCTCTTTTTTGGGTTATCTGCAGGGAACAAATGTTACCCAAACCCCAAAGAGGCATCTTCCTTTTACTGAAAACTTTGCATTTCTGCAACGGCATTTCTGTCCTTGCCCACGTTCCTGTCATTATAACATAGGGGAAAATGCTAGAAACCCAGAATGCTCCAGAGTTCTCCTTCTTACGTGTCTGCCTGTCTTTGTGATATAAATTATAATTGAATATAAACTTGTCAGAGAAGCCTACCGGACGCACAAGATGTGGGACAGTTTGAGCCCCACAATTAAGAAAGTTAATTGGTATGAAAAGAAAGGGATCCCCATTGTTCACACAGCCATCCATAAACACCCAAGAGGAGCTTGTGCTGGGAAGAGGGGGCCATCGCCAGCCATGAAAGGGAATAGAAAATGCCCTCTCCTTTGTTTCCATGTGTGGAGAGATTTTTAACCCCCTCCCCCCCACTCCAGGCTCTCAAGTAAACAAATGACTAAGTCCTTGTTTGGTGAGGCTAACAAAGGCGAGGGGCACCCAGGTGGACAGGAGCCCCAAAGCCCAGCAGGCAAGGAAGAGAGGGGCTGAAGAAATGGGGGACACAAATGTAGGGGTGATGAAAAGGAAAGGGTGGGGGACAGGGGACAGAGGAACAAGGGAGACCTTACTGCTGCTTCACTCCCGGTGTGTGTGTGTGTGTGTGTGTGTGTGTGTGTGTGTGTGTGTGTGTGAGTGTGTGTGAGTGTGTGTGAGTGTGTGTGAGTGTGTGTATGTGTGAGTGTGTGTATGTGTGAGTGTGTGTATGTGTGTGTGTATGTGTGAGTGTGTATATGTATGAGTGTGTGTGAGTGTGTGAGTGTGTGTGAGTGTGTGTATGTGTGAGTGTGTGTATGTGTGAGTGTGTGTATGTGTGAGTGTGTGTAAATGTGTGTGAGAGAGTGTGTGTGTGTCACATGTGTGTGAGTGTGAGTGTGTGTGTGTGTGTGTGTGTGTGTGTGTGTGTGTGTGTGTGTGTGTGTGTGTTCCTGCCCTGGGGATTGAACTTGGACACTTGAATATTCTAGGCAAGTGCTCTCCAATATTCATATCCCTCCTCTTCTTTTTTTTTTCCTTCTCTGTTCAGGTTTTTTTTGAGACCTGGTTTCTCTGTGTAGCCCTAGCTGTCCTGGAACTACCTTATAGACCAGGCTGTCTACCTCTGCCTCCTGAGTGTGACTAGACTCCTAGCTTTGTCTTAATGTCCCTCCCTCCCTTTCTTTTAAAGAATGTTATGCATGGCTTTTAAATTACATTTTTATGTACTTATTTTTTTTATTTAAAAAGTAATCATGTGTATGAAGGTGTGTCTGAGTGAGGAGTACATGCATGTGGTTACTGCATGTATGTATGTGCATCATGTGTGTGCAGCCATAGAGGTGTGGGGAGCTTAACCTACATCCTCTGCAAGAAGATGCTGTAGTGCTCCCGTGATACCAAAAGCCTGGTTTCACACCCCGGCTGTGGCTTTCAGATATGTCAGGCAGTAGGAAAGCTGTGAAGACAAAGGGGAAGAGAAAGCACCTCCGACTTCAGTTCTGGGGAGTCAACACGACACCCTCTTCCGGTCTCCTCAAGCCAAGCAACAGGCACACATGGTGCATAAACATCGTACATACATGCATACATGCATGCATACATACAGGCAAATAAAACAGATTGAATCTCATAAAATAGTAATTCTGCTTTTTCAGCCTTATTTTGGCCCAGGCCTTATCCATGTTGAGCGTGTTCTTCTCCCCCCTCCACCCCTCACCCAGCTGTCTCTACAGCCCCGGCATGCACTTCAGATGCCAGCTCACTCTCAGGTTGCTAAATGGGTACCTTGGATATTTCAATGCCGCATGCCTGCAATCCCAGTACTTGGGAAGCAGAGACAGGAGGCCAGCATCATCTATGTAGGCAGGTCCAATCCAGTTGGGGCTAAATAGTGAGACTCTGTCTCTCAAATAAACAAAAAAAAGGAACAAACAAAAGAACCCTTAAAGGGTGGGAGTAAAAACGCTGAGCCTACTGGTTGTGGATATCGCAGGACCTGATGTCACACAGTACACAAGCCTTGGCACAGCTGTGGAGAGAGGTTATCTTATTAAATGAACTGAGGCAGGAAGACCCCTCTGAAAGTGGACGGCACCGACCCCAGGGCTTGGGTGCCTGACTGCATGAAGAAGTACCAAGCACCAGCTCCCATCACTCCCTGTTCCTGACATTGAATGCAATGCCACCAGGTGGGTCAAGCTTCGACCACGGTGGGTGGCACTCATTTTTTTTTTTTTAACCTTAAGATTTATTTTACCTTTGCCAGGCGTTGGTGGCGAACGCCTTTAGTCCCAACACTCGGGAGGCAGAGGCAGGCGCAGCTCTTGTGAGTTTGAGGCCAGCCTGGTCTACAAAGCTAGTTTCAGGACAACCGCCAAAGCAATACAGAGAAACCCTGTCTCGAAAAAAAAAAGAAAAAAAAGAAAAAAAGATTTATTTCACTTTTGTGTGTATGTGTGAGTGCCTACATGTATGTGTATGTACCGCATGTGTACAGATGCCCACAGAAGCCACCAGAAGAGATTGTTCAGTCCCTGGAACCAGAGTTACAGATTGTTGAGAACAATCATGTGGTGTTGGAAATTGAACTCAGGTCCTCTGGAAGAGCAGCCAATGCTCTTAACAACTGAGCCCTCTCTCCAGCCCCTAGATTCCCTTTTTAAACAGTATTCTGTTTGGCCGTGAGCCAAAATGAACAGCCTCCCCACACACTCACACATTTGCTTTTATTAGGTTTTACCAAAGACACCAAAAAGTAACTAAGACGCTTACTAAATATCTCAACAGTTTGCAGTAAAGACATCTACATAAGATTTTGACAGTATTTGAGGGCTGGGAAGACACAGCTCAGTCAGCAAGGACCCAAGTCAGATATCTAGTGTCCGTGGGGCTTGCATGTAATACCTATTTGCGAGTCCAGTGCAGAGGAAAGAGGCAGGAAGGGTCTTCAGGGCTCACTGGCCAGTCAGCCTAGTGGTTAGCCCCAGGTTCTCAGGAGAGATCCTGTTTCAAAAAGCCCAGTTAGACGACATCTGAGGAATGACACCTGAGGTTGACCTCTGACCTCTGCTCACCCATATGCACTTCATGGAATTCACTGTGCTATGGGAAAGGCACTCCACAGACATGTAAGTAATTATGAATTCAATAAATTGTCTTATTTCTCGGGTGAGGGAGACAGGGTCCCTTGTATCTAAGGCTGACCTCAAATTCAATATGGAGCTGAGGATGACCTTGACCTTTGACCCTCTTGCCTCCATCTTCTGAGTGCTGGGATCACAGGTGGCACCACCACGATTAATTTATGTTGTGCTGGGGATCAAACCCAGGGCTTCCGGCCCACACGGCAAGAGCCATATCTACAGAGCTGCAGCCCCAGGCCCGGTTTGGAATTTTAAAACCATGTAGCCCTGGCTGGCCTCATTCCACGGATTCTCTTGCCTCAGCCTCCCCAGCTGGGATGGCAGGTCCAGCACCCACGAGATCATCTTTTTCTATTTTATTTTCCCCCCCAAGTTTCTCTGTGTAGCTGCCCTGGAACTCGCTCTGTAGACCAGGCTGGCCTTGAACTCCCAGAGCTCCACCTACCTCTGCCTCCCAAGCGTTAGAATTAAAGGTGTGCACTGCCACTGGCTAGCCACTCAAGAGATTTTCAACCTAAGCTTTAAGGTGCACTTGTTCTTATGCCCATCTTGGGGGTGTCCTGCTGGGGTTATATGCTCAACTCCTGCCAGGCAGACCAAAGAGGAGGGGCCCGCTCTCCAGCCGGCCATTTCCAACTGGCCATGTTCAGGTCTTAAAAGGCAGTAAATGTTTTCAAGACATGAGCAAATGGCAGGAAGGGAAGGAAACCATTTCAGAGAGTCGCTGACAGCTTGGGCGCTTGTGGTGGTGCTGGTGGTGGGGTTCCTGTCTTCAGCATCCGATGTTCCATAGGTCAGGCCATGGACCTTTTGTCCTGGTAGCAGCTGTCAGGCAGAATTCGCTCATCAGCACATTTGTGGAAACTTCTTGGCAGTGTTACGTCGATGAGTTTTTAAAATGTGTGAAGTATTTTATGTGGTTTGTGCAAAAGGGTAGTGACATAAATAACCAGGAGAGAGAGAGGATGACTTAGAATGGGGGCCTGCCCATTAACAGCTAGCCTGTAGACATCCTGAAAATATGGACCCCATTTACTCTGCAGATCTATACTGTGTGAGTGCGTGCACCACGTGTGAATGGGGAAGCCTGAAGCCAACGTCAGGTGTCTTCCCCACACACCCTCTTACTATTTCTTTTAAAAATGTTGACTTCCATTATTTTAAATTATGTGTAGGTGCGTGTCTGCATGGGCATGTACACTTCAGTGCCGGTGCCTGCTGAGGCCAGAGGCATCAAATGCCCTGGAACTGGAGTTACAGACAGTTGTGAGCAACCTGGGAACCAAACTCAGGTCCTGAGGCAGAGCAGCCAGTGCTCCTAACTGCTGAGCCTCCTCTCCTGTTCCACAGAGCCATCCCTCTGGTCCACGTAGACCCATTCCGTGTGGTATCTAATACGGAGGCCACATGGCAGGTACTGTAACCACTAGTAATAAGTTTTGTGTAGTTTGTAGTCCTTTTAAAGATTGTTCACTGGCTGAGGCCAGAGAGACAGTTCAGTGGTTAAGAGCACTTCTCTTCAAAAGGACGTGGGTTCAAGTCCCAGCTTCCACCTGGCAGCTCACAAGCGTCTCATGCTCTTTTCTGGCCTCTGTAGATACCAGACACACACTGGATGCGTAGACCTTCATGCAAGCAAAACACCGATACATATAAAATAAGAATAAATATTTTTCAAAAGTTGTGAGCAGGCTGTGGTGGCGTATACCTTGAATCCCAGCACTCGGAGGCAGAAGCAGATAGATCTGTGTGAGTTTGAGACCAGCCTGGTCTACAGAGCGAGTTCCAGGACAGCCAGGGCTACACTGAGAAACCCTGTCTCAAAAAAAAAAAAAAAAAGAAAAAAGAAAAGAACAGAAAGAAAGAAAGAAAGAAAGAAAGAGAGAGAGAGAGAGAGAGAGAGAGGAAGGGAGGGAGGGAGGGAGAGGAGGGAGGGAGGGAGGGAGGGAGGGAGGGAGGGAGGGAGGGAGGGAGGGAGGGAGGGAGACAGACAGAGACAATGGGGAGGAGCTGGGGACAGCCTCCTGGAGGCATACCACGTTCTCTCTCACCTTTTTTTTGGAGGTGGGTGGTGCTCGTTTGCCTATGTGTTCATGTTCATATGTGTAGTGTGTGTTAGTGTGTGTGTACGAGTGTGTGTGCACGAGCTCTCTTGCTCGCTCACTTGTGTGTATACATGAAGCGGCCAGAAGTACATTAAGAGCCCTCCTCTGTCCCCCTCCATCTTGTTTTGGGAATTGAACTCAGGCCCTCAGTCAGAGGCTAGAGCAGCAAGTGCTCTTAACTGATGAGCCATCTCTCCAGCCTCTGCCGTATTCTCTGAGACCCACTGGCAGCCTGGCTGGCTAGCATGCTAGGCGATTCTTCAGCCTTTCTCCAGAGCTGGGATTACCGCATGCCCTGCTTTTGTGTAGATGGTAGGAATCCAAACTCGGGTCCTCTCGCTTTCAAGGCAGATACTTTTCATGGCCAAGCTTTTCATGGCTTCCAACTGAGCCATCGCCTGAGGGCACATTCTTAGACACTCAGGATCTAAGTTTGGTCCTACAATCCATTACTGAAGACAGCTGAAGCAACTTGCGCTGGAACAAGTGAGTGATGGTAAGACAGACCTGTCCTTCCATATGCTCAGGAGTCTGAGGCAGGAGGATTGCAAGTTTGAGATGTGAAAAAGTTTGGCCACTGATAGTCTTAGAGGATACATGGGGGAGGGGCAATATTGTAAAAGCTGCCCATATATCCTGTTTTGTTTGTTTTCTGTTGCTGCGATAAAACATTCTGACAAAAGCCAAGTCCATTGCTGACAGTACACACCTTCAAACTCAGCACTCAGGAGGCAGAGGCAGGAGAATCCCTGAGTTCAAGGCTAGCCTGGTCTACAGAGCTAGTTCCAGGATGGCCAGGGCTATTGTTACATAGAAAAATCCTGTCTCGAACCCTCTCCCCCTCAAAAAAAAAAAAAAAAATTGTGTTATATATTGTATATGTGTCATGCCTGTGAGAATATACAATCAGATCCCCGGAAGCTAGAGTTACAGACAGCTGTGAATCAGCAGATGTGGGTGCTAAGAACCGGGCCTGGGTCCTCTGGGACAGAGGCCAGCACTTTTGTTTTTAAACAGGGTTTCTCTCTGTGCTTAGGAGCCTGTCCTAGAACTAGCTCTGTAGACCAGGCTGGCCTCCAACTCACTGAGATCTGCCTGCCTCTGCCTCCCGAGTGCCGGGACTAAAGGCGTGCACCACCGACGTCCGGCTGAAGCTAGTAGCACTCTTAACCACTGAACCATTTCTGGGCCTGATGGTTTTGAACTTGCAGCACTGATCCTACTGCAGGGATTACAGGAGTAGCCACCACACGTAACTTTCTGCTGTGTTTCAGTCAGTCCTCCCAATCCAATCTCAGTATGTTTACTCTTCCTTATGGATCTGTAAAGATATGTGTGCCAGTATGTATAAGCCTACAAACAGTATTGCCCTATAAATGTTAAATGTATACAAATGAACAGTTTGCATTTTCTGTTTTTCTTTTCTTCCCCTCCCACTTACTGTGATATAATTTCTAGATTTACAAGAAATCCTGAAAATTATCAAAGATTCTTTCATATCTTTCCCGCTTAGGGGTTGTTTTGGTTTCTTTCTGAAATGTAGGTATTATCTGTCTGTCTGTCCACATAGAGAGCATGGGGGTGTCTGCATGCACCTCAGCACCCAGCATCAGATGACAACTTTCAGGCGTTGCTTCTCACCACCCACATCATCTGGGGCAGGGCCTCTCTTCTGCCTCTGGCTTTGGCACTCCAGGCTAGCTAGCTGCTGAGTGGGCAATTCCCCTGCCTCAGTGCAGGAGTGGGATTGAGCAACAGGCATGCAGACTTGAATTTTCAAGACAGTCACTTCACTGAGCATGCTCTTCAGCTCTCAGAACTTTTCTGATTGTTTTTCAAAACAGTGTTTCTCCATATAGCCTGGGCTGAACTCACTCTGTAGACCAGGCTGGCCTGGAACTCACTCTGTAGACCAGGCTGGCCTGGAACTCACTCTATAGACCAGGCTGGCCTGGAACTCACAGAGATCCTCCTCTCTGCCTCCCTGAGTGCTGGGATTAAAGGCATGTACCACCACCATTTGGCCAACTATCAGAATTTTATACTAGCAGAGGTAATATTATTTTAAAAATGTTTGGTAAGCCGGGCGTTGGTGGTGCACGCCTTTGATCCCAGCACTCAGGAGGCAGAGGCAGGTGGATCTCAGTGAGTTCGAGCCCACCCTGATTTACAGAGAGAGTTCCAGGACAGGCTCCAAAACAACACAGAGAAACCCTGTCTCGAAAAACAAAAAAACAAACAACACCACCAACAAAAATATGGTGTTAAGGCTGGGTGATGGTGGTACACACTTTAATCCCAGCACTCAGGAGGCAGAGGCAGTGGATCTCTATGAGTTTGAGGAGAGAGGCACGATAAAATACATGCATGCATACATACATACATACATACATACATACATACATACATACATACATACATACATACATACATAAAAGAAAACCAGAAATACCCCAGAAGTAGAATGCATGAGAGGCTTGGAAAGAATTGTAAATTCAAGGCCAGCCTGGACTACCAGGCCTTATCTCAAAACACAAAGCAAACAATAACAACAAATAGGAGTAGTCAAAAAAAAAAAAAAATGCCCGCGGCATAGAATAGTGTATTTGAAAATTATTCCCAATTGCTGGGTAGTGGCTCACACCTCTAATCCTGCCACTCCTAGGGAGGCGGAGGCAGGAGACCAAGCAGCCTTGAGGACAATCAGGCCTGGAAGGTTTTCAGTATAAAGTTTTTTTCAAAGATATTACAAAACATTTGTCTACATTGATGGGAACATAGAGAGGCTTAGAAAAATGAGCACCCGCCTAGTACAGCGGCAGCCTTCGAACTCCAGAAACGGAGGGAGGGAGCTGGTGTGCACAGATCTTCGGTTCTGATGTTTGTGCATTGGCATTGTTTGGGTTAAAGCAATCACAAAAATAACGAGATAGCTTGAGGCAGGCAAGATGACTCAGTGGGTAAAGAAGACACTTTGCCACCAAGCCTAATGATCTGAGTTTAATCATCAGGACCGCCACAGTGGAAAGAGAGCGTTAACTCCTCGAGTTGACCTCTGACCTCATAAGCAAATGCATACACTATGTACACACACACCCCTAAAATTATTTTTAAACTTCTTCAGTGGACACGGTGGTGTCTCTGTGTGACAGCCCTACCTGTCCTGGCGCACGCTTTTAATCCCAACACCTTGGAGACAGAGACAGGTAGAGCTACGTGAGTTCCAGGACAGCCTTGAAAACCAAAACAGACAGACATACGCACAAAAGCTTGAAGCAAAACAAAATCCCAATTCTTCTTACAAGGTTTGTGTTTCAGATGAGTAGACAACAAGTCGAGAAATAAGGACGTCTGCGGAAACTTACAGGAAAGTCTTTGTGACCTGTAATCACATTTAATCTGCCACAAGCCTCATCCATAGAGGGTTTGTCCATTTTACTGGAACACGTCATGGGGCCACATGAAAGAATGAGGACGCTGGTATGAATAGTTAAAACAGGCGTGGTGACTTATGCCTGTAATTCCAGCACTCTGGAGGCTGAGGCAGGGGAACCAGAAATTCAAGGTTACCCATTGGCAGTTCAAGGGCAATCTGTGGAATACAGATGAAACAGAAGGGTAAAAGAAAAGGAGACGAGAAAAAAAAAGAAAATGTCTTAATGAAGTTAATGAAGCTGACATTTTTTTTTTTTTTTTTTTTTTTTTTTTTAGCTTTGGAGCCTGTTGAGACCAGACTGGCCTCAGACTCAGAGACCTGCCTGACTCCGCCTCCTGAGTGCTGGCATCAACAGCATGTGCCACTACCATCTGGCAATGTTTACAATTTTTAAAGAACTGTGGACCAGCCAGGCTGTGGTTGCACACACCTTTATCCCTAGCACTCAGGAGGCAGAGGCAGACTGAACTCTGTGAGTTCGAGGCTAGCCTGGTGTACATAGGGAGTTCCGAGACAGCCAAGGCTACAAATTGAGATGCTATCTCAGAAAGAAATGAAACAAACAGATGAAAAAGAACCACATCGACAGCAACTTGCTGCCTTGTACAGAAAGAGCCGAGGGCAGGCTGGGGTGTAACTCAGTTTCTGGATCTTGTTCAAAGCCCTAGGTTCCTTGCCCAGAGCCCATGCCTGGCAGTGCAGACCTAGACATTCACTACTGAGAGGACAGAAGAATCTGAACTTCAAGGTTACATCTGACTACATTGCACATTTCAGGCAGCCTGGGCTTCAGGAGAACCTGCCTCAAAAAATAAAGCAGGCAGAGATTGGAGTCCGTGTTTATCTTGGCTTGAATTAATTAATTAGTTGTTGTCTTTTTAAATAATTTTTATGTTTGCTTATTTTCTGTATATGGGTGTTTTGCTTGCATTTATGCCTGTATACCACGTGTGTGCCTGGTACCCTCAGAGATTGGAAGATGCCAACCAGATCCTCTGGAACTGTACTTCTGGAAGGTTCTGTGCAGCCAGGTGACTTCTAGAAAACAACCTAAGTCTTCTTCAAGAATAGTAAGTGTTCTTAACCATGGAGCCGTCTTTTCAGACCCTGGTTCTGTTGTTGTTTTATTTTATTTTTTGAAACAAGATTTTTCTATGTAGCCTAGATGGCCTAGAACTCATTGTGTAGATTAGGCTGACCTCGAACTCACAGAGACCAGTCTGCCTCTGCCTCCCTTCCAAGTGCTAGGATTAAAGGCATGGCCACCACACCCAGCTTGGTTTATATTTATTATATTCGTAAGAAATGACAGCTTAGGGCTGGAGAGCTGGCTCAGAAATTAAGAGCACTGGCTGCTCTTCCAGAGGTCCTGAGTCCAATTCTCAGCACCTACATGGTGGCTCACAACCATCCTTAATGAGATCTGGTGCCTTCTTCTGGCCGGCAGGGATACATGCAGGAAGAACAATGTATATATAATAAATAAATCTTTAAAAAGGAAAAGAAATGACAGCTCTGGGAAGTAGGAGAGACTTCCTTATCATTTTTTTAGGCTTTAAAACCAATGGTAGCACATTTCTTCTCCTCTCCCATCTCTGCCTTCCTCTGTACCCTGGTCCTTTCTCATAGTTCAGAGCCTCTGAAATCTCCCGATGAGAACCATAGAGAACAGATCCCACAGGCAGATGCCAGCACAAACAATTTTAGTGACTATAGTAACTGCCCAGCCCATGTCAGCTGAGACCTGAACTCAGCCGTCAGAGGTAGGGAAACAGACTCACTCAAAGCACTGCTAGTTTCCACAGATCCACCCACAGCTATTTACGGGGGACACGGGGTAGATGTGCCAGGTCCTGGGGCACTAGTGTGAGGCGTGAGGCCAGGCAGGTTCATGGTACAAGATGTAAGTGGACACCAACGCTTAGATGATTTCCCAGCGAGATGGCTCAGTGCGTCGCAGTGTGGAAAGTTGTTTGCCTGAGTTGTGAGTTTGACCCCCAGAACTCATTCCCCGCAAACTCTGACTTCTACACAAGTGCTTCAGCCTGTCCGTGTGCAACCCCCACCCTCTCACCCCCGCCACAGACAGAAATAAATAAATAAATAAATAAATAAATAAATAAATAAATTGTATTAAAATAAAACAAATGGGCTGCCAAGCAGTGATAGTGCACACCTTTAATCCTAGGACTTGGGATTAAAGTGACTCTTGTGAGTTCAAGGCCAACCTGGTCTACATAGTGAGTTCCAGGACAGGCTCCAAAGCTACAGAGAAATTCTGTCTCAGGAAGGCATTAATGTTTACCATCTTTTAAAACATCTAAAACTTGGGGCTGGAGAGATGGCTCAGCAGTTAAGAGCACTGGCTGCTCTTCCAGAGGACCCAGGTTCAAGTCCCAGCACCCACATGGCAGCTCACAACTGTCTATAACTCCAGTTCCAGGGGATTCCTGGCACCAGACATCACATAGTGCCCGTAAGCACAGTACCCATGCGCAGTAAATAATAAATTAAAAATATCTTAAAGTTACACCAACTGATTGTGCGTGAGCGCAAGAGTGAGTGGGCATACATCCCATAGCATGCCCGAGGCAGTCAGACAAGTCTGGGACTGAGTTCTCTCTTTTTACCAAGTGGGTCCTGGGACGTAAACTCAAGCCATCAGGTGTGGCAGCAAGCGCCTCTACTCACTGAGCCATCTCGCCAGCCTGTTTGTTTATTTATTTTGTTGTTGTTTTTGCATGAAAGGGAAATGTTTATTTAAAGGTAACCCAGTGAGGTAACTATGGTACCAGGAAACTGATTCTAGAGGGGCCAAGCCGGAAGGAGCAAATTAGACCCAACCCATGCCCCGCCCACCGTATGCATTTGATAGACATTGCCGGCGACCACACAGGCCCCGGGCAGGGTGCTGTCCTGTGCAGGTCCACGGAGGGCAGTGTTCAAGTGTACTGACCGCCTTCATGCATCACTTGAGATGTTGCCTAGTCGTCAACTCCAGAAAGAGCGAGACACCACACTCCCAATCTTTGTGACCCACAGGGATCACAAGGCACCCTCAGTACCTATGTCCCACATCTTAATAGTTTTTCTCTGTATCCAGATAGCAGGCCTGGGCTTGTTGCTTTTTAAATCTTAGGTCTTCTTCCTTCAGGGATGGACGAATAATATCGTTCAGGAACCCAGGGCGTCCCACTTGAGTCTGTCCCTGTCCCTTCAGCCTACATGGGCATTCTTTCGTCACCGGAGCAGCTATGTGTCAGCAGCGTGTCCCTACCTCCATCCTTTCGTGTCTCATTTCTCTCTCTCTCTCTCTCTCTCTCTCTCTCTTTTGTTTTTTGTCTTTTTTGTTGTTGCTTTGTTTTTGGGTTTTGTTTTGTTTTGTTTTGTTTTTTGAGACAGGGTTTCTCTGCGGTTGTTTTGGAAGTTATCCTGGAAGTAGCTCTACAGACCAGGCTGGCCTCGAACTCACATAGATCCACCTTCCTCTGCCTGCCAAGAGCTGGGATTAAAGGCATGAGCCACCACTGCCCGGCTGGTTTCTCATTTCTGAACAAAGGGCCACCGAAGATCTATTTAGTTATTGTGTTTTATTCTAACTTCATAGTTTTTCTTTAGTCATCCAGCAGCAGATGCCCTCTCCCCCCAAGGACCAGCATAAATTTTCTTTCTTTTTTAATCTAATTCTTCAGGGTCTCACTGTATAGGCCTGAAACTCGATGTATAGACCAGGCTGGCTTCAAATTCATAGGGATCCACTTGCCTCTGGCTCCTGGGTGCTGGGGTTAAAAGTGTGAGCCACAACACCTACCTAATTAATTTCATTTGGTCTGTCTCCACCCCCCAAGTCTAATGCAGCCCAAACCGGCCTTGAACTTCCGGCACAGCTGCTTGAATTTTCAGTTCTCCTGCCTTCTCCCTCCACCCACTATGCAGGCATCTCTTCTCCCATTTTAACATTTTTAAATTCATATGTGAGTATGATCCATCTTAGGGTTTTTCTCCCCTCCTTACCCACTCTCCCCTTCCTCTCTCTTCTTCCCCCTCCTGACGTCAAACCTTCTGTTTGTGTGACCCCCTGAGTTTGCTTAGGGTTGCTTTCATGAACCTGGATGTGGCTTTATTTCCAGGAGCATGGGCTTGCCTGTGGCTACACCACTGAAGACATTGTCCCTCCCCCAGCAGCTCTGATCTGCCAGCAAGCCTGCAAGGAGGGCCAGGCTCCTCTCACCTTTGGAATAAAACTAAACAAGGAAAGAGCAGAGTGGCAGATGGAGGGACTCAGGTCAAGTTCAGAACATCTCCTGGAATCTCCAAGGCTGAGAGAAAGCATGGTCTTTGTAGTATGTGAACCCAGCGACAGGGAAAAACCTGTTTCCCCAAAAGATCTGAAAATGGCTCAGGTGCTTTACAAAGAACAAAACCAAGCAAAAATTCGGTCTCATAAAAAAAAAAAAAAAGACAAAAAAAGAAGGAAGGAAGGAAAATCAAGGAAGGTGACGTTTCTGGTTGTTTCTTTGTCTTTCTCCTGCTTTCCTGAGGTTGAAATTCTGCCTAAAACAATGAGAAAGAAAATCCTGGGCTACTTAGGCAAACAGCTGAGGAAGACTCCCAGGGACCACAATTCATAGAGCCTCAGTTTACAGAGAGACTCAAACAATGGGCCTTTGTGTGGGATCCAGCTGCCTCTAACAGAATACATCGGCCTCCTAGTGCAGGAGGCTCCAAAGGCCAGATGTCATCAAGGACCCCCAAGGAGAGACAGCAGGTATAAACATCTGGGAGAGGGAGCCCAGTGAGCCCAGTGCTCTACCCATTTCCATAGGAAGCTGCCTCCCTTTGTGACTAGGGCTGTAGTTGTACCTGGGCTCTCTACCTGGACAGTCCACCTGGGGTCTCTACCTGGGCAATCCACCTGGGGTCTCTACCTGGACAGTCCACCTGGGGTCTCTACCTGGACAGTCCACCTGGGGTCTCTACCTGGGCAGTCCACCTGGGGTCTCTACCTGGACCCACCTGGGGTCTCTACCTGGGCAATCCACCTGGGGTCTCTACCTGGACAGTCCACCTGGGGTCTCTACCTGGACAGTCCACCTGGGGTCTCTACCTGGACAGTCCACCTGGGGTCTCTACCTGGACAGTCCACCTGGGGTCTCTACCTGGACAGTCCACCTGGGGTCTCTACCTGGGCAATCCACCTGGGGTCTCTACCTGGGCAATCCACCTGGGGTCTCTACCTGGACAGTCCACCTGGGGTCTCTA
Source organism: Cricetiscus sungorus (assembly GCA_030556225.1). Classification (NCBI taxonomy): domain Eukaryota; kingdom Metazoa; phylum Chordata; class Mammalia; order Rodentia; family Cricetidae; genus Cricetiscus; species Cricetiscus sungorus. The sequence continues at coordinate 1,883,767 of JANBXA010000391.1, read as the reverse complement.
CCTGGGCAACCCACCTGGGGGTCTCTACCTGGACAATCCACCTGGGGTCTCTACCTGGGCAGTCCACCTGGGGTCTCTACCTGGGGAATACACCTAGGGTCTCTACCTGGGGAACCCACCTGGGGTCTCTACCTGGACAATCCACCTGGGGTCTCTACCTGGACAGTCCACCTGGGGGTCTACTGGCAATCCACCTGGGGTCTCTACCTGGGCCAAATCCACCTGGGGTCTCTACCTGGGCAATCCACCTGGGGTCTCTACCTGGGCAATCCACCTGGGGTCTCTACCTGGACAATCCACCTGGGGTCTCTACCTGGACAATCCACCTGGGGTCTCTACCTGGACAGTCCACCTGGGGTCTCTACCTGGACAGTCCACCTGGGGTCTCTACCTGGACAGTCCACCTGGGGGTCTCTACCTGGACAGTCCACCTGGGGTCTCTACCTGGGCAGTCCACCTGGGGTCTCTACCTGGGCAATCCACCTGGGGTCTCTACCTGGACAGTCCACCTGGGGTCTCTACCTGGACAGTCCACCTGGGGTCTCTACCTGGACAGTCCACCTGGGGTCTCTACCTGGGCAATCCACCTGGGGTCTCTACCTGGACAGTCCACCTGGGGTCTCTACCTGGGCAATCCACCTGGGGTCTCTACCTGGGGAATACACCTAGGGTCTCTACCTGGGGAACCCACCTGGGGTCTCTACCTGGACAATCCACCTGGGGTCTCTACCTGGGCAATCCACCTGGGGTCTCTACCTGGACAGTCCACCTGGGCTCTCTACCTGGACAGTCCACCTGGGGTCTCTACCTGGGCAATCCACCTGGGGTCTCTACCTGGGCAATCCACCTGGGGTCTCTACCTGGGGAATCCACCTGGGGTCTCTACCTGGGCAATCCACCTGGGGTCTCTACCTGGGGAATCCACCTGGGGTCTCTACCTGGGCAGTCCACCTGGGGTCTCTACCTGGACAGTCCACCTGGGCTCTCTACCTGGACAGTCCACCTGGGGTCTCTACCTGGGCAATCCACCTGGGGTCTCTACCTGGGCAATCCACCTGGGGTCTCTACTTGGACAGTCCACCTGGGGTCTCTACCTGGGCAATCCACCTGGGGTCTCTACCTGGGCAATCCACCTGGGGTCTCTACCTGGGCATCCACCTGGGGTCTCTACCTGGGCAATCCACCTGGGGTCTCTACTTGGACAGTCCACCTGGGGTCTCTACCTGGACAGTCCACCTGGGGTCTCTACCTGGGCAATCCACCTGGGGTCTCTACCTGGACAGTCCACCTGGGGTCTTTACCTGGGGAATCCACCTAGGGTCTCTACCTGGACAGTCCACCTGGGGTCTCTACCTGGGGTGTCCACCTGGGGTCTCTACCTACCTGGGGTGTCCACCTGGGGTCTCTACCTACCTGGGGAATCCACCTGGGGTCCATGTGATCTGGAAACACAAACACTTCTCCAAAGACTGTTTCCATCCACATCTCCTTGCTCCTGCTGAATGACTGGGTCAAGCGTGGCTGTTTAAACATTGCTTGAATCAGCTCACTGTAATCACAGTACCCAGGAGACAGGGTTTGACCTCTCCCTGTGAGTTCCAGGTCAGCAGGGGATATACAGGGAGATGAAATCTCAAGGAGGGAAATTGTCACAGTCTATCAGATGTGACTTACGTGTTATGGCATGATATAGGCATGTGCCCAGCTGCTCTGTGATTTGGGTATATATTAATTCCTTCAGGCCTTCAGGGAAGGTGGAAGGTTGGAAACTCAGAAACTTAAAACACCAGTGAGGCCTGAACTTGAGAGGCAGAGGCAGGAGGATCTCTCTGAGTTCGAGGCCAGCCTGGTCTACAGAGCTAGTTCCAGGACAGGCTCCAAAGCAATACAGAGAAACCCTGTCTCGAAAAACCAAACAAGACAACAACAACAAAAAAACAGACAGAAAACTTGGAAGAAATAAAGTCTGGTACTCAACAATCATTGTTATTCCCCAGGGAACACTAGCACTCAGGGAGTGGAGTGGGTAAGAACACTTGCTACGCTTGGACACGCCACCGTTCATGTCTCAGCACGCGTGCAATCAGCTCACAGCTGTCTTGAACTCCAGCTCTAGGGGATCTGATGCCCTCTCCTGGATTAGGTGGGTACCAGAGCACATGTGGTATATGTTCGCACAGACAAATAATGATAAGCATAGAACTATTTTTAACATTTGTTTTAGATTTATGTGCATGAATGTTTTCCTTCCATGGATGTCTGGGCACCATGTGGCAGCTGGTGCTTGTGGAAGTCAGAAGAGGCCGTCAGAGCCCCAGCAACTGGAGCTGCAGACAGCTGCAAGCGGCCATGTGTGCACTGGGAGTCAAACCCAGGTCCTCCGCAAGAGCAACGGTGTTCCTAACCGCTGAGCCGTCTCTCCAGGCCCCAAAGTAAATACTTCTTTTTTTGTTTGTTTGTTTGCTTCGTTGGTTTTGCTGTTTAAGACAGGGTTTCTCTGAGAAGTCTTGGCTGTCCTGGAACTCACTCTGTAGATCAGGCTGGCCTCAAACTCAGAGATCCGCCTGCCCCTCCCTGCCTCCAGAGTGCTGGGTCTAAAGGTGTGCGCTACCACAGCCTGACCCAAAAATAAATATTAAAAAAAAATGGGGAGAGGGACTGAAGAGGTTGGGTTCCCAGCACCTATGCATTACTGCTCATAGCTCTCAGGGAACCCTGCACTCATACATTCACACAAGTAGATACACACACACACACACACACACACATACACATACACACACACACACACACACACACACACACACCCGCACACACACACACACGCACACACACACACACACACACACGCACACGCACACACACTAAGATAAGAAGGAGGGAGAAAAGGAAGGCAAGGCGGAGCAAATTCTATTTCATGCCACAACATAAATGAAAGAAGTCAATAAAAGCAAGGGCCAATGAAAGAAGGTTAGCCTGGGCTACAGCGTGCATCCAAGGCAGCCTGGGTATTGACTTATACTCTATCTCAAAATACAAAAGAAAGAGCGCAGTAAGGAGCTTGCAGCTGGGTGGTAGCCTAAGTTCTCCATCTGCACTGTAAAGAAAAGAAAATCCATTAGGAAAGCCATCAAATTGCGCAGTGACAGCCATTTTCATGTCCATGCACTTCGTGGTCAGTTCCAAGTTCTGTATTTATGTGGGCCATGGAAAGCTTTGGCTCTCGGATGCAGGCACACACTAGAAACCTATAGAACAGCCCAAAGGTTAGGGAAACCCTGGCTGGCTTTGAGGTGGGCCTGGCTTACTTGTTTCCTGCTTACATTTGCTGTTTATCTTGGGGGGGGGGTGGCAGTGCCTTGGGACAGGGACATGAGTAGTGTGTCTGTGTGGTTATCATCTCTGTCTGTATTCCCTGACGGTTAATTGTACTGTTTTCGTGTTAAGATAAAACACCCCGTGCTGGGCAGTGGTGGTGCATGTCTTTAATTCCAGCAATCAGAGGCAGAGGCAGAGGCAGAGGCAGAGGCAGAGGCAGGGCGCAGAGGCAGAGGCAGAGGCAGAGGCAGGTGGATTTCTGTGAGTTCAAGACCAGCCTGATCTACAGAGTGAGTTCCAGGACAGCCAGAGCTTTGCAGAGAAACCCTGAAACACCCCACAAAAACAACCCTTTAAGAGAAAAGGGCCTTGAACTCACAGAGAGCCACTAGCCTCTGCCTCCCGAGCAAGGTGATTAATAGTGTGGCCCACCAGAACTGGCTAGGAGAAAATATTTTCAAGTCCAATATTTGAGAGGAGTCTACTGGATAGACTGTATAAACAGGCAGGCCTGGCGACACAGACCTGTCGTTGTAGCTACTTGGGAGGCTGAGACAGGTGAATGACAAGTTTGAAGCCATCTGCATAACCTCACAGGACACTACTTCAAAGTAAAAAAAAAAAAATGGAATGTGGGTGTAACTTGCCCAGATCACCTGCCTGACAAATGCAAGGCCCTGAGTTCAATTCCCAGCTCAACAAAAATAAACAGCACATTTCAATTTTGTTTCTTTTTCTTTTTTTTTTTTTTTTTAAACAGGGTATCTCTGTGTAGCCCTGGCTGTCCTGTCTCAGAGATCTGCCTGTCTCTGCCTCCCAGGTGCCGGGGATAGAATTTAAAAAGAAGTGTCTTTTGTGTGTGTGCATCATACCACACATGTAGCAGTCAGAGGACCAACTTGTGAGCATCAGCACTCTCCTTCCATCATGTGAACCCTGGGGATTGAACTCAGGTCGCCAGGCTTGGCGGCAAGCACCCTTACCCACTGAGCCAGACCACCAGCCGCAAGAATGAACACTTACAGCTTAACATCAAAAAAAAAAACAAACAACTCTGTCAAAATGTAAGCAGTGGGTTTGAATGGTGTCTGGTTTGAAAGACAATTCACAAAGGGTCAGAATCAGACCAAAATCAAACCACCCTGGGGTCACACCCTATACCCTCTGGGACGGCTGTCACTAAAAGCCAGTGGGAGCACAGCTCAGCGGTAGTGTTTGCCTTGTGTGCCCAAAGACAAAGGCTTAGTTCCCAACACCGAAACCACATACAACATGCACACATGCACTAGACAAAAATACAGACTGTGAGACAATGGTGGGAACAGCATGGCTGGGTGACGCTATGATGGAAGGAGAAACGTTTATAGCTTGTAGGAATGTAAAATGATGCAGCCATTATGGGGAAAATTGCCTGCGCCCCCCACCTCCCCACCCCCACCCCCTCACCCCTCCACCCACCCCCACCTCCCCACCTCTCACCCCCCCACCTCCACCAAAGAAAAAAAGAAAAAAAAAAAAAAAAAACTGAAAATAGACCAACTCTGTGACCTGACAATTGCATTTCGAGGTATGTGCCCCAAAGGATTGAAGACATTTTCTCAAAAGCTAGGTGCTTAATACCTGCAATCCCCAGTACTCAAGAGGATGAGACAAAAGAGTTACGAGGACTTGCTATGAGTTCTAAACCAGCCTCAGCTATATGGCAAGACCATCTCACAATTAATTGCCTAGTCACCTCTCCATACCCTGCACCTTTAGTTTTGAGACAGGCCCTCTTGCAGAACCCAGAGCTCACCTTTTCAGCTAAGCAGGCTGGCCATCGAGTCCTGGCTTGCACCTGTCTCTGCCCCCTCCCACTAACACTGAGATTTCAGCTGCACGAGCTTTTCTGAAGGTGCTGGAACTGAGCCCAAGTCCTCACACGTGTATATCAAGCACATCACCCATACAGCCATGAGGGATGTCCTTCTGTATATGTTTCTCTTACTGGTTGATGAATAAAACACTCTTTGGCCAATAGAGGCAAGAAGGAAGATAGGTGGGACTAGGAGAATTCTGGGAAAGGTAGCCAGAGAGACACCAAGAAGAGATACCATGTAGCCGAGGAAGGAGTTACAGGTCTGGACCCTTCTCCAGTAAGGTACGATCACATGGAAATACTTAGATTAATAGACATGGGTTAATAATTAAGATAGAGCCAGCCAATAAGAAGCCCTAGGCTTCTGCCAACAGTTTTATAATTAATATAAGTCCATGTGTTTATTTGGGGCTGAAGCCGTGGCAGGGCCAGGCTGGAAAGAAAACTCCAGCTACAGAGCCATCCCTGCAGCCTTTTGTAGCAGGCTTCCGTGGACCACCAGCCCCCAAATCCTGACATGGAGACATTATTAGTTACAAATTCTCAGCCTTAGCTTAGGCTTGTTTCTAGCTAGCTTTTCTTCTTTGACTTAAATGAACACATTTCTATTAATGTATATGCTGCCCTGAAGCTCCTTTGCCTCATTGGTGAACTGACCATCCTGCTTTCCTGCCTCCTCCATGTCGGCTGGCTGGCTGGCTGGCTCTCCTTTCTCCCCGCCCGCCCGCCCGCCAGCTCCACCTATCCCTCCTCTGCTGAGATGCTGGCATATTTTTATTAGACTCATTAGATGCTGCCTTCAGGCAAGGTGAAGCAGCAACACATCTTTACATAGTTAAACAAACATTCTATTCCATAACCGCCTTTCCCATATATATATATATATATATATATATATATATATATATATATTTAAATTACCTTTTAATTCTAGAGGCCTGGGGATCTGCTACAACCATTGTCATGGGTTCTGTTAATACAGGAGAAGAGCTGGGCTGTTCAGTGGCAAAGCACCTGCCCTGGGGTTCTTCCTTCTCTCTCTGTCTGTCTCTGTCTGTCTCTGTCTCTCTCTCTGTCTCTCTGTCTCTCTGTCTCTGTTTCTCTCTGTGTGTCTCTGTCTCTCTCTGTGTGTCTCTGTCTCTCTCTGTCTCTGTCTCTCTCTGTCTCTGTCTCTCTCTCTGTCTCTGTCTCTCTCTCTGTCTCTCTCTATCTCTGTCTCTCTCTGTCTCTCTCTGTCTCTATCTCTCTCTGTCTCTCTCTGTCTCTCTCTCTGTCTCTCTGTCTCTCTCTGTCTCTCTGTCTCTGTCTCTCTCTGTGTCTCTCTCTGTCTCTGTCTCTCTCTCTGTCTCTCTCTCTGTCTCTCTCTGTCTCTCTCTCTGTCTATGTCTCTCTCTCTTGTCTCTCTGTCTCTGTCTCTGTCTCTGTCTCTCTCTGTCTCTCTGTTTCCCAAGACAGAGTTTCTCTGTGTAACAGCTCTGGCTGGTCTCAAACTCACTGTAGACCAGACTGGCCTCGAACTCACAGAGATTCTCCTGTCTCTGCCTCCCAAATACTGGGATTAAAGGTGTGTGCCACCACCACCCCAGCTTTGTACTGGGTTTCTTCTCCAGCAAAGAAGAGGAAGAGTAGGAAGGAGAGGGCAGAAAGATGAAGGGGGGAGGAGGATGAAGGGGGAAGGAGGATGAAGGGGAGGAGGAGGACCATCACAAGAGGCAAATTTCTCCAAATAGCACTGGACCTGAGTGTAAGGATTCAGTATTTCTCAATATTTCATTTTTAGGGTTCCCCCCAATGCTAGAGAATGAACCAGGGCATTGAAAGTGCCTGGGGCTGGGCAGATGGCTTAGTGGTTAAGAACACTTGTTGCTCTTCCAGAGGATCAATTTCAGTTCTCAACATCCATGTTAGTAGGTTGAGCCCTCTGACACTCCTGCTCCAGAGGATGTGATACCCTCTTCTGGCCTCTGCAGATACCAGCACACATGTCCCACACTCACACGGACAACACATGCACATAAATAAGAATGATACAAATCTTTAAACAAACAAAAACAAAAGTGCATATGAAGCAAATGCTTTACCACTGAGCATAATTTGTCCCCAGCTCTTGAGTTTTTGAGATTGAATCTTACTGTGTAGGCAAAGCTGGTCTTCAACTCAACTCTGGTCATGATGATGATGGTGAGAGTGGTAGTGGTGGTGATGCCGATGATGGTAATGATGGTGGTGGTGATACTGGATGATAGTAATCATGGTGATGATGGTAATGATGCTGATGATGGTAATGATGGTGGTGATAGTGGCGATGATGGTGGTGATGGTGCTGATGGTGGTGATGATGCTGAAGATAATGATAATCATGGTGGTGAGTGATGGTGGTGATGGTGGTGATGGTGCTGATGACAATGGTAATCATGGTGGTGGGTGATGGTGGCAATGGTGATGGTGGTGATGGTGGTGGAGCTGATGACAATGGTAATCATGGTGGTGGGTGATGGTGATATGGTGGTGATGGTGGCAATGATGATGCTGGTGATGGTGGCGGTGATGGTGCTGATGTATATATGTGCATGTGTACATGCTATGACCCCTGTGTAGAGGACCACAGCTGAAACCAGCTCTTTCTGAACTCATGTCATCAAGCTTAGCTGCAAGCACCTTTTTGCATTGAGCCTTCTCACTGGCCCTGGCCTCCAGCTCTTGACCTTATTGCCTTAGCTCCCCTGGCACTCATAGACGTCTAGACCCTGGCACTCATAGACACCTAGACCCTGGCACTCATAGACGTCTAGAGTTCTATAATCCTCCACGTGGCAGTGGCAGAGGGTGTCCCTGCTCCCCTGGACACAGAATGGAGTGACACTATGCATATATACCCTTCCTCTTCTCTCACCTGGCATGCATGACCAGGTTTCGGGTACCCTGAGTCACAGAGGCATCAAAGAGACACGCCCCCAGCACCAAGAGGCAGAGGCAAGGGATTGGTTGTTCCAGCCAGCCTTAGATACACAGCAAACTTGGGGGGGGGCAACAAAACAGTAAACAAGCACCTGGCCCCAGCTGTCTGTGTCACCTGCAGTCTTGTTGAAGAGTCCATCACCATAAGATCTTTGCCACCAAGCCAGATCAGGAACTGTCCACATGTTTGTCACCCATAGACCAGCTATGACAGCTGGGCCACAAACAGACCCCTATCCAGACCCTCTGCTCTCCACAAGGGCTCTGCATGGCCCTGGCACATCCCTCAATGACTACAAGACATCCAATAAAAATGGGTGCAGATAGGCAAAGACCACATTTTAATAGTCTAGGGAGGTGGCATCCTCACAGGGTGGTGTAAAAAGAGCAAAATGATTTTGGATAAACCCTGAAGAAATTTTATTGCCCAGCACAGCGTAAATCAAGCCCTCTGTAAATGCAATAAAACAATTGTTTAGTCTGCATGGCTCATACCACAGGCCTCAGGGTTCTGTGTTTTGATCTTATTGCCGCAATAAACTGTCTAGACAGCAATTAACAAACTGCTTTTCCTTCAGATGTTTAGAGGGCCGGTGAGGTAGCTTCAGCACTTACAAATGCAGGGGCTTCTTCCTGGCCCCAGTAATGAGTGGGTTGGGAAGAGTGGGCAGGACTGGAATCTGGCCAGAAGGAGCCTCCTGGAGGGCCCTTCTCTTGAACAACTGGAGCTCCCCATATGATCTCACAGATGCTTCTTAAACCGCATGAAGCCTTATGTTAGAGGCGGTGACCAGAATGACACATTTTATTTATTTACAACATTTTAATTTCATTTAGTGTGTGAGTGAGTGTGTGTGTGTGTGTGTGTGTGTGTGTGTGTGTGTGTGTGTATGTGTGTGGTGTGGGTGCTGCCATGTGTGTAGGGGGCCACAGGTGCCACCATGTGTGTGTCAGCATCAGAGGACAGATGGAGGGAATCTCCTCCCACCATGTGAGTCCCAGGAATTGAACCCAGCTACCATCCTAAGTGGCATGTGCCTTACCTGTTGATCTACCTCAATAGCCTATTTATCTGTCATTATTCTTTCATTGTTAGGGCCTCCTACGGGACAGGCCAGTACTCTACCGCCAAACGGCACTCACTTCCACAGAATTCATTTTCATCCAGGTTCTCATTTAGCTGGGGCTGGCCCCAAGTTCACTGTCACCGAGGAGGGCCTTAACTCCTAACATACCACCTCCCAAGTGCTAGGGTTGTAGGTATGTGCCCCCAAGCCTGGTTCCTTGGCGTTGGAGGTCAAGCCAGGGGTTCCGGGATCCCTGCAAGCCAGGTATTTATTCACTTTATGAACTTAGTTTTGGTTTTTTGAGACACTGTGTGACCCTGTGTAATCCTGGCTGTTATGGAACTCACTGTGTAGACCAGGCTGGCCTAGAACTCACAGATATCTGTCTGCCTCTGCTTCCCATGTGCTGGAATTAAAGGTATACACCACCACTCCCGGCTTTAGGATTAATTTTTAAGAATATGTGTATGTGTTCCAGGATGATGGTGCACGCCTTCAGTCCCAGCACTTGGGAGGCAGAAGTGGGTGGGTCTCTGTGAGTTCTACGCTGGCCTGGTCAACTTAGTGAGTTCCATGACAGCCAGTGTTATGTGGAGAGACCCTGTCTCAAAACAACAACAAAACTCTGTGTTTGGAGGGGGCGTGAGCATGGGACACCAGACTTCTAGAGCTGGGATTACAGGCAGGGGAGCTACCTGGCAAAGTGCTGAGATGTGAACTCAGGTCCTCTGAAGACGTCCGTGCACATGCTTATACCCTAGCCACGTTCCCTAGTCCCTAGTATATTCTAATGATGCGAAACGCTGGATTTCACGGTAACACGTTCATCCGTGTACACCACACGTCAATCATACCACCCTTATGAGGGGAATGATATTTTACATATTTGCTTGCTAGTTTATTTTTAATTTGGGCACTAGGGAAGCAGAGGTAGGTGGATCTCTGTGAGTTTGAGGCTAGCCTGGCCTACTTAGTAAATTCCAGGACAGCCCAAGGCTATATAGAAAGACCCTGTCTCAACAAACAAAAATCTTTTGACATTTACTGTGTGTGTGTGTGTGTGTGTGTGTGTGTGTGTGTGTGTGTGTGTAGGTGCACTGGTACAGTGGTAAACCTTTGGAGGTCAGAGAACAATTGGTGTGATTCTTTTTCCTCTATCATGTGATCCCAGGGATTAAACTCAGACCATCAAGGGCCTCTGCCCACCCAGTCACCTTGCCAGTGCAAGAGGCAGTACCGTGGCCGGGCAGTCTGTGTGTGCTGCTCCTGCGGGCAGGTGCCTCGTGCTCTCTGAGTCATCTGCAGAATGGGTTTCGGAGCTGGAGAAAGAGGCTGGGACTGACGTGTAACCACGCTCCACTCTCTTCCCTTCACCAGGGTTAAACAGGGGACAACACAGGCTAAAGGCTGCACGGCTCCTGGGCGTTAAACTGTCCTTACTGCACTCAGCTGTCAGCTCTGTGAAGGCAGACTGGTGTCCTTAGGTGATGGGCACGTGGCAGCGAGCACAGAAGGACTTGAAAAGGGAAGCCACTTACATGTTCATCATCCACTGGTGTGAACACTGGGGTGACCCTGAACCACAGCGAGGTTGCACAGCATCCAGAACAGGGGCCTGGACGCCCTGAGCTGGAAGCTGAACACACACACAGGCTGCTGAGGGACCACACACGCCAGCTGTGTCTCCTCCAGAATCGACAGCTGAGGGCTCCTCTAAGGGAGAGGAGAGGGCAGCCATGTGAGGAGACTTCAGCCTCATTTGTCCTTTTATTTATTTATTTATTTACGTACTTATTTATTTACTTATTTATTTATTTATTTATTTATTTATTTATTGTTTTTTCCTTTTTAGGCATGGTCTCTCAGTAGCTGTCCTGGAACTCACAATTCCTTCTGAGTACTGCGATTAAAGGTATGTGCCACCACAACCTTTTTTCTTTTCTTTTCTTTCTTTCTTTCTTTCTTCCTTTTTTTTTTTTTTTTTTTTTTTTGTATTTTGGTTTTTTGGTTTTTCCAGACAGGGTTTCTCTGTGGCTTTGGAGCCCATTCTGGAACTCGCTCTGTGAGTGCTATGTTGTCAAACCCCATCTCCAAGAAGGAAAACAAAAATTAAGCCAGGCTCGGGAGATTCCTCTCAGTGGGTAAGATGTCATGGGAGCAGCATCGTGAAGACAGCGGTTGTTTCCCTATGACCACGCTATGCCATGGAACCCACTGCGAGCCTAGTCCTGGGAGGAGGCAGGAGCATCCCTGGACCTCACTGGCCGACCAGCCTCATCTGATTGGTGAGCTCCTGACCAATGAGAGACTGTCTCAAAGGATGTGTGAGTATTTTTTCCACATGCCCATGCACATACACATAAGTATAAAAATTTTTTGTTTTAATCTAAAAATCTAAATTGAAGAAATTAGTCAGGGGTGTAACCCCAGCATTTGGAAGTCTGCAGCTGGAAATGAGAACTGGAGCCAGGCTGGGCTTCGTAAGGAGACCCTGTCTGAACAAACAAAAGAAAGAAGACTATTAATTAGTGACCATGGGGTGATGGCTTACATCTCCTGGATAAAAAGAACAAGGCACTCTCTGTGATCCCTAACAATGTCAATCAGGGAGAAGACGTCAGCCGGAGAGCCCCAGGGTCTCTTAAAGGGGTAAACTGAGGGACACTCTGAAAGAATAGAAATGACCCATAGCCTGTTCTGTTGCTGATCACAATGTCCGGGCCTGTTGAGCTGTTCTCATGAGAACTGTTTAACTGTTAACCTGTAAGGAGTCAGTCAGAAGCCTGGCTGTGGTGGCACATGTCTTCAATCCCAGCACTCGGGAGGCAGAAGCAGGTGGATCTCTGCATTCCAGGCCAGCCAGGCGGGCAGAATGAGTTCCAGGACAGCCAGGGCTACACAGAGAAAATCCGTCTCAAACAAAACGAAAAAACATCCCAACTCTGTTGCCAGAGAAATGCCCCTGTGGTTAATAAGCACTCCTGTGAGTCTGTATAGGAGTTCCTTTCCTGCCTTCCTTTCACAGCTTTTTAATCTGAGGCTGTGTTTTCCTAACAATTCCCAGGCTCTATTCCTCTCTACTGTGCTCCCAGAATTTCCTCTACAGTCCTGTGTGACAGGCAGCCCCTGTACAGCCTTATCACATGCTAATTACTGTTGAGTTAGAAACAAACTCCAAATTCACTCAAGGGTTTCATTCCTTGTAAATAAATAAATGCAAAACATAAAGAAAAACAAATTTAAAATTAAAACTTGATATATACTAAGTGTCCCTAACCATTCCCATTTTTAAAAAAAAAAAATTACATATGCTCACATGCTTTTTTTTTTTCGTTTGGTAGTGCTGGGGATGGAAACTGAGGTCCTTCGCACACTAGGCAAGTGCTTTACCTTCAAGTCACACCTTCAGCCCAAGACACACACGTGCACCCCCACACGCATGCACTCGCACACCCTTGCAAAAAGGTGCGGATAGTTACGGAGGTACCAGTTGTAGCTGTCTGTGAGAAGGGTACTCGACTGAAGGAGGGCAGTGGAGGGGCCGCAGAGGCGCCACATATGCTACTCACTCTTAATTACTTCACTTGCCTATGTGATGTGTTCATGCACCCAAACCACGGGAGGAACACATGGAAGTCGGCTCTCTCCTCCTATCTTATAGGATCCAGAATCAAACTCAGGGCCTTAGGCTTGGCAGCAAGAACCTTTATGCTCTAAGCCATTTCACTTTTAATTTTATCATTTGTTTTCTTTTCTTTTCCAAGACAGGGTTTCTCTATGTAGCCCTGGCTGTCCTGGAACTCACTCTGTAGACCAGGCTGGCCTCAAACTCAGAGATCCGCCTGCCTCTACCTCCCGAGTGCTGGAATTAAAGCCATATGCTATCATGCCTAGTTTCCTTTTTTATAATTTATTTTTATTTTATATGCATCGATGCTTTGCCATGGGTGTCAGGTCCCCTGGAACCGGAATTACAGACAGTTGTGAGCTGCCATGTGGGTGCTGGGAATTGAACCCAGGTCCTCTGAAAGAGCAGTCAGTGGTCTCAACCACTGAGCCATCTCTCCAGCCCCCATAGCTTACTTTTTTTTTTAAAGACCTGGAACTCACTCTTTATCCCAGACTGGCCTCCAGGTGATTCTCCTGCCTCAGCCTCCTGAATGCCGGCTTTATAGACAACAGCTCCCATGCCCTCTAAGTTTGCACTGTTTTAGTTATTTGAATGCTGTCTTCATGTTTTTATTTTGTAGTGCTGGTGACAGACCTCAGGTCTCACACATGCTCAGCATACGCTCTGCTATTAAGTATTACCCCAGCCCTTCTTCAATCTATATGTGAGATGTATTAATTAAACAATTTAACATGGGGGGGCAGGGGTTGAGACACAGTCTTGCTATGTAGGCCAGGCTGGGCTCAGATGTGTGGAGTCATGAACCTTCTGCCTCAACCTTTGTTAGAACTGCAGACAGGAATCGCTATCTACAATGGAGGAGTTTTATGTTCTTTTTTTTTTTTTAGAAATTATTAGGTTTATGTATCTGTGTGTGTGTGTGTGTGTGTGTGTGTGTGTGTGTGTGTGTGGCATGTGTGTGCACAGGTGCGCATGCTGAGGCATAGCGGTAGCAGTCAGAAGATCATTTCTCCTAGTTAGTTCTCCTTCCGTCCATGAGGGTCTCAGGGATTGAACTCAGGTCCTCAGGTCTGGTGGTCAAAGCCTTTACCTGCTGAGGCATCCATCTCACCTGCCCTGTGTTACTGTTTGCTTTTGTTTGTTTGTTTGTTTTTTCTGAGACAGGGTTTCTCTGTGGCTTTGGAGCCTGTCCTGGAACTGGATCTGTAGACCAGGCTGGACTTGAACTCACAGAGATCTGCCTGTGCTCTGCCTCCCAAGTGCTGGGATTAAAGGCGTGCACCACCGCTTCCCGGCTCAAGATTCAGTTAATTCTAAATACCTAACTTTTCTGTTGCTCCTCACAGGAATGGAAATCAAAAGTGGTTCTGTGAGCCGGAACATTCTTCTCCACCAGGCAGCGGTTGGTTTGTGGCCCAGAAGTGAACACACACACTCCAAGGGCAAAGCCCACTGGGCCCAGATCCCCATTCCCAGGGGATCCCACTAAGTATTTGCATCCCCGTGTTCTGGGCAAGCAAGTCTGGGAGAGCATTCTCAGCTCTTGGAGGCGTCCAGTCTTGCAGAGGGACAGGCCCTGCCTTTGTGTGGCCCTAAGAAAGTTATTTATGGAGGCTGAGACAACGCTGGGCGGATGAAAGTTTGGCTGTAAGGAAAGCAGGGGCTTGGAGGGGCAGCTTTCTCTATAGCAGCGACTCAACACAGAAGATAAATCACCCTGGACCATTAAACCTTCACAAGATGCTTGTAAACCTCCCTTGACTCTCCCAGAACACACTGTCTCCCCATGTGCCCATGTGGTGAGGGGGCTCATGGCCTTGCCGCAGCCACCAGCTCGGCACAGTCTTACCCTCCTGGGGCCCTGGCCTGGGACACTGAAGCAGACAATCACTTCCAAAGTCATCAGTTTTGGAGGACAGCCGACTGTCCCTGTGTCCCTGTTTGCCCAGGATTGAGGGGATTCCTGGGACAGGTGATGGAGAGGGCCTAAGCACAGCCAACCAAGACCACCGGTCACTGTTTCTCTGCACTTTGGATGCTGTAGGATTTCAGAGTGGTCTTTTTCTCGCCCAGCACCATTCGTCAAGGACTACTGAGTGCTGGGTACCAGTAAAGGACGGCTCTCAGTTTTAAAAAGTTCTAAGTTGCATTCATTTAGGGGCCAGATGTGGTGGCACACTCCTTTAATCCCAGCACTTGAGAGGCAGAGTCAGGTGAATCTCTGTGAGTTCAAGGCCACCCTGGTCTACGCAGCAAGTTCCAGACCAACCAGGGCGACACAGAGAAACTGTCTTGAAAAACAAAAACAACAAAAGAAGTCTCCTACTCAAAGTGAGACTTGGCAGGGGGTGGAGGATTTCTAGGAAGATCCCCATAAAAAAGAGATGTTGGAACTGGGCATGGTGGCTTATGCCTGTAATCTCCTGGGAGGCTGAGGCAGGAGACCTGCTCTGAGTTCTAAGCTCATAGGAGTCACAGTGTAAGATCCTGTCTCCAAAAGGAAAAAATTAAATTAAATTAAAAAATCAAGGGATGGAGGGAGGACTTGGGGCCAGTAATGAATAATGATTTTGTTAACCTTGGCGATGGCAGAGTCCCAGCAATCTGCAGCTCAGCTTTGTTTGCCCACTCAGAAAGGCAGGCTACACGCCCTGGTCTCTGAGCCCCTCCCTGGTAGAGGGAACCCGCGGCCGGGGCTGGACAAGCCCATGGGACGGCCAGAAGCAGAAAGCAGTGAGGTGCCCCCCACCAAATTCAGGGTACTCCAGCTCCCGAGAGGAATCCAGAAGACACTCACAAACCCACCGACCCCCACCCTCACCCCACCCTACCCCTGCCAAAGTTCTCTCCAGAGGGAGATTTGGGATCGGTGGGGGTTTGGCACTAACCTGTGGCCCAGCTAACAGCGCACTGTTTTGAGGCCCTACTGTGCGACTCTAGTGTGTGTGCTCTCAACAGCTGTCTGTGGAACAGGTAACACTCTGATGCAAACGGAGGCATGGAAGGCCGCAGGGGTTCACTTAGAATGTGTCCCAGCTCTGGGCCCACATGGCTGATTGGCAATACCTGGAGGTACTTAGGGCATTTGTGGAAGCCAGGGATCCTGTCCATGCTCTACACCACACCAAACTGTTCCCTTTTGCCCTGTGTCAGTCATTCCAAAAGCGTTAGCTCTGGGGATCCGTGTTTGCTGAGGCATGCCCCTCCCCCATCACACACACAGGCATGATCCTGATGAGGATGATGATAGGTGGACTCAGGCCCTGTTGGCTTTGCCAAATGCAAAGATACATGTGGTAACCCCAATACCAGAGAGGCAGAGGCAGGAGGATTGCTCTGAGTTTAAGCCCAGGCTGATCTACTTAGTGAGACCTTGTCTCAAGAGATTAAAAAAAGGGTCTGGGTAGGGGGTGTAGCTCGGTTGGTTCAGCGATTCAGCGATTGTCTAGTAAGTAAGGCCTTGGGTTCAATTCCTGTACTGCATAAACTAGGGGTGATAACATAGGCCTGTGACCGCAGGGGAGGCACAGGCGGGAAGATGTGTTCCAATGAAGAAGGAGGGGAGGAGCAAGAAGACAAGAGGAGGAAGAAAGAAAAAGAAAAGAGAAATAGAAGAAGGGAAGGAAAAAGGGAGGAAGAAAGGAAGGGGGAGGGAGGGAGGGAGGGAGGGAGGAAATCATGCTGGTGGTACATGACTTTGCTCAAGGAGGTAGAGGCAGGAGGATCACAAGTTTGAGGCCAGCTTGAGCTACACACAGCCTGGTGTTGGTGGAGCACGCCTGCCTTTAATCCCAGCACGGCGGGAGGCAGGCAGATCTGTGAGTTCAAGGCCAGCCTGGTCTACAGCGCTAGTTCCAGGACAGCTTCAAAAGCCACAGAGAAACCCTGTCTCAAAAAATCAAACTAAAAACAAAAAAGCCAGTGCTGGCTAGATTGTTCAATAGAACTTGCCACCAAGCACCTCAAGCCACGATTGCTCTCTGGAGCCCACATGGTGGAAGGAGAGAATGGATTCCTGAAAGTTACCCTGTGACCTCGTGAGTGTGTACACTCCAAAACACACACACACACACACACACACACACACACACACACACACACACACACACACAAATGCAAAAGCAGTAACAACAAAAATCCAGCCAGATGTGGTGTTTTGGGAATAGAGGCAGGAGGATTGCTACAGACCCCAGGCCAGTCACCGTGTCTGCCTCAAAAGTAAACTGACAAATAAATCCATTTTATCTCAGAAGATGTCACAGCCTACGCTGTAATAAGCAGCATCCTGGGATGCTGTGTTTGATCAGAAAGCAAGTTCTAGATGGTCACACCACAGGACAAGGACAATGGGTCTCACAGTCACAGTGTGTGTGTGTGTGTGTGTGTGTGTGTGTGTCCCCATAAAAACTAAAGGCCCCCTAGCAGAAGAGGTGGTGTCCCACCAGGGGACCCAGCCACCTGTCATCATGGACATTTTAATGCATTCCCCAAGGCTGCCATTTCCATTTTATGACATCTTTTTATACTCCAGAGGAGAGGATTCTGAATGAAAATGCTTTTATTATTAGCATTTGGCTAAAAGACATCCTTCATGAGGTGTTAAGAGTCAGCCTGCGCCCCACTGTGGAGGAATAGATCACAAATTCCTGAAAAGCCACGGGCCATTTGTGATCCAGGCTGTCATCCATTCCTGAAGCTTCCAGGAGGATGCTTCCTGCAATTTACAGGCCCAAGCTGCTCTGGCCTCATCTGCCTGGAACCTTAGGCAAGGCCAGCACAGGCTGTCTGCGCCAAAGCAGCTTGCCCCTGAGGCCTACACTTGGCCCGCCCCCAGACCATCCATTTCCCACTGACCCCTAGAAGCTGTTTGCCTTTCTTTCCTGACTGGTGAGGAATTTAACAGTGTGTGTGGGGACAACCCAAAGAAACCAAAACAAAGCAAAAAGCCCGGCCACTTTGGCTGCTCAGCAGGGAACTGCAGTGTTCCTGAACAAATATTGTGATATTTTTCCGGAGGGCCACAAGTCACTGACCCTCCTGAGGGGACCGAGTGAAGGCTGCCCATCAGAGATGACACTGAAGTCAGGTGGGCTGGAAGGATGTCATCTACCTAACGCAGCAGCCAAACCCACCGAAGCCTGGCTAGGCAGAGGCTGGGGCGGATGACTGGGACCTGGTTGCTAAGGAACAAATCCACAGACTATTGAGGCTGGTGAGATCAGATGTAACCTCACCTTCAGACTCAGCACGGAGAACGGAGAACACACAGGTCTCTGTGCACTGGCCTCCTCAGAACAGAATAAAGCAGAGCATACAAATCCACCGTAGGCTGGCAGCAACAACCTTGGGTCTCCTCAAGATATACAGCTTCAAATAAAACCGTTTACTCCATCATGGCCTTCTCCAACCACCACTCTGGTCTCTGCCTCCTTCTAAAACAGTGGTTTCAACCTTCCTAACGCTGCGACCCTTTAACATATATGTTCTGCTGACCCCAACCATAAAATTACTTTCATTGCTACCTCATAACTGTGATTCTGCTATTGTTATGAACCATGATGTAAACATCTGTGTTTTTGAATAATAGACGGCCTTGTGAAAGAGTTGTCATACCCCTAAAGGGTCATGACCCACAGCTTGAGAACTCTGTTTTAAAAGGCCTACTTGCTGCCACGCCCAGTGCCCTCAGCGCCATCTGCGGTCCCACATCTTGGAAGGAGAGGACCAACTCCTGCAATTGTCCTCTGACCCCCGCATGTGTGCCACGGTACATACACACGCAAATACAGACTCACAATGAATTGGCAAATCAGTAAATGTAATTTTTAAAATTTAAAGGGCAGAAAAGATGGTTTAGCGGATAAAGGTGACTGCTGCCAAGCCCAAGCCTAAGGAGCTGAAACTGATTCCTGATCCCATTTGATGGGAGTCGACAAGAGCTGGGTGGTGGTTTGATTAAGGATGACCCCCACTCACTCATATGCTTGAATGCTCGGCCCACAGGGAGTGGTGTTATTAGGAGGTGTAGCCTTGTTGGAGGAACAGTGTCTCTTGTGTGAATCAAGACCTTGGCTAAGAATTCACTTCCCCCTGCTGCCCTCTGGGCCGGCAGCTGTAACCGCAGGAAAACAGGAGACATGTTTTCTAATGCAAAATGCTAATGCTCTTTTGGCTTCCTCAGCCCTGAAAGCGCCCTAACCGGTCCTTGGAACCTGAGATGACTGACTAACTGCCCCCTTGCTTTCCCCTCCTCCATCTGGCGCCGGGGTATATAAGCCAGCCCCCAGAGTAAAAGAATTAATAAAGAGCCTTCTTAATGTCAAGCAAGAGTCCAGCATATTCAACCTCGACACCCTCGCAGTTTCTCGGCAAGCCCCGCTGTGCAGGCCGGGCACTGTGGAGGCCGGTTCTGAGACCTCATCTATGCTCAAGCCACACCCTTTCCTTCTGCTGCCTTCGGATGAAGATACTGGACTCTCAGCTCCTTCTCCTGCACCACGTCTGCCTGCACGCCACCATGTCCCACCACGATGATAACGGACTAAACCTCTGAAACTGTAAGCCATTCCAAGTAAATGTTTTCCTTTATAAGAGTTGCTATGTTCATGCTGGAGAGATGGTTCAGTGGTTAAGCTCAGTGGCTGCTCTTCCAAATGGCGTGGGTTCAAATCCCAGCATCCATGTGGCAGCTCACAACTGTCGACATTCAATTCCAGGGTATTCAACACCCTTATATACAGCCAGGCAAATGGTGGTAAACATTTAAGGTTATAAAGGTCTATTTCAAACTAACAAAATATTTATGCCACCCAGTCCTTCCTCTAAGCTGTTTATAAAGGTTAAGCCTCCATTATCAAAGGGAGATATTCTCTACCTCTTTGTCCTTTACAAGTGTATGTCTAACCTACTAAGTTAAAACCAGTTAGAGTAAGGCTGGATGGCTCTGAGTGTAACATCTCTCCACAGCCTCTCAGCTTGGATCCAGTTTTCCAGACAGGGATAAAGCCTTACCTAGCCACCTATATGCTTAAGGCAGGTAACTAAAGGCAAATTTTGTATACTAAGGTATACTAAACAAACAGCCCTCAAATGCTCAGAGATCTAGAGAATATGTCATTTAAAATGTTTCATTAAAAAGCTTTTATAACAGAGAGACAGGCCAGCTGCTGGCACCACCCATTTCCTCCAAGAAGATTGATGGACACCGAAGAAGCTCTACCCGCGAAAGTGGCAACGGTAGCCACTGAGCAATCCTGCCTTTCATCTCAACTGCTGCAAAGGGCTCTAAGGACCATGGACAAAAGGGCAGTGGAATCGACTTTCTCCACGTTGCTTGAGCCAACGGTAGGTAAGTCTTCCAAAAGCTCCTAATCCACAGGTCGTGTGCCATCAGCAGAAGGCAGATGTCCTTAAAGCCTCTAACCTCAACAACTGGAGGACCTTGGGGTGGCTGTCCATGCTGCCAGCTAGTGAGTCTCTGTTATTCTCTAATCATTCAGGTAGAATTTTATCCTTCTCAAGAACTCTGATGCTTTTGACGACTGGTAGTTTTGTCAGCTTAAAAGGAGCAGCCACGGTTCCAACTATTACAAAACCTATTTCAGAAATGGATATTTTAAGGTTGCTACTGTTTATAGTCTTAACATTAATCAATAAAGTTTTAATGAGCTACTAATCCAATTCTGACAGAGTACTAAACACCATACTATGCCAGTATACGATCATAATTGTAACTATTAGCTCAAAATTAAGGTGCTTTTCATTGTGCTAAAAATCTGTCAGTTGTATTTGTTAATTCTTTCAGCCAAACCATTTCTAACATGAGTATGCTGCTAATGTGTCTTAATATTTATGTTTTCACAAACTCAAAGGATTCTTGTAAGTTCCGGGAAGCCAAATTGGACCCATCTAAACAGGCCAGATTCACTCCAAATAAATATTACTCTACTTCTTCCTGGCCTCGGGACTTCTTCCCTTGTCCTGAGACCCCCTTGGGAACTTCTCCCCCCACCTTACATTTCTCCTATTTAAGTACTAAGACCTAAAAAGAAAAACCTAACCTTGTCCTCTGCTCTGCTAACATCTCGCCAGGTCTCAGAGTTCCATACAGTCAGGACTGCGATGAAACAACCAGCTACCAGGACTTGGCAGCACCCCAGCTTTCTCAATTCCCCAAAAGATGATCAACGCCCCAAGTCAGCAGGAAGCAGTCTTGAGAACTCAACGCCCTTATTCCCTGACCTGCCACGCCCAACCCCCATTTTTTAATAACAACAAGAGGTGGGAATGTTAGAAACCTGCAGTCTCACCCTGTTGGGCCATGCCCAACCCCCACCTTTTTAATAGTAATAAGAGGTGGGAATGTTGAGGCTCGGCAGTCTGTGGGCCCCGCCTCTAATGGGCGGGATGAGTAATCACTATGTCAGGCCTTACCTGGCTGGGCGGAGACTGGGTTACGCATGCGCAAGCTCCCCTTTTAAAGCAAGCGCGCCAAGCGCACCTCTCCTGCTCTCTCTTGCTTCTCTTGCTCTCTCTTGTCCCTCTCATCTCCCTCTCTCTTGCTTCCCTCTCTCGCTCTCTCTGGGGCCCACTTTATCTCTCTCTCTCCCCGCTTTCCTCTCCCCTCTCTCAATAAACTCCACGTGGGCGCTCAATCTCGTGTTTGTGTTTCTTAGGCCATAGCAGCTGCATCACAGCAGCTGTATCAAAAGAACAACAAAAAGGGTCACCATGACCGTCTTGCCTCTTCACAGCCATAGAAACCCTAACGAAGACAGACTGCCTCCAGAAAGCTGTCCTCTGCACATAGATTGTGGTCTGCCCCTGGCCCCACACACCCTCATGAAAAATAAATCAATTTAAAAAAAAAGAACTTAAGACAGGCTGTGGTGTTGCACACCTTGAGTCCCAGCGCTTGGGAGGCCAGCCTGATCTACAGAGTTAGTTCCAGGACAGGCTCCAAAGCTACAGAGAAACCCTGCTTCAAAAAAACAAAACAAAATGAAAAACACAAAGTACACCACTTATGACATTAAAAAATGTAATTAAGCCTCATAACGGAATGCAGGAGGGCTATTTTTCATGACTATTAAATTTTTTAAGCTGTTGCTTTTGAGACAGGGACTTCTGTAGCCCAGGCTGGCCTCAAACACATCTTGTAGCTAAGGCTTTCCTTGAACCCCTAGCATGGCACTTTATGGAGTGCCTGATTCTCTCCCCTCCACTTCCTGAGAACTGGGAGGATAGGCTGGCACCGTCAGAGGTGGCCTTTAATTTCAGATTCACACTTAACATCCCGATTTGATTTTCCAAGGTCATTTGAACTATTTTTATGTAACTTGAAAACAGATATTTCACTGCAGCAAAAGAAACATCTCTGAGGGGAAAAAAATAATGTAAGAATTATGTACTTTTGTCCTGTAAGATTTTAGAATCTGAAGCCAGGCAGTGGTGGTGCACACCTTTAATCCCAGCACTGGGATGGGACAGAGGTAGATGGACCTCTGTGGGTTTCAGGCCAGCCTGGTCTACAGAGTGAGTTCCAGGACAGTCAGGGTTACACAGAGAAACCCTATCTTGAAAAACCAAAACAAACATTTAAGATGTTCTGTAACCTGGAAAATTCTAGACTCAGTGTCATGTAACTGTGTGTTTGGTTCCTTCTGGGTTATCTTGTAGAAGCCCCCAGAAAGCTTTGCCTTGTGTGATACTGAGTCATCATTTGTCAGTCAGTTACCCCCCAACATCCAAAATGAAAACGAGCCTTCCCACAGCCCTGGTTGTTAAGTCTTTTCATTTCCTTTCTCTGGACTAGAAGGATGTAAAAACAGTGAATTCAGTGTCATTTTGCCTAAGCTGTAATCTGCACTTCAGGGACGGTGCTTAGCATTTCAGAGAAATGTGTGAGAAACTTGTGTCTCACTCAGATGGGGTAAAGGACTTTCAAGTCACATAGCCTGCAAAGAGCAGAGCAGGGATTTGAACCCAGGAACGTCTGCCTGCAAACCTCAAAGCTCATGCGGCCTTCCAAGATGGCGTGAGTGGAGCTGACAATAAGCTGTAAAACTGTCTTGAAAAGCTGGGTGAGATATGGTCAGAAGAGCAGAGATTTTTGAGCAGGAGAAAAGGCCCTGGGAAGTGGCTAATTAAACAACCCGATTTGAGAGTGATGAGGCCGAGGGCCTGGCTCGGGTCATAAACCAGCAAAAAGAGATTTCGGATGAGAAGAAAGGCGTCCAGCTGCTCCCGAGGTCCCCACAGCGTGTGGTCAATCACTCAGACAGAGCCAGAAGCCTGTGTCAGTATGAGTTTTCCCCCCTCCACAGCCGATCCCTGCGAGGGGCGCAGACCCTCTACTCTGGGAAGGGGTGGGGGTGCTTACAGAAGGATTAGATTAGTTTAGGACATGACAGGCCGAATGGTTCTTCACACACACGCACACACACACACACACACACACACACACACACACACACACACACACCACACACGCACACACGGCACATGGCGAGTTCTAAATGGATGACAATCCTGGCTGCTGCTGACACTCCTTAAAGGGTGCTGTTTCGGGAGGGTGAACTGAACATATGAAGAAATCCATGTGTAAAGTTTCACCTTTACCTCTCGATAAATGATTAATGATGAGCAAACCTCCCATGCTATTTTCCCCTCCTTCCTTTTGACAGGGTCTCACTTTGTATCCCAGGCTGGCCTTGAACTCATGATCCTTCTACCTCAGCCTTCTAAATGCTGGGATTACAGGTGTGTGAACTTCCGGCATGCCTGAGATTTTTGTCTGAATGATGCATCTTCTTTTTCAATGTCCCGATTAATACATTTTCAAAGCATTTGTGTATCTAAGAGGGAACTCGTATTTGAAGCATATAAAGACCCCTACTCCCTTTTCTCTTAACCACTGTATTGTTTGTAAGACAAATAACACAATTAAGGGGTTGGAGAAATGGCTCAGAAGTTAAGAGATCTGGTTGCTCTTCCAGAGGACAGGTTTAACTCCCGGCACTCATGGTGACTGCCTGTAACTCCATTTCCAAGGGATCCAACACCCTCATATAGGCATATATTCAGGCAGGACAGCAATGCACATAAAATAAAAATAAATAATAATAATAATAATACACCTGCAATCAAAATGAGCACACCTGAACAGATGCAAACTCGGAGATAGCGACTGCCAGCTCAGCATCCTTAGTCATCAGGGTCTGGGTACCACAGCGGCAGTGAGGTACCACTTCCTACCTCCTGCTGGGTGGGGTCTAATTAAACAAAAGGGGGCCCTGGAGATGGCTAAGATCACTTACAGTGCAAGCGTGAAGCAAAGTTCAGAGCCCAGCACCATATATAAAGCTGTGCGGGACTGTGCTTCCTGCGGTCTGGCTCTGGGAGGTGGGGGATGGGAGTGGACACAGGAAGATGGTCCGGGCTCCAGGTTCTAAGTGTCTGTCAAAGAGAGATGGAGTAGGACACCGGATGTCTTCTTCTGGTCTCTATCACACACGCACATATTATTCAAACACACACACACATATACACACACACACCGATCCTCCCCATTCCCAAAGAGGCCACTAACAACTGTCAGTGGGGACAGAAAGAAACGGAGATACTCAAATATTGCTGCTAGGAAAGTTAATAACAAAAGCCTTTTGGAAAATACTTTGGCAATTGCTCAAAGTACTGGGCGCATAATTTCCATTTGGCCCAGTTATTCCACAGTCAGACATAGAGGAAACTAAAAATACATCCACCCAGAAATCTACACAAAATGGTTAAAGCGACATTATTCCTGAGAATTAAAAAAAAAAAAGTGGACATAACAGATAGATATGTAAACAGTTGTGCCAAGCAATGGAATATTATTCAGCCGTGAAAAGAGTGGGGGCCATGAACTTGTGGGTAAAGGCAGCTGCCGCACAAGCCCAGCTGCTGGTGCTGCATCCCTGGGAGCCTACACAAAGGTGAAGGGAGACAACTGATCCCACAAAGATGCCCCCTGACCCGGACACGTGTCACACACATCGTGTGCGCACACATGCAATAATGAATAAGTGGAAACTTAGGTGGCATCACAGGAAGTTCTGTGACAGAGCAGACTTAAGGCACAGGTTTTCAGGGTGTCTGGTGACCTGCAGGTGCTCTTGGTCCTTGCAACCTGGGAAGGAGCAGGTGGTGGACAGAGGCTGGGGAGGCTGCTAACAACTCCCCACCCTGCGCACAGGAAGGCCAGCCACAGGGACGTCCAGCCCCAAACGTTCAGGGTGCTGAGGCTTGGAAACACAGCCAGGAAGGAAGGATGGGGGTGGGGGAGGTAGATGTATGCTAGTTGGATGCTGTCTTCCTCGAGATTTGGATGGGTTCACTTACTGACTGGCTCTGGTCCCATGTGTCCTGACTGTGTGCCACTCTGTGGAGACTGTCCTTCCATTGGCGATTGGCTCTGCGTCAAGATAAGCAGAATGGTTGTCCCAAGGCTAGAGAGGGCGTCAGGGTCCGAGGTCAAGTATCTGCAAAGTAAGGAAGTGCACAGCAGCATACAAGTGCCCAAAGCTGAGGGCTTTTATACTTTTTTTTTTTTTTTTAATTGTTTAAGAAATAGCAACCTCGGGAGCTGGGGAGATGACTCAAGAGTTTAACAACACTGGCTGCACCTTCGGAGGCACTGAGTTCAATTCCCACTTCCCACTCCCCATACGGTGGTCTGTAACTCCAGGTCCAGGGGGTCTGACACGCTTTTCTGGTCTTCCGCACTGTATAGACGTAGTGTATAGATATACATGTAGGCAAATACTCAAACAAATTTAAAAAAATAGTAATAATAAAATAAATCTTTGCCAGGCTGTGTGGTGGGCCAGGGTTACACAGAGAAACCCCGTCTCCCAACTTTAAAGAAGGTCACATGAAGGTGAGGGGGGGTCTCAGGAGTGGGTCCCAGAACCTTGGGGACAGATGATCAATATGCATTGCATGCATGTATGAAAAATAAATACATACGTTTTTGAAACAGGGTCTCAAGCTATTCCAAAAATAAGAAAAGGAAACAGGGAAGGCAGGTGGCAGAGAGGCTCCTGGGAGGCTGAGCCGGCAGGAAAGGAATGTCTGAGTTTGAGACCAGCCTGGGCTACACAGGCAGATCTTAGATTTTAAAAACAACCCAAACTATCAAAGTAAAACAGAAAGAAGTCCGCATTTCAGTGTGTGGGAGGGAATTGTCGCCGGGGTCTGGCCCTCACTGCGGAGTGAGCATGGCTGCTCCGGGGCAGATGCAAGCCTGGGCTCTCTGCACAGAGGCCACGTGACCCACCAAGCCTTCAATGCGGTGGCCCTTGGTTCTCTCGTGGAAAGAATTTGCTCCCTCTGCTCTGGAGAAAAAGATTCTAGCGGGTTCCAGGCCCCACTGCACTGAGCTCATTCTCCCTTCCCTCATCCATCTCGTCTCTCCCTCCCTCCTTATTTGTGTTTTTTAGTAATTTACTTTTATTTCACATGTATTGGTGTTTGACCTGCATGCATGTTCACGTGAGGGTGTCGTAGAACTCATTCTGTGGCCCAGGCTGGCCTCAAATACGCAGTGGTCCTCTTGCCTCTGCCTCTGGTGTGCTGCAATGGCTGGCCTTCATCGCCATACTAGGCTGCTTAGTTTTTTGTTGTTGTTTCTGGAACTCACTATGTAGACCAGGCTGGCCTTGAATTCACAGCGATCTGCCTGCCTCTGCCTCCCGAGAGCTGGGGTTAAAGGAGTGCGCCACCATGCCCAACTCCTTGGCCCTTTAATTTTCTTTTAAAGACCATTACCTGAATAATTTCTCTATGTAGCCACATGGGACAGACTGAGGGAAGCCTGGGGCATGGGGATCAGCCATAATGTTGGGCGTTCTTGGGAAAATCCCCCCAGGGAATGTAGGGAAGAAAGCCCGTGGTCACTGATTTCAGGGGGTCTGAAAATGGGGGGTGCTGCTGGGTCCTCTCAGTTTTTCAACACAGACCCTACATCAACTGAACGTGTGTCTCTACTCAATTAATGCTTAACTTTGACCTCCCAGGGATCACTGTGTCCCGAGCAAATTTGCTCAGCTCTCGCCCTTTATTTGCTGACTGTGTGTATGTCTGACAGTCACACTGTTCTGGGACAGACAGACAGACAGACAAGTGGAAGGGGAAGTTATGAGTACAGGGTACAGGTAGGCCAGGGGAAATGGGCTTGTTGCTTTTAATTTTTTTTTTTTTTCTGAGAGAGGCTCCCACTGTGGTAGATCTGGTTGAGCTGGAACTCACTATGTAGACCAGGTTAGCCTCAAACTTACCAGGGTCTGCCTGCCTCTGTCTCCCCGATGCTGGAGGACTGGCAGGATGTATTACTGGTTTATTCATTTAGACGGAGTCCCTGTATTGCAGGCTGACCACAATTTCCTACGGGTAGCTAAGGATGCCCTTGAATCTGCCTCCACTAACAGCACACCTGGTCTGTGCTGTTCTGGGGATTCAAATCAAGGCTTCAGGTTTGCTGGGTAAACATGCTACTCCAATCCTAGCTTATCTTATTTTATGGTTATCATTATGATGATGATAATTATGATTATCAATTTTTTAATTATTTTATTTTTTTTTCTTTTTTCCAGACGTGGTTTCTCTGTGTAACCGTGGCCGTCCTAGAACTTATTTTGTAGACCAGGCTGACCTTGAACTCAGAGAACCCCCTGCCCCTGCTGCTCCAGTGCTGGGATTAAATGTGTGGACCACCACCGCCTGGCTTATTTTTATTATTTTTGAGACAGGATCTCGTTATGTAGCTCTGGTTGACCTAGAACGTGCTATATAGACCAGGCTGGGTCTCAAACTCACAAGGTTGTGAATGCTGAGGTTAAAGTCGAGCGCTGTCGTGCCTGGCAGTACCTGCATTTAAAATCTGGCTTGTGATGGTGAGCACTGCAGCCTTCCAGGGACTGAATGAGCATCCTCAGGGCCCTTGGTGGGGAAGCTGTGCTGAGGTAGAATGTGACGCACTGACGGTGGCTCTCAAGCCATGTTGTGAATGCTGACATCTTACTTTAGGAAGTAGATCAGGGGCTGGAGAGATGGCTTGGTGGTTAGGAATATTTTCTGTTTCTGTGGCAGTTGCAAGTTGAGTTGCCAGCACTAATATGGTGGCTCACAACCACGTGCAACTCAGCTACAGGGGACCCAGTGCCCTTTTCTGCCCTCTCCAGACACCTACACATACATAGCAGACACACAGGCACACACCTGCACAGAAATAAAAATGAAAATAAATCTAAACAGTAACAATAGCAAGTGGACGACTTTAGTTCCACTTGGGACTTTGGAGAGGGACCCCAGCCAACAGCAAAATGTTTCCAGTCCTATCTATGGAAAGCCCCAACCTGTGAGCTGCAACCGGTAGGGGAAAAAAATTAGCAAGTAAAAAAAAAAAAATCTCCTCAAAGGTGAGCAAGGAGGGCCAGACCAGAACACAGCTCTTATCAGTTCCCTAAACCAGGGTATTGAAGCAGCTTCCTCCCCAAATATCTAATTATCTGATCAAAGCAGCTGATAGCACTTATCATCCCTGGAGACGAGGTACACCTGACACCATCCCACCCTGAGCATTCTCACTCTTCTTAAGATCTGTATAGGGAGAAATATTCGCAGGTCCCAGCTTCTGCATTCATGGAATTTTCTTTCACAACAAAAGTAAGTGTGTTCAGCCGAGAAAGGGTGGGCAAGGAGATGAAGGAGACTCTGAGAGGGTTAGGAAGGAAGGACGCCTGTGTGGCCTGGTTAAGATGCAAAGAAGCAGTTTGCTCTGGTTAAAACGGTTGAGAGAAAAGAAATCACAAGAAGAGTATCTGATGATCCGTGGAAGATACGAAATTCACATTTCAGGGTTTGAGGAGCAGGCTCTAGCGGCTCATCATGAGTTAGTTAGCTTGCTTAGCATGCATGAAGCATTCACGTCTTAGTGCCCTAGAGACATAATCAGAGCCAACAAGATGGTTCAGCCGGTAAAAGATCTGCCACCAAGCCAGAGGACGTGAGTTCAAAAGCCACGACCCTCATGGCAGAAGAGAAATAACTCCCAAAGTGGTCCTGAGAATCTGAAGTTTGAACTGAGTGCTGTAAGTTTTATAAACTCTGGCCCAGCTGTCTACTCCTCCTGTAGCTGCTGAGTGCCATAGCTCCATTCATGGTTTCTCTGTGGCTTTGGAGCCTGTTCTGGAACTCGCTTTGTAGACCAGGCTGGCCACCAACACCTGGCATGGATGCCATAGCATTACATGACTGTTTTCCTGTCCTTCTATAGAGTCAGGGCACACAGGAGCCAATCGGTGAGAATTAAGAGCTGTGGGGCCAGGCCATGGTGGTGCACTCTAAATCCCAGCACTCGGGAGGCAGAGGCAGCCGGATCTCTGTGAGTTCGAGGTCAGACTGGTCAGTTTGATGTGCTGCTGGGTCGTGTCACTCATCCACTCTCAGACTCGTCCACTCTGCCAGGAGCTGCCCTCGCAGCTCCTGCCATTGGTGCCTAAGTGACAATATGGAGCCAGGTCTACAAGGGCAAGTAAACCCCAGAGTGGGAGCTGGAGACCAAGCACTCCAGATCCCCATGTTAGCCCCACCTCAACAGGGCAGAATCCGAAAGGCAAACACCTTTCCTCTGCAGGGTCAACTCCAACATGTGGCCTAGAACTCAGGGCTGAGCCTCTGTCTCAGAGTTGGATTGAAGGCACAGTGATTGATTGATGATGCCTGCCTTGGACACAGGCTGGGTGGAGAGATAGTGTGTGCTCTAGAGAGTGTTCTGACCAAAAGCACCTGCTACTTCTCCCTCTAACTTCTGTCAGATCCCCTTCTCCTCCCCATCTTCTCCCAGGCATTCCCTCCTCTCCAGCTTCTCACAATCTCATACCGTCTTTTGTTTTTGTTTATTTTTAAACAATTCTCTGTGTCCAATTTATATTGACCATGCATTCTTAGGTGGATGGGGAGAAATCTTTTTATGGAATAAATATATGTAGAGGCTGGAAAGGTAGCTCAGTAGTTAAAAGCACTTATTGTTCTTTTAGAAAATTATTTATTATGTACACATTGTTCTATCTGTATATAAGCCCATAGGCCAGAAGAGGGTACCAGATCTCATTTACAGATGGTTATGAGCCACCATGTGGTTGCTGGGAATTGAACTCAGGACCTCTGGAAGAATACCCAGTGCTCTTAACCTCTGAGCCATCTCTCCAGCCCCCCCCCCCCACTTATCGTTTCTTGTAGAAGACACAGGTTCAGTTCCCAGCACCCACATAGCAGCTCACAACTGTCTTTAACTCCAGTTCCAGAGGATCTGACACCCTCTACTGGCCTTCACAAGAACTGCATTCATGTGGTACCCAAACATACATGCAGTGAAAATACCCACACACATAAGAATTTTTTAAAAATTCTAGGAAACGGGGCTGAGGTACAGTTCTGGGGCAGAGTCCTTTCCTGGGTTCAATCTCCAGTACTGGGAGGTATGGAACTTTTTTAGAAATGCAACTATTATAGATAGGTATGAGTAACTTTTTCTGGTTGTAGTAGTACATGCTTGTGATCCTAAGTCTTGGGAGGGTGAGGCAGGAGGAGGGCCAATCTGGTCTACACCGTGAGTACCAGGTCAGACAGAGCTAGAGTGAGAGAGGAAAGAACATAGAAAGAAAAGCAAAGGAGGTGAGAAGAGGGGAAGGGAGGAAGGGAGGGAGGAAGAAGAGGGGAGGGGAGGTGAAGATATTTAAGTTAGTCTTGATGGCCACTGCTCTGCAATCCCAGATACTTGGGTTGAGGCCGAGGATTGAAGGCTCAAGGGCAGCCAGGCCACTGAGGACCACTGAGTGCCTATGGATCTGGGACCAGATATCTGGATCTTTTTAAAAAGATGGGGAGAGTTTTTGCCTCGGGAAAGGATGTGTCCTCTTGACCCCTGCAAAGCCAAGCTGTTGGACATTAATATGGAGAGAAGTTTAAAGCAGCCAGACTTACTGAAATCAAAACACAAAAGCTATAGTAGGGTTAGTTGTTCTTCCTAAATCAAACCAGAGCTTAGCGCTCATCTCCAGGAGCTGTCTGCCAAGAGGATAGAGGATGGGAAGCTGCCTTGGGGGCTGGGGCTGGAGGATAGCACTCAACCGCAGAACTCTGACGAGGCTGAATAGGGCAACATCGCCCAGGAACTCTGTGAGCAACACTAAGCAGCCACTGGGCTCGGCTTTATTAGGCATGCATTTGAATGTGTTCTGGACACCCTGCCCTTTGTGGCCATGGACCTAGCAGATGGGAGGACACACAAAAGCAGGCAGGGAAGCAACCACAGTGGCATTTGTCTCTTGTAGAGCTATGCTGCAGGCTTCGGGATCCCAACCCTCTTTATCCAAGCACCTTGTCTAGGACCGTGTCCCCTCAAGGAGCCACCATGGCTTTTATATGTTGACTTGTAACTAGGATTGCTCACCACACAGCCGCTTTGGAGGTCTAGACATCCTCGTTCAGAGCAGTGATGTGATGTGTTTGTTGATAAAATGTTGGGTGATTTAAAAAGCAGGAACTCAATGCATGCTACCTCACACTCATCATAACCCTGGCGTTGTGAGGCAGAGGCAGGAGCATATCTGTGAGTTCCAGATCAGCCTGATCTAGGAAGACACTGTTCCTTTTTGGAGGTTGGCTCTTACTGGGCAGTTCTGGCTAGAACTGCTAGCCTGGCAGTGGTGTCTTTAATCCCAGCAGTCGGGAGGAAGAGGCAGGGGGATCTTTGTGAGTTGGAGGCCAGCCTGGTCTGTAGAGTTCCAGGACAGCCAAGGCTACACAGAGTAACCCTGTCTGAAAAAAAAAAACAAAAAAACAAAAAACAACAAAGAAAGAAAACTCACTGTGTAGACCAGTCTGTCCTGATCATAACTAGATATCTGTCTGCTTGTCTTGCAAATGCTGGAATTAAAGGTGTACACCACTATGCCCAAGAGATTGTCTTAAAAACATCATCATCATCATCGTCGTAACAAAACAGACCAGAACTAGGGTAAAGCATTGGTGTTGCAATGCTGGGACCTGAGTTGGACCCCCCCAGGGCCCACAGTACCCTTGTGCAAGTCTGTAATCCCCTCAGCCTGGAAGCCTTGGGAAGACTAAGAGGAATGTTTTAGACTCCTAGCCTCTGGGTCGGAGGACAAAAGCTTATAGGTGGCTCTTGGGAGGCACGTGTGCAGCCTTGGTTCCTTGCACAAGTCTGGCCTATATCTCTAGATGAACAGGTCACACACACTGCGAGCGTCTGCAGGGACCAAGAGTTAAGGTGGAAGATGCCACGGGTGGGGAAATATTCTGCAGGACTCCTTAAGCCCTGGGACCTCCAGCCGTCCTTCCTGAGTCTCAGGGACTTCTCTCTTCCCTAATGCCTTGGGGGTATAGTCAGTGGTTCCTACATAGCATTCTGACTACTAGTCTTTCTGTGCTACAAACAGTACAGAAATCTGTGTTGTTGCTCCGTGCTCTCCACTTCCTTGCCTGTGAGGGTCGCTGGGGATGTAACTTGAAATAGAGGTCTGAGGTCAGACCTGGCCTGTGACTCCCTGGTTCCCCGAGGGCCACATCCTCCCCGTCTCATTCATTTCTCAGAGCCAGGGCCTCCAGGGCTGTTCCTGCTTCCATTGTTTATTGATCGTTATGTGACAAATTACCCCAAACCTAGCATCTTTGGATGATAACCATCCACTATCTCATAGTTTTTGCAGGCCTGGAATCTGGGAGCGGTGCGGGCAGAAGGGCCTGGAGTGGAGTCTGTCTCAGGTGGCAGTCAGGATGTCGCCAGGTGCCATCACCTGAAGTCGGCTGCAAGAGATCCACCAG
This sequence comes from Cricetiscus sungorus, assembly GCA_030556225.1. NCBI lineage: Eukaryota > Metazoa > Chordata > Mammalia > Rodentia > Cricetidae > Cricetiscus > Cricetiscus sungorus. The sequence continues at coordinate 1,851,048 of JANBXA010000391.1, read as the reverse complement.
GTACAGAGACAGGACGCTATAGCATTCCATCCGCCAGAATGCTATTCGAGGGCAGCCATCTTTGCAAAAAGAATAGCCCATCTCCTTCACATGTATTGCTCGGGACAGAACTTACTGGTGGGGTGTTTGCTTGCCACGCACAGAGTTCCAGTGTCCGTCTTATCAATGCAGGAAATTGCATTTATCGTGAAGCTGGAAGCGTCTGACTCAGACGAGGCAATTAAATCTTCTCACTATGTAGCCTTGGCTGGTCTGGAACTCCCTATGTAGATCAGTGTGACCTCAAACTCACAGAGGTCTGCCTGCCTCTGCCTCCATAAAGCTGGGACTAAAGGTGTGCGTCTCCACGCTGGGATGTGTCGTGTGTTGGCGGGCTCGCAAAGCCTCCCGTGCTGAGGCTAAAGGCGTGCGCCACCATTGCCCGGCTGCCCTGACTGTTCTTGCAGAGGACTTATGTTCATTTCCCAGCATCCATACAGTGACTCACAATGGTCTGTAGCTCCATTTCCAGGGGATCTGGCACCCTGTTCTGGCCTCCAAGAGCGTGGAGACACGGAAGCAAAGCACTGACACACACAGTTAAAAAAGAAAGTCTTAAAGTACTCTCACACTTAGCTATACTGCAAACTTTAATTTTTCTTTTTTTGGGGGGGGGACCCCTACAGTAACTCAGCAAGCTGTGAACTCATTTTGGATTTGAGAGTACATAACATTTTTTAAAAATGATTTTTTTTAAATTTAAATTACAGCCAATCTTGTTTTACTTATCAATCCCAGTTCCCTCACCCTCCCCGCCCCCCTGCCCCCTATGGACCCCCTATCCCATCCCTTTTCTGTTCCCCAGGGAGGGTGAGGCCTTCCACAGGGGAATCTTTAAATCTGTCATATCATTTGGAGCAGGGCCCAGGCCCTCCCCCATGTGTCTAGGCTGAGAGAGTATCTCACTATGTGGAATGGGCTCCCAAAGTCCATTTGTACACTAGGGATAAATACTGATCCACTACCAGAGGCCCCATAGACTGTTCAGTCCCCCTAACTAACACCACACTCAGGGGGTTTGGGTGGGTCCTATGCTGGTTTCCCAGCTGGGATCCATAAGCTCCTCTTGTTCAGGTCAGCAGTTTCTGTGGGTTTCTCCAGGCTGGTCTTGACGCCTCATAACATTTTTCTCTTTCCCCATTTCATTTTCCCCTTTATCTTTTGAGACAGGATCTCACTAATAGCACAGACTAACCTCACACTTATTGCAATCCTCCTGCCTCAGCTTCCCAAGGGCTGGGATTAAAGATGTGGGCTACTATGCCCACCTCCTAAATGTTAACTGTTAAAAAGTCAAAAGGAAGACTCCTCATAAGGAATGAAACACAGTGCCATGTAATAACATAACTTCATTGGACAGAACATTTACTCTTTTATTTGCGTGTGGTATGTGTGTATGGCTTGTACACGTGAGTGTAGCAGCCCTTGGAAAGTGTCCATGTGTGCCTTCATGAGGGCCTGAGGTCAAGGATGGGTGTCTTTCTCAGTAGACACAGGGTCTCTCACAAACCCTCGAGTTCACCATGTGCTGGCCATTGAGGGCCAAGGATTCTTCTGACTCCGCGCCCACAGTGTGGGTATTAAAGGTGCAACCTGGTGCGCCTGACTTTTCCTGTGGGTCCTGGGGACTCGAACTCAGGTCCTCATGCTAGTACAGCAAACACCAGGTGCCATGCATTCCAAACAAGGGTGATTATTTATTCATGTATTTCTTGTTGTGAGATAGTCTCCAGTTCCAGTATGCAGTCCAGGTGGGCTTCAGACTTGACCCGGTCTTTGTCCTTCAACGCCCAAGTGCAGGGTCTACAGCTTTGAAAAGCCACCTTACCTAGTTTAGGAAAATGATTTCTAGTTAACTGATTATTAGGTTTTCTATTTGTGGCAGGGCTTTCAGGCTGGCCTCAAAGTCACTATGTAGTTCTGGATGACCTTGAATTCCTGCTCCTCCCACCTCTGCCTCCCTGTGTGGGAATTACAGGCCTGTGTCCCCATGCTTGGCTTGCTGAGGGTGATTTTATTATTTATTTTATTTGAAGGTGATTTAAATACATAGCTATATTTTGAGGAAAGAAAAGTGTCCATGGTGGGCCTAGAGAGATGACTCTGGTTAAGAGCACTGTCTGCTCTTCCAGAGGACCTGGGTTCAATTCCCTGCCCCCACATGACAGCTCACAGCTGTCTGTAACTCCGATTCCTGACATCTTCACACTAATGCCCATAAAATAATGTAAATAAATATATTTTTTAAAAAGTGTCCTGGGCCAGTGTCTTCTTCTCCTGCCGCATGTCCCTTGTGACTGACTGTGGCTGGACTTGAACCTTCCTGGAGCTTCTTGAGTGTGCGAATGCACGAGGCTGTAGTCTGCTCTTTCTTTTTTACCTGTCAAGATGCTGCCTGGATTCAGATATCACGACAGCCCCACGCACTCAACCATTTCTTTCCAAGCATTCTCTGTTTATCCTCTGGGAAGCGAGCATGCAATGAGGTGTGGTAGTTAGAGGGAAGCAGGCTAGCTGTTACACCGTTTCTGATTGGGTAGCGATGAGACAGTTTCTGTTCTTGAAAGTGGTCAGATATCACTAATGTGGTGTGGTCAGTTGGTTTTCCAGATAGATGAGTTATGCAGAGGAGTTGAGAGAGATGAACATGGGTAAGGATGTATTAACAGCTCAGGTCCTAGTGCACTGGCCCAGCATTCAGGAAACCCCAGGTTCGGTCCCCAGCACCCCGTAAGCCAGGTGTGGTGGCACACACCTGTGATCCCTCCTTGGAGTCCAGGGCAGGAAGCTCAGACATTCAGGGTCATCCTCAGCTATGTAACGACTGGGCTAGCCTGGCTTTTGTTGAGTTTGTCTCGAAGGAGGAGGCTCACACCAGAACCACAACTTCAGATCTTCCTGATGGCTCTCAGCCCCTAAACGACAGCCATGTTAAATAATGCACATGACTCAGCAGATTCACAAATGAAGTCTCTAAAGGGATTTTGGAAGATTCAAAGTCCAAAATCAAACTGAACCTCTCTCTAAAAAGTGAAAGCCTTAGCCTAGAGGCTAGAATTCAAATCACAGGCTGTTTGTCGCTCAGCTATAGGACCCATGGTTATCTGGACCAACCCAGATTTTACAATAGAAACTTCATTTTTTTGTTTTATATTGTTTTATTTATTTATTTTTTTTTTCAAAACAGAGTTTCTCTGTGTAGTCCTGGCTGTCCTGGAACTTGCTTTATAAACCAGGCTGGTCTTGAACTCAGAGATCTGCCTGCCTCTGCCTGCAGTGTTGGAATTAAAGGCATGCACCACCACCATTTGGGTTTATTTTTATGATTTTTAATTCTGTGTATGTGAGGTTGTGTGTGTGTGGTGTATGTGTGTGTGTGTGTGTGTGTGTCTGTGTGTGTGTGTGTGTGTGTATGTATGTGTGTGTGTAGTTGGTGATTATGAGTTAAGACCTCTGGCCCCTGAAGTTAGCAAGCTCTTAAGACAATTGCAGTTACTATTATTAATTTAGTAAGCTCTCAAAAATTAACCAACTCATTGTTATCTGAGCTCAGCCTCATGGACAGAATGTTTGTTTAAGTGAAATGTCGAATAGGTGTTTGTTGTTCTGGGGACGGTGACAGATGATGGCACAGGGTGGGCTGGTTCCACTGATTGTCAGGGTTTTCTCGCTAAAATGGTGCAGGAGGAACGGACACCAATACTGACCTTCGATAAAAAGGTAAGAAAAGGGAGAAGGAAGGAAAAGAAAGGTCAAGAAGGGGCAGACGGGCAGCGGGTACAAGCAACCCCAGGGCCACAGAGTGTGGCCAGCCTGGGCCACAGAGTGTGTTTGAAAGGAGTTTGGGCAAGGTGACACCTGTCTAAGTAAATAAAAATAAGTAATCAAATAATAAAAAAAGAACGAGAGAGAGAGAGAGAGAGAGAGAGAGAGAGAGAGAGAGAGAGAGAGAGAGGTTCCTCACAGAGGAGAGCAGAGGACTCCCTGCTGTGCTTTTCGGTCCATGGCCTTTTCTGATGAGTAGCTGGGTCACAAACACGGGCAAATGAATCCATGTGGCCTCTGAACCCAATTACTACCCTTCCCCTCATAGACAGCAGATAAGCAACCGAGACCCAGCAGCGTTCCCTCGGGCACTGCCTTTGTAGCCCTCAGGTGCCTACACCTACCTTCCCCATGGATGGTGGCTTCCTCATAGAGGCACAGATGGAATTCCCAGTTTAGGTGACTTTCTACCTGAGGCCACGAGGCCCGAGGTCACAAGGAAGGTGCAGTTAGGTCAGAACTACGTACAAGTGGCCGAGAGGCGCAGGGAGCAGAGATTGGAATCTCAGGTGAGGGTCCTGCCCTCTCCCGTGAGGGAACATCAATAGACAGCAGTCTGGAACTCCAGGGCCTCTGTGAGAGCAGCTGCCACCGTATCGTCAGCAGGCCGGCATCCTTCACTGTAGTCATTTTGCTTGTTTTTTCCCAGTGGTGGGGGTTGCTGCTGTGGGTCACAGTGTAAAACATTTCATATGTGATAGCACCTCTGTCCACCCAGGGTCTCTTCCTCTTCCTCTTCTCCCCACAATGGGGGTCCCAGTATGTTACCCAGGCTGCAGCTCTCTTGGGGTTACAAGTGAGGGTCACCCTGTATACATGAGCTCTCTCTACAGTCATGAGCTCTGTCTCTCGGTCGCACTCTTTCTCATTTCTCTTCCTTGAGCAGTAATCTTCACATCAATGATGCTCAGAAGACTTCAAGCAAGCTGTGCATTCAGCAGGAAAACCAGAAAGACAAACCACAAGTCCCCAGGCCAACCACTAAACTGATTCAAGGGAAAAGAATTGTCAGCCATTTGTCATGTAAGCTAAATGAATGGCCAGCGTGCTCAAACCTCTTTTTAATTAAAAAGTCTCCTTTTTTAGAACTGACTCTGCTGGCAAGATTTGGGGTCCCCAGATCAAACCAAAACACCGGTAAAGATTTTAAAGGAGCCTGGAGGTGGTCGTGGTGGTGGTGGCACATCCTTTAACCCCAGCACCCTTGAGGAAGAGGCAGGAGGATCTCTGTGAGTTTGAAGCCAGCCTGGTCTATAAAGCTAGTTCCAGGACAGCCAGGGCTACACAGAGAAACCCCGACTGGACACAAACAAACAAACAAAAGAGCCCGTTACTCTGTCTTCTGAAGGTAGGTGCTAGCACCGAGCCCATTGTATGAATGGGGAAGGCGAGGCAGGGAGATAGAGCCTCATTCCATGTAGGAGAGCTGGAGTCCGGTGTCAGAGCCAAGCAACCCGGCTCCCAGGCCGTCTCTACATTATGACACGCCTTAGATGGAGGGAGGGTGGAGGAGGAAGGAAGAGAGTGATGAGTAGGTGGATGACACGTGGATAGATGGGTGATGGATGAAAGGAAGGATGAATGGGTGCATGGACAGATGGAGAGGATTGAAGACATCTGCCGTCCACCTCTGATCTCCACAGGCACTTGACACACGTGCACCCCCCACACCCCATACACACATGCAGAGACACATACATACAGATTTACCGGATTACGTGGGCATTGGCATTAGCACAATGTGGGTGTACAGGAGGAGATCTGAGTGTAATGACGAGGGAGATGGCTCAGTGGTGAAGAGCACTGTCTGCTCTTGCAAGGGCCTGGGTTCTCTAATCCCACACTCTGGGGGCGGAGGCAGGGTATCTGTGTCTGAGTTTGAGGCCAGCCTGGTCTGTATAAAGAATTCCAAAGGGCTACACTGCAATACCCGCTCTCAAAAACAAACAAACAAACAAAAGATACCAGATAGTCACTGTTAAATGTCTCGTGAATTGATGAATGGATGAAACCATCGTGCTGCAGCTTGAACCCTGAGTGTCACCTGCCTCTTAGAAAAGCCCTCCTGTGTTCCTCCTATCTCCACTGTGCTGTTTTATGCAAATGATACAATGGCCAGAGGAGGAGCCTTGTGCTTGATTTTATTCACAGGCTTCCTTTGTTAGGGCTGAAAAGGCATGCTCTAATAAAAAGGAATGTATATTGTGTGTACATATATGTATTTATAAATATGCACACATATATTCACAGGCTTCCTTTGTTAGGGCTGAAAAGGCATGCTCTAATAAAAAGGAATGTATGTGTGTGTACATATATGCATTTATAAATATGCACACATATATTCACAGGCTTCCTTTGTTAGGGCTGAAAAGGCATGCTCTAATAAAAAGGAATGTATGTGTGTGTACATATATGTATTTATAAATATGCACACATATATTCACAGGCTTCCTTTGTTAGGGCTGAAAAGGCATGCTCTAATAAAAAGGAATGTATGTGTGTGTACATATATGCATTTATAAATATGCACACATATATTCACAGGCTTCCTTTGTTAGGGCTGAAAAGGCATGCTCTAATAAAAAGGAATGTATATGTGTGTACATATATGTATTTATAAATATGCACACATGTATTCACTTTTATTCATTTTGGACTGCAGAGTGCTGCTGGTGAGCCCATTCTCTCTCTATTCTAGAACTCGGCTTCCCTCATGCGTGATTACCTAGAACCTGGGCCGTTTAGCAAATGTAACTACTTTGGGGTGCACAGAGCAGTAAGATGTTGGTTCCGTGGGGTCCCCTTTCCCCAGATTGCCCCCGCCCCCCTGAGGCTTCTCCATACATCGTAAGGTTATCGCCTTTAATGGAAACTGCCCGGTGCAGGGCAGGGGGTGGGGTGGGGACTCTGAGCCATTTGGTCCTTTCCTGTCTGTGGAGGAAAGGACTGCAGCCTGAGCAAGGCTGAAGGGTTTTATTGTCACATCGTAAAGGAGCAAATGGCGTCTGTCAATACAAAGCTGGTGAGAGCCTTAGTCTGGGGAGGCCATCAAGAGTGTCAAAATGGATTTTGACTAACCATGGTTCGACATCTTTTTATTCTGCTCCCTTCTATGAATGCTATTAAAAAAAAAAAAAATCCAAACAGGAAGCAGGGCCACCCCTTACTGAGCGACAGTAAATAGCATCAAATCCATAACTAGGCAGAGGGACATATTTGCACACTCAGGCTGGGCTTGCTTAGGGTTCCATGCAGAATTTTCTCTCCCCTAAGTGCTAATTCTCACACGGTTTTCATATTTGGGCCATAAATATCTTTTAGACACTGGTAAAAATGGCCAGGGTGTTTATGAGCTGCAAAAAACAACAAAAGAAAAGATGGCAAATGTAAAAATGGAATCATCCTGGCCCACCTGGACGGAGTGGCTAGGAGTGGGGGAGGAGAGGCCACAGACCACCTCTACCCCCTTCACTGTCCTGGAAGTCGTTAAGGGCTGTGTGTCTCATAAAACATGTTTACTAAGTGGTCACAGCGATTCAGGCCCCGCCAGGTGTGGGGACACTGCCCCAATGGGTTGAAGAGCTAAGTTCTGGCAGCTTGAGCGGCCACTTTCTCCTCTGTGACAAGAGGGTCGCCGAGCAGCCTTGGGCACAGAGGACTGGGAAGGGGATTCCAGAAGAGCCTCACGGCCACCATTCCTAACAGATTCCAAATCTGGACATAGGCTGGCTGGGAGCAGACAGTCCCAGAGGGAAGTATCCCAAGGACCTTCCCACCCCAGCGCCAGATCTGGATCTGTTCTGATCTGAAAAAAGAGGTCTCCTTCCTTCCTTCCTTCCTTCCTTCCTTCCTTCCTTCCTTCCTTCCTTCCTTCCTGCTTTCCAATATTCATTGTAAGACAATATTTTTTTTACTTTTATTACATCTTATTTGTGTATATGTGTCCTTATATCATGGTGTATGTATAACTGGGTCCTTTACCTACTGAGCCATGTCACCAGCCTGAATTAAATATGTGTATATTTATATATAAATATATATACATATATATTTAATTCTTTATTTTCTACATTAAAATATATTTTATTTATTTGTATGTGTGCATGAATGCAGGCACAGGAGTGTCATGGGGTGCCTGTGGAGGTCAGGGGACAACTCACAGAAGTTGATTTTCTCCTGACACCTTGTGAGAGCAGGAATCCAACTCAGGTTGTCAAGGCTTTCTGGAAAATGCTTCTAACTGCTGAGCCATCTCTCTGCCTCTCCCTACATTTGTGTATATATGTGTGTGTGGTGTGTATTTATGTATGTGTGTGTTGTGTGTGTGTGTGTGTGTGTGTGTGTGTGTGTGTGTGTGGTATGTGTGTGGTGTGTGTTGTGTGTGTGGTGTGTATGTATGTGTGTGTGTGGTGTGTATGTATGTATGTGGTGTGTGTTGTGTGTGTGGTGTGTATGTATGTGTGTGTGTGGTGTGTATGTATGGTGTGTATGTGTGATGTGTGGTGTGTGTGTGGTGTGTGTGTGTGGTGTGTGTGTGGTGTGTGTGTGGTGTGTGGTGTGTATGTGTGGTGTGTATGTATGCATGTGTGTGTGTGTGTGGTGTGTGTGTGTGTGTGGTATGTATGTGGTGTGTGTATGTATGTATGTGTGTGGTGTGTGTGTGGTGTGTGTGGTTGCATGGGGCAGATGTATGTTTAGTTTTGTGTGCAGATGAGAGGAAATTTGTGGCAGTCAGCTCTCTCCTTCTACTGTGTGAATTCCAGAGATTGAACTGAGGGCCTCAGACTTGGTGGCAAGCACCTTTACCCAGGTGAGCCATCAAACTAGCCCCTGTGGTTCTTTTTTTATTTGTATGTTTCCCTGTGTACATGTATGGGGAGGGGTGTGCACACGTGTGCAAATGCCTGTGGAGGACAGAGGTGGACGCCTTTGTGTATGTCTGTGTACCGCATGGGTCAGGATTGGGCCTTGGATCCCCTGAAACTGGAGTTATGGCCAGTGCCGAGCTGCAAGAGCGGCAATGGCTGTGCATGGAGGCGCCTATGGCCCCAGCCCCCACTTCATTACAAATGGGTCCGCTCCCCATTTCTGAAGCTATGAACACACAGATCCTCTTGTAGAAAGCACTAGACTGACGGAGACATCTCTGTAACACGAAAAATAAAATCAGAGAAGCAAAGCAGCAGGCCACTAGCTCTCACCTCTACCTCAGACTGAAAGGTGACCCTGTCTCTAAGAGTTCTCATCAAGTCTCAGATGTAACCTCTCCTCCGTGTGGCTGGAGAATCTCAATCCTTCCTGTCCTCCGTGTGGCTGGAGAATAAATTCCTGAGACTGACTACGAAGACACTACTCCTATCTGTTATACCTGTTCTTTTGATGCAACTATTGCCTATGAAACACAAACACGAGACTCAGCGCCCACGTGGAGTTTATTGAGAGAGGGGAGAGAAAGGGGGGTAGCTGGTGGCCAACCGAAAGCTGGGGGGGGGTACTTGCTTTAAAAGGGGGGCTTGCGCATGCGTATCTGAGTCCCCTGCTCAGCCAGGTAAAAGCTTGAATAGCCAGTAAAGCCTGACATAGCGATGACATGGCTATGAGCGTCCCACCCATTGTCGGGTGCGGGGTCAGCAGACTGCTGGTTCCCAACAATACCTCTCTAGTGCTGGGATGAAAGGCATGAGCTCTGTTTCTCTTTTAGACTGATTCAGTCCCATGTAGCCCTAGGTGGCCTTGAACTCACAGAGATACATCTGCCTTTGTCTCCTGAGTCTTGGGATTAAAGGCCTGTGCCACCACTGCCTGGCTTCTTCGGCTAACTAGTATGGCTGCTTTGCTATTTTGATCTCCAGTGGCTTTAATAAATCATAATGTATCACCACACATCTCCCGAGCCTAGCCCAGGATAGCCTTGAAGTCACTGGATAGCCTTGGAATTCTGATGCTCCTGTCTCTACCTCTAAATCTCAAGGATTGTAAAGGTGACCAACCACCAAAGGCTAAAGTTACCAGACCTTTGTTTCTGGGAATGAGGAACCCAGGGCCTCAGTGCATGCTGGGAGAGCACTCTATCACCTAGCTATAGGCTCAGCCCTGATGCCGAGGCTGCATCTCAAGGGATCAAGGCAGACTGTGATATTCAAGACACCCAGAGTCCTTATCTGGCCTCGCTGTGCACACATACAGGGTGCACACCTGTGCACACATAGACACCTCCCCTCCCAATAAAGAACACAACACAAAATGATAAATAGGTAAATGGTTTGGGGGGAAATAAAATAGCACACTGTACAAGGGTTAGATGATTTGCAGCAACTCTGCTGCTGGTGGAAGTGTGCTTGCTGCAGGCAGAGGATGCAGTGAATGATTGCCTGGGATTATTCATGAGTGTCAGCGATTAGAGAGGCAGGTGAACAGCACGGGGGTCACTTTGTTATTCAAGGAATTTAAAATGTTCCACAATGAAAAGTCCTAGGGAAATGCCAGATTGAAATACAGTGCTGAGAATCTGGAAGGCTCTGAGAGGCCATGAGCTCTGGCTTCTCTCTGGACGAATAAGAACAGAAGATCCAGGGAGGCTGCAGTGGGCAGGATGGAGGCCGCAGTGGGCAGGATGGAGGCCGCAGTGGGCAGGATGGAGGCCGCAGTGGGCAGGATGGGGGCCGCAGTGGGCAGGATGGGGGCCGCAGTGGGCAGGATGGAGGCCGCAGTGGGCAGGATGGGGGCCGCAGTGGGCAGGATGGGGGCCGCAGTGGGCAGGATGGAGGCCGCAGTGGGCAGGATGGGGGAAGTGCTGCCTTATATTGCTCTAAGTGATTCCCATGGACAGTGAGCTTGAAAAGGCGTCTTTAAAATGCTTCTGCAATGTTCTTTATGGCTTAACTTTCTATAGTCCACAACTTTCTGTCTCTGCAAAATCAGTCTCAGCTTCTGTGGTGATTTTTGTACCTATCCCCTAGATGAGTCATTTTGAAATTATCACGGGAAGAAACGTCCAATCCTTCAAGATCAGCCTGGTCTACAGAGTGAGTTCCAGGACAGTCTCCAAAGCCACAGGTTTTTCTCGAAAAAACTAAGAAAGAAAGGAAGGAAGGAAGGAAGGAAGGAAGGAAGGAAGGAAGGAAGGAAGGAAGGAAGAGTCCTCCAATCCTATCATATACTAGAATAGTGTGTGTGTGTGTGTGTGTGTGTGTTTGTTGTTATAAAGAAACAAATAGGGCCAGTAAGGCAGTTCAGGGGATAAAGGCACTGGACACCAAGTGTGAATACTGACGGAGTGATGGAGAGAAGCAAACCTTCCAAGTTGTCCTCTGATGCATGGTGGCACCCGGTTGTCATTCCAGCACTGAGCAGGCAGAGACAGGCAGATTCCTGGGGAATAAGCTCACATTATCCAGCTTCATGAGCCTGTCTCAAAAAACATGGTGGACAGCATTAGAGGAATGGACAGAAAGGGGGAGGGAGGGGAGAGGAGGGAGGGAGGGGGAGAGAGGGGAGGGGAGGGAGTGAGGAAGGGAGGGAGGGAGGAATGAGAAGCAAAGCTGAACATGGCCACCCATGCATGCCTGTCATCATAAAACTCAGATGTTGAGGCAGGAGGATAGTGAGTTTGAGGCTAGCCTGGACTACACAAGATCAAAATAAACCAGGAGAGAAAAAGGAGGATATTCTGGTTTGGTAATTAGTCACTTTAGTAATTTTAAACCCTGAGCATTCAGCTGGGCATGTAGATAGACCCTGGGGCTTAGTCAGAATTTAAAAGAGGGTGTTGTTGGCTCACGCCTTTGATCCCAGCACTCAGGAGGCAGAGGCAACTGGATCTCTGGAGTTTGAGGCCAGCCTGGTCCACTGAGTGAGTTCTAGGACAGGCTCCAAAGCAATACAGAGAAACCCAGTCTCAAAAAAAAAAAAAAAAAAAAAAAAAAAGGAGGTTTACAAGGTCACCTATAGCTGGGTGTGGTGGTGCCAGTCTTTAATCCCACACTTAGGAGACTGAGGCAGGGCGATTGTTAACAGTTTAAGGACAGCCTGATCTACATAGCAAGTTCCAGGGCAACCAGGACTACACAGTGAGACCGTCTCATCAACATCAACAAAACACAGTCCATGTTGGGTAGAAGAGGAGGATATGAGTGGCTCATGCTCTTCTTGTCTATATTTGTAAAGATTTGAAAATTACCATTGGCTGCTCTCCGGAGGGCCCAGGTTTGATTCCCAGATGCCACATGGAAGCTCACAACTGTCTGTAACTCCATTTCCAGGGGATCTGAGACCCTCACACAGACATGCATACAGGCAAAATACTAATGCATATAAAATATAAATAATCATTTAAAAGAACAGAGTGCTTTTCTAGCAACCCCACTTTGGTTTCCAACCTCTGTACTGCTGCTGGCGGCCATCTGTAACTCCAGTTCCAGGGGATCTGACGCCCTCTTCTGGCTTCTGCAGGCACTGCACGAAAATGGTGCACACATTCACGCAGGCACACATAAATTAATTTTTTTTTAAAAAAAAAACGAGAGGAGGGAAAAAATGGCACTTGAAAAAGTCACAAAAGTCATTTGGAGAAATGACAGCATATTTCTTAAAATCATTTTTGTTTTGTTTTCTCAAAAAATTGACTTTATATCAGATCAGCCCAACTTTCCTGTAAAGTGAGGAACACTCTATTCTGGGGCTCTCAGCTGGGTCAGGGCTCTCTCCCCACCAAAACCAACCAACCAAACCAAACCAAACAAAAGGACAAAGGGGCTTAACAACATCCTTAGAATTAATGAGGAGAGAATAATGTTTGCGCTGCACTTATGACTTTGATTAAAAACAACACAAAGTAAGTTTCTTTTTATCTTTTTATAACTTTTCTTCCTTTTTTTTTTTTTTTTTTTTTTTTTTGATTAAGGGCCAGTTCAAGCCCCACTCCCTAGGAATTACAGAATTTAGTTACTACCAAAGGGACACTAATTTGAATAACTGTTCTGCAGGATGGAGACAGGACTCTTAGACTTACGTTGTTTTTATTCTTTTCTGTGTTTGTTTTCTTCCTTTTAAAATTTTTGTTTAATTTTAAATACAACCATAAAACCACAATTTCGTGTGTCATTCTTTTTAGTAGAGAGGTTAATGCAAAAGCCACACCTGGGGGGCTGGGGGCTGGGGGCTGGGAGACGAGAGTGTGAAGGGTGTTCATTTGCTTGTGTGTGATTTTGAGGGGACCTGAGTAGCTAAAATTTCAACAAAGTCAACTCCCCGTGTTTCTCCCTTATTGTCTTTCTATTGACCCAACAAACAGGGCTCTGTGTGGTGATGGTTTAGGGCCAGAGGAAAAGGGGCCCAGAACCTGCAGCGTTTCTCACTTGTAAAGAGGGGAGAGGAGAAGGCATTTATCCCTGTCAATTATTGACACCTCACTGTGGAGGCCAGATAATCTTTCTTTCTCCCTCACCCGCTCTGCTCTGGAACCCAACTTTGCATTAAGAAACAATTGACAACCCAGCGTATGGGAAGCGAGTCCTTTGTGGCCAGAATGAACACCTTTTCCTCTGGGCTTGCAAAGCTGTTCAAACAAGAGCTCTGTTGTCCCTTTCAGAAGCTGATAATAGGAAACTGAAGTGAAATCTGGAGGTCATTTGGCCTCTTCCACTCGGAGGTAGACATGCCAGCTCCAAACTCTGTGGCTTGTTAACACATGATGAGTTATCTCCTCTCATATTTTTCACAGTCGAGGGGAGGGTACCCAGTGCTCTGGGAAGCCATGGGACTACTGAAAGTCATCATGTTAGGTTCTGACTCTGGACCAGATTGTTGGTCTGGCCGAGAACTCGGGCCAGCATGACGGTGACTATTGTTGATTTGATGCAAGGGGACCATCACAGTTCCTGCTTCATACCCTTGCAACTGACACTAAAATCTGGATTACTTTAGAAATTACCCCTTTAAGACTTATTTATTCTTATTTTATGTGCACTTGTGTTTTGTCTGCATGTGTGTCTGTGTGAGGATGCTGGAGCCGCTGGAGTTGGAGTTACAGACAGTTGGGAGCTGCCTTGTGGGTGCTGGGGATTGAACCTGGGTCCTTTGGAAGAGCGGACGGTGCTCTTAACCACAGAGCCATCTCTCCAGCCCCCTAGAGATTGTCTTATTCTCTTCCTCCTCTTTATCCTTTTTCTTTGTTTGTTTTTAGTTTTTCGAGAGAGGGTTTCTCTGTGGCTTTGAAGGCTGTCCTGGAACTAACTCTTGTAGACCAGGCTGGTCTCGAACTCACAAAGATTTGCCTGCCTCTGCTTCCCGAGTGCTGGGATCAAAGGCATGCACCATCACCATCTGGCTTCTCTTTATCCTTTTTAAAAAATTAATTAGTGTACTGGCTGGTTTTGTGTCAACTTGACACAGCTAGAGTCATCAGAGAGGAAGGAGTCTCAGCTGAGGAAATGCCTCCTTGAGACCCAGCTTTAAGGCATTTTCTCAATTAGTGATCAGTGGGGGAGGGCCCAGCCCATGGTGGGTGTGGCTATTCCCGGGTTGGCATTCTTGAATTCTATAAGAAGGCAGGCTGAGCAACTGGAAGCAAGCCAGTAAGCAGCTCCCTCCATAGCCTCTGCATCAGCTCCTGCCCCAGGTTCCTGCCCTGCTGGAGTTCCTGTCCTGACTTCCTTAAATGATAGACCGTGCTGGAAGTGTGAGCCACATAAATAAACCCTTTCCTCCCCAACACACTTTTTGGTCATGGTGTTTAGTCAGCAATAGAAACCCTAACTAAGACAATTAGTTATTACTATATTACTATTCTTAAACAGTCTCTCGGGGCTTATTTTAATGTTTTTGTCATATCCCCTGTCTCTTCTCTCTCTCTCTCTCTCTCTCTCTCTCTCTCTCTCTCTCTCTCTCTCTCTCTCTCTCTCTCTCTCTCTCTCTCTCTCTCTCTGGCCCCCTTCCTCCTGTGATGTTAAAGACAGTGTACTGTTTCCTAGAACCTGGTCAGCCTCCCCGCCCTAGTCCTGTCGACACCCTTCTATTTCGGGACATGTGTTTTCATAGGCACAGATCAATCCAGGCTCCCATTAAGTCTTCAAAAAAACCAAAACCAAAACAAAACAAAAATGCCTGCAAAACAACAGCATCTTTGTCTTCTAGCAAAGACCATACACCCATGCAGATTTTTAAAATTGATTTTAGCTTTGTATTTTTAATTCTGTGTCCGTGTGTGTGTGTGTGTGCACCTGGTGAGGCCTGAGCCCTGGAATCGCAGGCGGTTGTGAGCTGCCGCATGTGTGCTGGTAATCACACTTGGGTCCTCCGCAAGGGCAATACGTGTTTGCATGAATCATGTCTCCAAACCCCGCTGCAGATTTTGTTTTTATTAAATATCACCACACTGAGTTTGTAACTTCAGAACAGTGGTATTCTTTTTGTTTGTCTTTGTTTTGTTTATAGATTGGGCTTCTCTATGTAACTATGATACTCATTCGCTCTTCAGACCAGACTGACCTTAAACTCAGAGAGCCACCTGCCTCTGCCTCCTGAGTGCTGGGATTAAAGGCGTGCACCACAATGCCTGGTATATTTTTTTAATTCTATTATAAATTTTATGATTATTGTGGGAGTGGGCACAGTATATGTGGCAATCAGAGGACAATGTCTAAGAGTCTGTCTTGCCTCCCGCCATGTGAGTTCCAAGAATCAAACTCAGGGCGTTAGGCTTGGCGGCAAGTGCCTTTATCCACAGAGTCACCCTGTGACCTCCACTTGTTTGATATCTGCATTTGTGCGTTGGAAATCCTATGGAAGAGAATTGCATGGTACCTACAGAGCATTCTGCCCTAGTGGCAGGGCCGTGGTGACAGTCTGGGGCACTGTATGTGACTTGTATTATTAAACATATGATAGTCAAAGCCAGAGGAAGTGCAGATTGACAGCTATTGAAATCCAAAATTTTCCATACAAGTGCATTGCACTCTTCTGAAAAACCATTTTAGTCTTCCAAAATCCACCGCTCAGCATAGCTGCTCACCCACTTGGGGCGCACTCATTTCCCCCAGAATAAACCTAGCAGTATGTAAACGCCCACATCTGGGGCAGATGCGCTGTTATAAGAGACCCTTTTCAGCTTTGAAACACAGATCTCACCAAATACTCTGCTCCCCCCCCCCCATCCAGGCATAGTGGGGACGGGGCATTGAATTACCAGCCTGTCACCGACGCCACGGGCTCTCTCATTCCTTTGAACAGGAGCTGGGCTTAAGAAGAAAGTTTTTCTTAATAAGTAGCTGCCCTTCCTTTGATATGCACATCTGGATAGGAGGTCTTATCTGCAGCCAGCTAAGGCTGCTTCCTGAGGGTAAACGATAAAAGAACAACTCAAAATAACAAAAAAGGAATAAATGTGCCAGATGCCTGGCACAGCCGGACAATGGGAAAGAAAGCAACTATTGACAATTGAAACAATCATTTTAGGGGCCCACTGACTCAAGATTTTTTTTTAAGGGATTAGGAAGAATCGGCTGACAGGCACTGCCGTATTCTGTTGGAAATTAAGGGGGGGGGGAAATAACGTCGAGCATGCTATCAATCACTTGGGGGTTAATTTTGCTTCTGTCCCGGTCTGGTTCTGCAGCTTAAAAAAAAAAAAAAAAGCTTCCCTTTTTCTTTGTGGCCCTCTGTTTAAGCACAGTTAACTCTGAGGTCCCAACTCAAAGATTCTGAGTCACAAATTCCCTCAGCGATGACAAAGGGTTTCACACAGACCCAAAGCACCAAGGAAAGTGACCCCGACTAGAGCCACGCTCCCAAACCTTCTCTCCCACTCAGTTTTAAGGTTTTTCTTTATTCCGATCCCTCCAATATCAGATAGGTCTTTTCTTCTTTTTTAAGCCCCCTTCTTTTTCTTGATTTCTTCGTCACCTTTTTTTTTTTTTTTTTAGACAGTATTGTTTTGGAAATGTTCTGATTTGTTCTCAGTTTGGGGACTTCTCCAGGAAGCTTCCGTCCCCTCCTCAGTGTGGACTGGTGTGATTTTCAGGGCTAGGGTAAGAAAGGAGGGCAGAATTGGCTTAGGTGATGCACAGATTATGATTTCTGGAGGCTAGCCCGCCTTTGTTCTTCTCAAAGGAAGCAAGGCCGGCTTGCTTTGTAAACACGTGCTGGGGACTTCAGCAATTCTGTGGCTGATTGTAGCTGATATGTTAATAGGCAAGTGAATCTTGGGCTTTACTTTCATCGCTCCTTAAAGTGGGAACTACGGATGGTGTGGGGGAGGGGGCGGCGGGGCAGGCGGGTCCCCGCACCTTTCTCAGCCTCCCCAGATAACGCGCCTGCATTGATCCCGCATTAGCATGCAGCGGGCATGGGAAAATGATAAACTCCTACGCCACTGTCATGGCAACTGAAAAAATGGCTGCTTTAGAGGGGTGGGGGGACAAGGGCCACAGGAAAAGAAAAGCCACGGCCTGTCTCTTTTTTTCTGTTTGACATCTGTTGTTTAACATACAAAATTGTATTATCATGAAGAAGGCGCGGCTATCCGCCCGGAGCCTCGCCTAGGAATTAAGGGAGGGCAATTCTATGGTAAAGCGTGAATAAGTCCTCCAACATTTCCACCGAGAGCTCAAGGTTCCCCCCACCCATTATTCCAGGTAGGAAAGCTTGAGTCTCCCGGGGAAGGTGGGGTGGAGGGAGGAGGGAGGGGGAGGCCGTTCTTGCCAGTTTTCTTCTTTTCTCTCCCTCACCTTCTTTAAAATGGGTTTTTCTGAAGTAACATTTGGAAGGACTTGTGACCACAGACACAGCAATGTAGAGGACACGGCTACGGTTTGTAAACGCGGGTGGGGCCCAAGGTTTGCTCGCCACTGAAAGGGCGGGAAGAGCTTGCCCCTCCCCCATGGGTCCCAGGACCTTGCTTACTTGAGGGATTCCGGCCCAAGAAGTGGCTTTTATTTCCTTCCTTCTGTGGCTCCTTCCCAAATTTTTATAAAGCGATCACTCACATAGCAATGGAGTGTTTTGAATGGGGCTGATATTTAGAACTCCCAGCACTGACAGAAAACTTCCTTATTGCCTAAAATGTATTACCTGGAGGGCATATAATATGTATATAATATATATTATATATAATATGTATATAATATATATGTATACATATATATGTATGTATGTATATATATATATATATTTTTTTTTTTCCTTAAGTGAGTGA
Organism: Cricetiscus sungorus; assembly: GCA_030556225.1. Lineage (NCBI taxonomy): Eukaryota > Metazoa > Chordata > Mammalia > Rodentia > Cricetidae > Cricetiscus > Cricetiscus sungorus. The sequence continues at coordinate 1,832,993 of JANBXA010000391.1, read as the reverse complement.
CTTGGGCTGACCAGATGGCTCAGTGGGTGCCGGTGCTTGTTGCCAAAGCTGATGACCTGAGTTCAAACCCAGGAACCCCCCTCACAATGGAAGAAGAGAGAACCAACCACTTATCACTCCCAAAAGTTGTCCTCTAATCTCCACGCGTGCGCACACCACACACTCTCTAAGTAAATTCCATTTAAAAAGAAAGGGAATCTTAAATGCAGCAACTTTCAATCCCGCTTCATGGCTCACAGGAGTAAACAGCTCACAGCAGGGGCTGGACAGCAGCTGCTGAAGATTGCTCCTGCCCCCCCCGCCCCCCAGCCGCTGCTGAAGATTGCTCCTGCCCCCCCCCCCCGCCCCCCAGCCAAAAGGAGGCTTTCTTTCCTGGAAGGCTGAGATTAAACCCTCGATAGGGGAAGATCAGATAAGGCCAAACAAAGGCCATTTATATAATTGCCACCCGTCACTAGCATAGTTAGCATTTTAAGGTGAAGCAGAAAAAGAACTCAACCTAAGGCCACCCGTTATCGACCTCGAGTTCTGTAATAACGGGATCGTGACGAATACAGGCCTGGGAGGGGCACAGACGCCTAAGAAATCGGAAAGGTCGGAATGCAATTGTTTGTTTTTCCAAACTGTTGAGTAAAGTTACAAGAAGCCACCAGGGTAAAGCCACAGATAATGTATACCCGGTCCGCAGGGTGTCTCCCATAGACTGGAGACTCGAAGGAGGGATTTACTCGGGGGGAGGGGACCTAGGGGTATTAGAGGCTCAAACAGAGCAAGGGGGTTCTGCTGGGTGCTTGGCTTGAAAATGGCCTGGCTCCTAACACTTACATGGCTTTGCAGGAAAGGGTGTTGGCCAGCCTGTGACATCTGGGCTAGCCTAGCAGAGAAATCTTGTTGGCTTCTGTTTTGTTTTCAGCTTCTAGGCTTCATCGTCTTCATCAGAGGGGCCTAGAGTCTGACGTTTGCAGTTCTAGACTGTTCATTCTGCTGGGCTCCCCGAAGGGCAGGGCTGGCCTCTTCTGTTGTTTTGCATATTCATATTTATTGCACATCACCGGAGGGGAACCTCCCCATTGGCCCTCGGACTCTCCTGAGATCTGAAAGGCAAATCAAAGTTCTCCCAGGAACCTTTCCCATTCAGATCTCTTGCCTTCCTCCCGAGGCTCATCCACAGGTTTTTGGAGATCTGAACACAACTCTAATTAAGGGGACCGCGTTTCATCCAGAAGTGTGTGAAAGTCACCCAGGGAGGTCACAAAACTTGGGCTGACTTCAGGTTTTCCGGCTCAAGCTACAAAAATCTAGCTATTAGACCAGTCGGGAAAGTTTCTCAACAGCCATAAAAGAAGGAACACATGGAAGTACCTGTGATCTAAACTCAGGAGAATCACTGATAACGCCCGCCCGAAGGCAGCGTCTGATCAGACGCCAGCCGGGTCCTATCCGAGCTCAGCCTCGGCCTCTGGCACCCGACTCCCGCTCTCTCAGACCACGAGGCTGAGTGAAGGAATTTAACGATGAACATTCTGTCAACCAGTGACAGAGGGTAAAGACGCTTGCTGTCAAACTTGTACCTGTCCTGCCATGGGAATTGGTGACTGTTAGGGGCTGAACAAATCTGCTTCAATCCACAACGTGACTGTAGTTGGAGGCAGAAGCTTTAAGGAGAAAACTAAGGTTATATCAATCACTTTTCAGGGCTGGAGAGATGGCTCCAAGGAATCGAATTTGGTTCCCATCACTCCTGTTGGGCAGTTTACATCGCCCCCTTCTGGCCTCTTCTGGTATTGCATGCATGCGTGTGGTGTACTTACAGACACACATAAATAGAAGTAAATTCAAATTTTTAAAAATTAGTTGCTTTTCTCACCACTGTCATTTGTTTTGTTTGCATACATGAACGTGTACCAATGCATTCCTGATGTTCTCGGAGTATAAGAGGACACGAGGTTCCTTGGAACTGGAGTTATTGATGGTTGTGAGAGACCATGTGGGTGCTGGGATTTGAACCTGTGTCCTCTGCAAGAGCAAAGGGGGTTCTTATCCTCCAAGTCTTCTCTCCGGCCCTTAAGTTTCTTACTACACTTCCCCTTCCATTTTTGTGGTCACAACTGGGTTACATGCTTGCTTCTGGAACAATCTCTGACAGGTTCTTACCCCCACTTCCAAATTTGGCAAGCGGGAAGAAAGAGTAGTTGCAGTTGGGTGGGGGAATAGATCTCCAGCTTTTTCATGAAGCCTTCCCTGGTGATGCTCAGTGATTTCAGGTCACTCCCAAGTCCCTGGACTCCCTGCTGCACGGCCCACCGGATCACATTCCAGGCCTGAAACGACCAGGCTGATGCACTGGGGCGCTCTGCTGGAAGATGGGGGTCTCCTATTGCCACAACGCTCCTGGCAGGGAAGCCTCCGCGGCAGACTGCCGAGGCGCTCGAGCTCCATACAAGCTGCTTCCCCGATGGTGACACGGTTACAACAGCCTCTTCTGAGACAGAATTCTCCCTCAGCCCTTCTCTGCTTAAAGGGGCTGAACACTGGTCCTGGGGAGATGGCTGGGGGATAAATAAAGGTGTTGGCTGCCGGCCCACGCCGCCAGAACCCATATGGTGGATGGAGAGCCGATCCCCAAAAGTTACACTCTGTCCTCACATGCGTGTTGTGGCATTTGTGTGCTCATATGCAAAATAAATACATTTTTTTTTTAAAAAATTAGGTAATGATTAATGAGCAATGAGTTCAGTGTCACCTTATTTCCCTGTTTTGGGTTTTTTTTTTTTTTTTTTTTTTTTTTGTTATTGTTGTTGTTTTTCTGAGACAGGGTTTCTCTGTGGCTTTGGAGGCTGTCCTGGAACTAGCTCTTGTATACCAAGTTGGCCTCGAACTCCTGAGCGCTGGGATCAAAGGCGTGAGCCACCAACCTGTTCCCCCACCCCCTGCTTGTTTTGTTTTTTTTAAGATTAATTTGTGTGTGTGTGTGTGAGTGAGTGAGTGTGTGAGTGTGTGTGAGTGTGTGTGTGAGTGTGAGTATGTGTGTGTGAATGTGTGTGTGAGTGAGTGTGTGTGAGTATGTGTTGTGAGTGTGTGTGAGTATGTGTGTGTGAGTGTGTGTGTGCGTAGTGTGTGAGTGTGTGAGTGTGTGTGAGTGTGTGTGTGAGTGTGTGAGTGTGTGAGTGAGTGTGAGTGTGTATGTGTGAGTGTGTGTGTGTGAGTGTGTGTGCGAGTTGTGTGTGCGAGTGTGTGTGAGTGTGTGAGTGTGTGTGAGTGTGTGTGTGTGTGTGTGCACGCTCGCACTTGTACCACCTGTGTTCAGGTGCTCAGAGGGAGACGAGTTGGGTCCCCTGGTTGGTTGGGAACCAATGTGTGGTTGCTGAGAACCAAACCGGGCGAGAGCAGTGAGGATTCCTCATTACCTAGTCATGTCTGCAGTTACCCCTCCTCCTCCTCATCTTTAGAAAGAGGATAAGGAGACAGGAACAGAATGTCCTCCCATCTCATCTCTCCTCTCCATTCCAAAGGTGGTGGCTTTCTCCACAGCCCACACCATACTCCTCTCACAATGGGAGAAGCAGTCACTTCCAGTGGAGAAGGGAATTGTTGAAGGTGGTGTCTAGTCCTTAGCTTTGCATCTTTTTGGCTGTTAATTATGTATTTATTTTTGGAGACAATGCCTTGTGATGTAGCCCAGGCTAGTCTGGGACTCAGGATCCCCTGCTGGCCTCTAAGGAGTAGAGTTCCAGGCATGCACCCAGCTGCATCTCTGTATCTGGGAGAAGGCCTTCCTTAGGCTACTTCCTGTTACTCAGCTGGAGGTGTGAGATCTGGAAAAGCCCAGGAAGGATCTGTTGCGGATGCCAATAGCTAATGTGGTGTGTGCTTGCTGTCAGCCGGGCATCATGCAAAGTATGTTCTTGTAAAAACTGGGGTCACTCTTGGTTGTGGTGGTACATCCCTGTCACCCCAGTACTTGGGGGGTACAGGCAAGAGGATCAGGAGTTCAAGGATAGCCTCAGCTAAAGGAGAATTGGAGATAGTCCTTGGTTATGTGAGACCTTGCTTCAAAAACCGTGGGGTATTGAGGTGGTTTGGTGGGTGGAGTACTTTTTGCTTAAGTCCCAGGCCCAGCACCCACATCAGGAAAAGCTAAGCATGATGGTGGGCACCTGTAGCCCTGGGTTGGAGGCTTGGGGCTCAGATGGACCCCAGAGACCCTCATCAGCCAGTTCAGTCAAAACAGTGGACTCCAGGCTAAGAGAGAGGCCCTGGGTCAAAAAAGCAATTAAGTGGAGGCCATTAAAGGAAGGCGACAACAGCGGTCTCTGAGCTTCATACTGCCATTCTGGTGTACTGGTGAGCGCGTGTGCGCGCTCACACACACACACACACACACACACACACACACACACACACACACACACACACACACAGGGTTTGGCCTGTGCTTGTTTTCATTTTTCTTTTATTTTTATCTTTAAGGTATTTTTTCTTGCTGGGCTGTGGTGGTGCACGTCTTTAATCCCAGCACTTGGGAGGCAGAGGCAGATGGATCTCTGCGAGTTCCAGGCCAGCCTGGTCTATTTAGTCTATTTAGTGTCCCGCATTCATGGACACATACAGTCTCTGAGCTTCATACTGCCATGCTGGTGTACTGGCGAGACACACACACACACACACACACACACACACACACACACACACACCACCACCACCACCAGCAACAACAATAACAACTGTAGCTGGTTCCCATGCCCCTTTACAGGCACCAGAGCTGCGGAGTAAGCAAGCAATCCCAGCAGGGGCTGAAGGACCCAGACCCTCTGCCGCTCCAGCACTGGGAGCCAGGCAACAGCACACTGAAATCCTCTCTCCTAGGACATGTCTGGGTCCCCATCCCACTGCTGCGCCTGTGACAGAGTGGGGGCGTCTTGGAATGAGAGGAGCCTGGACTCATGGGGGCAGACCGCCAATCCGATGATAAGCAAACCTGCAAGAGGAAGGAAGAGGCAGAGCCTGGAGAAGCCTCTGAGTCACAGTCCCAGGCCAAGGCTGTCTGGAGCCAGCAGATGGACTAGCAAGAATTTTGGCCTGGAGCCCCAGAGCCACCATCCGAGTCAGACTGCTGTTCTCTACAGTGTGAGGATAAAGCCTGTTGTTCTGAGCCAGCCGTCTGTGGTAGATTGTCACAGCAGCTCTGGAGACAGCCCCGATCATCACTCACCCTTTTCATCATCTTAGCCCTCAAGGCTTGAGCTACAGTAGCAACTCTGAGGAGGCTGTGCTGGAGGCCGATGGGGGTGCATACTGCATGCTTCTGTGTAAACCAGAGGGGTCTAATTAGAGTGCTTGCCTTTGATAAGGAGTGTTTGGCAAGACCAGGAGTCGGCTTTGTCTTTTTTTCCTCCCTGGGGCAAGGTTTCTCTGTGCAACAGCCTCCCCCTGGCTGCCTCGTAACTCACTAAATAGACCAGGCTGGCCTGGAACTCGCAGAGATCCATCTGCCTCTGCCTCCCAAGTGCTGGGATTAAAGACGTGCACCACCACAGCCCAGCTAGAAAAAATACCTTAAAGATAAAAATAAAAGAAAAATGAAAACAAGCACAGGCCAAACCCTGTGTCCCCAATAAGCTCTCGTCATTTGCATCAGAGTCTTGGCTTGTTTTCACCTCTGGATGCAAATGACAAGAGCTTACTGGGGACACAGGGTTTGCCTTCCAGGACCAAACGGAACGCCCTGACTAAACTTTGGTGTTGTTGAGCTGAACATCATGTCCACTGTGCTTCGAAAGTTTCTATCTACCTTCCCATGAGCTTCGAGATATTTCCATATCTGTTTCCCTGCTTTGGGGCTTTCAGGATCGACTTTACTGTGCGTGAGACTTCTCCTCTATTTCCGTTTTTTTTAAGGCTGGAGAAGGTGAAGGATTTCCCCCCCTAGGCAAGTGAGATTGAGCAAGCAAGCACTGGATCTTATAAGCAGCTTGACCATGGTCCCTACCTCCCGCTGGCGCTTACTGAAGAGCCAGGGTTGTTCTGCTCCCCTGCATTTTAATCGCTACTTAGATGTCTAGGCTGCAATTTTGCCGCTTTGTAAATTACATCACCATCAAGGAAATCCAGTATTTATTTCCTCCCTCCCCCAGAAACTAATGAGTGCAAGGCTCAGCTCCCAGCCCCGCCCCACGATTGGGTTTTAAACCAGTCCCCAGAGGAAGGCTAGACAGAAGCGATACAAACTCTAGATGGCATTCTTAGTTCTTTATGAGAATCCAGTGAGCGCTGTCACAAGAAAAAAAAAAAAAAAAAGTTGCCTTATTTAAAGCCATAGGAAGTCTACAGGATGAAGATTCCAGAAATGGGAGCCATTGGTGGCTTGGCAGTACACTGCAGCAGCAGGGAGCCTCTGAGCTGGGTGAGGTTTGGGACGTGCCGGTCAATTGTGACTGGAAATTATTGGAAGGACAGCTTAATTTTTATTCCTGCTAAGAATGCCTGTTCTATACACTCAGCTGAGAGGGATCCATCCCCACTGCTTCCCACAGGATCGAAGTTTATTTTCATTGGATTAAAAGCTGTGTAGGTGGTCTGGGGCTACAGTGGCCCTCCTTGAGACAGGGTTTCATATGGCCCCTGCTGGTCTCTAAGTCACTGTGAGAATGATCTCCACAGTGGAGAATGATCTCGAGCTCCTGATCTTCCTGCCCCCACCAACGCCTGGCTTGTGTGGTGCTGAGGATTGAACCCGGGTCTTACACATGTTAGCGGTGTACTCTCCCCACTGAGCCACATCTCCAGCCACGCCTTTGCTCATTTTCCTACTCTCATGGCCTCAGCGTGATAATATCTGTACTGAGGCAGCAAGAAGTAAGGGGAAAGGAGGAGCTGGAGTGACTTCAGTGGTTAAAAGCACTTACTGCTTTTCCAGAGGACCTGAGTTCAAGTCCAGGGGATCCAACACCCTTTTCTGGCTTCCACACCAGGTACGCACAAGGTGCACAGAAACGCATGTAGGCAAACCACCCATACACATAAAATAAAAATAAAGAATGTACTTAAAAAATAACAAAGACTTGAATCATTTAGAGTGTGCCTTCTCAGCTTCCGGTTCAAAAAGCCCTCAGTCTCCAGCCCCAGCTGCCATGCCTGCTGTCTGTACCCAGCTCTGCCATCATGCGCTTTCTCCCCCGCCCCAGAAACAGGGTCTCTCTGTAGCTCTGGCTGTCCTGGCACTCACGCTATAGACTAGGCTACCCCCAAGCTCACAGATCTGCCTGCCTCTGCCTCTCAGGTGCTGGGATTAAAGGTGTGCGTCACCGCACGTGAACTCCATCCTGCGTTCTTAGCCCTCTGGAAGCATCAGCCCAAATAATCCTTTTTGCTACAAGTTCCCTTGCTCATGTGTTCTAACACAGTGACAGAAAAGTAACTAAGACACCAGGCACTGAAAATGTCTATCATTGGGGCTGGCAAGATGGCTCCTTGGATAAAGACTCCTGCCCCCAAGCCACGCCTCTGAGTTTGGATCGCCAGGACTCACGGGAGAATGGAAGGAGAGAACCTACTCCCACAAGGTGCCCTTTGACGTCCACTTGGGGACTGTGGCAGCCACCTCCCACGCCCTGCGGCGTGTGTGTGTGTGTGTGTGTAAGGAAAAGTGTAAAAGTGTTCACTTAGCATATCAAACCACCCACCTTGTGGGAGCTCACAGAGTTCTGTCCTCTGTAGCGCAAATTCTAATTGGTCTTAATAATAAAATCCTGGAGTCAGATATAGGGGTAAATGCTGAAAGATCAGAGAAGCAGAGCAGCAGCCATCAGTTCTTACCTCTACCCAATCCTCAGACCAAAAGGGCCATCCTGTCCTAGGAATCCTCGGACTCAATGCCATGAGCTCCTGTCTCCTCCTGCCTCATGTTCCTCTCTCACTCAGTCATATCAGTCCTGTCTCCATCTCCCAATACTGGGAGTAAAGGTGGGAGCCGCCACTGCCTGGCTCTGCTTCTCTTTTAGTCTGGATCTTTCTCATGTAGCCCAGGGTGACCTTGAACTCACAGAGATCCACCTGCCTCTGACTCCTGAGTGACAGGATTATAAAGGTGTGTGCTACCGCTGCCTGGTCTCTATGGCTAATTAGTGCTAGTTACCGCAGCACTCTGGTCTTCAGGCAAACTTCACATGTTAAAGCACAAACAAAATATCACCACAGTATTCACCCAAGGGTTCAGTAGTAGGAAGGAGCCAACAGCAGCAGGACCAGAAGTTGCTCTGCAAGGCCACAGTGTAAGACAGAAGGATGGAGTGGATATGAAATTTGGCATTCAGCAAATATGATACCATTTTAATAGCTGTGTGTATCCATTTTTTGTTTCTTTTTTGTTTTTTCGAGACAGGGTTTCTCTGTGTAACCGTTCTGGCTGTCCTGGAACTCACTTTGTGGACCAGGCTGTCCTCAAACTCACTGAGATCCTCCTGCCTCTGCCTCCCAAGTGCTGGAATTAAAGGCATAGGTCATCACTGCCCAGCTGAGAAAAGATGCTGAGTGGGCCATGCAGTGGAGGTGCATGCCTTTTAATCCCAGAGGCAGAGGGGATGGGAGATATCATTCTGTAAATATGTGTTTCTTATTGGTTAATGAATAAAGCCCTGTGGCCAATAGGAAAGCAAGATAGGTGGGACTAGGAGACAAGGAGGAATCTGGGAGATGTAGTGGAGGAGAGTCAAGAAGTAGGGCATGAGAGAAGAGGTTTTACCTCTCTCTGGTAAGATAAGACCACGTGGAAACAATTAGATTGACAGAAATGGGTTAATATTTAAGACAGAGCTAGCCAATAAGAAACTAGTAACTGACCAACATCTTTATAACTAATACAGTGTCTCTGTGTGTTTTTTGGGGCTGACCCGGCTCTGGAACCAGGCTGTCGGGAAAAGCTCATAACACAGTGGTAGGGGGATCTCTGTAAGTCTGAGGCCAGCCTGGTCTACAAAGTGAATCCCAGGACAGCCAGTTACACAGAAAAAATGTTTTGGAAAAAAATGCCCTGTGTGATGCAAGCAAGGCTTTAAATTATTCGTTGCTATATTGCCTTTCTTTCCTTCATTATGGACTCAAGACACTCACTAGTGTAGCTGAGGGTGACCTTGAACTTCTGGCTTTCTGGCTTTCTTTCCCGTGTCCACCATTGGAGTGCTGGTGTTGCAAGGGTCCTCCAGTGTTTCTGAGTGCTGGGGGCGGTGTCATCTATGCCAGGCCTGTACTCGATAGACTGATCTGTCACCATTCGTGACATTTGGAGTCATGTAAGTCTTGTAGTGGGTCTTCTCTGAGAGGAGAGGGAAGTTTGAAACATTGTGAAGCTAACAGCATTGTCCCGACCTGTGATGGGGTAAATGTCTCCAGATGTTGTTGTGTGTCCTATTGGGTGGGTGCCAGTTTTACCTGGTGATGAGGCATAGTGACACACACTATTTTAACACTTGGAAGGCTGAGGCAGAGGGATGGTAAATACAAGGCCAGCCTGAACCACCTAGGCAAACCTTGTTTCAAACAAAAGAAACTCAAAGAAATGATTTATGTGTGTCCTTCTGTATGGAAAGTATTGATAAAGACAGTCTAAAAGTTAAGAAAAAATTTAAAAAGCCACATATGTGAAAAGGAAAAATTTAAGTAAACAAAAGGCGATTCAAAATCCAAGCCAGGGTGACACGGTGTCTAATTTCTACTAAGGCCAAATGTGGTCCAGATGGAGAGAGCTGACCACACAGAAGAGTGTGATGTGTTCTGGACAATTTATGTACATCTCTGTGTGTGTGCATATGTGTGTATGTGTGTGGTCTGTGTGTAGTGTGTGATGTGTGTGGTATATGAGTGTGTGTGACATATATTTGTGTATATGTATATCGTGTGTGGTAAGTATGTGTGGCGTTGTGTGGTATGTGTTTGTGTGTAGCATGTGTGTTGTAAGTGTGTGTGGTGTGTGTATATGTGTGGGATATGTGTGGTGTATGAATATGTCTATGTGGTGTGTGTAGGATGTGTGTGGTGTGTTTATGTTGTGAATATTTGTGTGTAGTATATTGTGTGGTATATGAGTGTGTGGTATGTGTTTGTGTATAGTATGTGAGTGTGTCTGTATGGTGTGTGTGTGGTATATATGCATCACATGTACGTAGTGAATGAGTATGTGTGGTGTATGAGTGTGTGTGTGGTATATGTATGTGGTATATATGTAGTATATGAATATGTGTGGTATATAAATATGTGTGGTATATAAGTATGTATATATGTAGTGTATTGTGTGTGTGGTTTATGTGTGTGGTGTGTGTGTAATGTGTTGCATGTGTGGTGTATGAGTATGTGTGTGTATAGTGTATTGTGTATGTGGTATATATGTGTGTGGTGTGTATGTAATGTGTTGCATGTGTGGTGTATGAGTATGTGTGTGTATAGTGTATTGTGTATGTGGTATATATGTGTGTGGTGTGTATGTAATGTGTTGCATGTGTGGTGTATGAGTATGTGTGTGTATAGTGTATTGTGTATGTGGTATATATGTGTGTGGTGTGTACGTAGTGTATGAATATGTGTGGTGTATGAGTATGTGTGTATGTGGTGTATTGTGTGTGTGGTATACATGTGTGGTTTATGCGTGTGTTGTGTGTGTAATGTGTTGCATGGGTGTGTGAGTATGTGTGTGTATAGTATATTGTGTATGTGGTACATATGTGTGTGGTGTGTATGTAGTGTATGAATATGTGTGGGTATGAGTATGTGTATGTGTAGTGTATTGTGTGTGTGTGGTTTATACGTGTGGTGTAATGTGTTGCATGTGTGGCATATGAGTGTATGTGTGGACTTGTCACCATGGACATGCTGCTGCTGATACCCTGTGTTTGGCAGGCCCTGGGAGGACAAACATCCCCAGCATTGGAGTCCATGTCCAGTGAGAATCAACCTCCCTTTCTGTCATCACTCAGGAGGCAGGAAGCATTTAACACGGGCACACTGCTGTCTTTCGGAGCTCAGCAATGGATGGCAACAGCTCGTCCAGCCTGCCTCTCTCTTGTGTCCCCCACTCTGGTCTAGTGCCCTGCTCCTGGGTGGCTGCGTGGGGAGGACAGTGTTGCTAAAACTCCTTCCCCAGTGACATAAACAACTGCCATCATCCTGTGGTCCCAACAACAGACCGGGCTATGACTCCACGAAAGTTCACCAGGGAACCATGAGTTCATGGGGCTTCTAACAGAACATGGGATGGGTGAGGGGTAAAGGGCAGAAAGGAGCCTGGGTCACCTTGAAGCAGCCACGGTGGGAGGTCTGGAGCCAGCAGGGATGATGGCTTTCCCAAGGCTGCATAGATAGAACCTCCTTCCCTGGGCTGTTACCACCTACATCCTCCAGCGCTTCCCAAGACCACCTGAGGTTAGAGCAGAATTGGGTAACTGGTTGAGGGTGTGGCTAGATACACAGGCAAGGATCCTTTCCTCCTTCTATGACAGTTCAACAATTGACTGGCCCAGTTGTGGTGATCTGTTGGGAGCAGGCCAAGCCAAAGTCCTGAAGATGGTGCTGTTTGGCCTGGGGGACAGCCGGCACAACAGTGGTGTCTGTGAAGAAGTCCCAGACATTAGGGGACGCAGAGAGACAACAGGGATGACAGTTGTCCCACACCCAGTGTTCTCATGTGTCCTGTCCTGGCCCGAGTGCAATGCACACTCCTTTTGTCCTCATAGAAAGTTCAGGAAGGCCGGTGTGGTGCTATGTGTTATCCCAGCCCTCGAGAAGTGGAGGCCAGGGAACTGTAGGCTGCTGACCAACCTGGGATGCAGAGGGAAGCAACCATCAGTGCAAAGACGATGTGTCTGCTCTTGTGTTACAGGTAAGGGGCTTAGGCATAGTGGGGAGAAGCCTCAGGTTCCCTACAGGCAGGGGTCAGAGTCAGGGTGGAAGGCCAGGCTACTGGTTCTGGACCAGTGGGTCTCAAAGGTGGTTGTGCGTGAAGGCATTTTGAGTGTGTGTCACCAGAACCCAGCAAGTGGACATCAAAGATGTCCGGAAAGTCTCCAACACACAGGACACCCACCCATCCATGGGAATTCTGTCCTCCTGCCAGAAGCAAGGCTGGTCCCTTTGAAGATATAGCTCAGTGGTAGACTGCTTGCCACGTCCTTGGTGGTGGCAAACCAGGCCGGTGAGAAACCCATTCACCTACTATTTTGCTTTCGGAGATGGGTTTCATAGACCCACTCATGCTCATTTTCCTTAGCTTCTACCTCAAAAGTGCTAAGATCATAAACAGGAAACATCACACCGGTTAGCGCTTCTCTCTGACTGTCTCTATTTAAAAATTTTTATTCTTGTTGGGTGATGGTGGCACACGTCTTTAATCCCAGCACTAGGGAGGCAGAGGCAGGCAGATCTCTGGGTTTGAGGCCAGCCTGGTCTACAGAGAGTTCTGGAACAGCCAGGGCTACAGACACAAAGAAGCCCCGTCTCAGAATCCCATTATTCTTCTTATTTCATGTGTATGGGCAGTTTGCCTGCATGTATGTCTGCTCACCGTGCCTACCAGGTGTCAGCGGAGGCCAGGAGCTGGAGTTGACTCCCACGGAACTGAAGTCTCAGATGATTGTGAGCCGTGGTACTGGGTCCTGGAATGTGGTACTGGAATGCAAACCTGGGCCCTACCATTCTAATAAAAGGCAAAATTTGGGTGTGATGGCACACAAAAGACCAAGGCAGGATAACGGTTGTGAATTTGAGGCCAGCCAGGGACATGTAGCAAGGATGGTCAAGCAACAACAAAAATCAAAAAGCCACAGCCCTTGAATTTACCGACCAGGTATGACAGTGCTTCCAGAAGTCTCAGATCTTAGAAGGTGAAAGCAGGAGGGTCAGGAGTTCAGGACCATCTTTGGCTACATACTGGCTTTGAGGCCAGCCTGGGCTACATGAGATCCTGTCTCGGTAAACAAACAGGTTGGACAGATGGTTGAGGTGAAAGCACTTACTGTTCTCGCAGAGGACCCAGAGTTGCTTCCCAACGCCTCAACCCTCGGCAATTCCAGCTCCAGGGATCCGATGCCCTCTTCTGCCCTCTGCTGCACACATATCATACACACACACACACACACACACACACACACACACACACGAAACACGCAGGGAATAAAGCAATAAAACATGTCTCAATGGAAATGATCAAAACTACACCATAAATAACATCTTGAAACATATATAATGTTTAAGTCTACATATTTTCCAGTTGACACTGACTAGAAGTAGGGGAAAATAAGTTCAGTTTTGCCAAAATAATGCAAGCTGGTGTCTAGAAAAAACCTAAATGAAATCAAGGCGGAACAAAACAGCCTACCAACTTAAAAGTCAGCTATTTTATTTTATTGAGGCAGGGCCTCAGGTAGCCCAGGCTGGCCTTGGATTTGCTGTGGTGCTGAGGATGGCCTTGTTCTGCCTCACTCGCCTGCCTTCACCTCCCAAATGACGGGACTGCAGACCCAAACCAGCACTCCTGGTTTTGTGTGCTCCCAGAGATCAAACCCAGGCACTCATGCACACGAGGCAAGGACCCCATCAAGTGGGCTCCATTCCACCTGCACCGGAAATACCTTCAAGTGTCTCAAACACACTCTGAGAGAAATCCCTTTGTTTATCTCTTTTCCTGACAAAACCCGGACAGCCTTGTCTTGTGTTTGCTCTCTAACAAACACAGCTTTTCCTCTTTTAAATTTTAATTTCATTGATATGTGTGTGCATGTTTTTTTGAATAATTTATTTAGCTTTATTTTATATACATTGATGTTTTGCCTCCAAGAACGTCTATATGTGGCAATCAGATCCCCTAGTACAGGAGTTATAGACAACTATGAGCTGCCGTGTGGGTGCTGGGAATTGAACCCCGGTCCTCTGGGAGAGCAGCCAGTGCTCTTAAATGCTGAGCCCTCTCACCAGCCCGTGTGTGTGTGTGTGTGTGTGTGTGTGTGTGTGTGTGTGTGTGTGTGTGTCCATGCTTACGTGCACTCATTTCTGTGTAGGGGTCAGAGAACAGTTTGTGGGAGTCCGTTCTCAACTTCCATGTGGGTCCCAGGGCTCAAACTGAGGTCGTCAGGCTTGGCAGCAAGTGCCTTTGCCCACTGAGCCGCCTCCATAGCCCAGAGGAAGCATTTTCAGAGCAGAAAACGCAAAGCATTCAGAGTCTGCTGCATGGTTCACCACCCATCTCAGCATCAGACCCAGCATCTGGCACATAATTGACACCATGTTCACAGTCTGTATGAGGAGGAAGACTTCATCTAATATTATTGGTTTTACTATCTTTATTTAACAAGAGTGAAGACATTAGCTTGGTGGAGAAACTTCCTCAGCATAAGTGACAAGCTTCTCTCTCCCTCATCTCTCCCTCCTTTCCCTTATTCTCTCTCTCTTCCCCTCCATCCCTCCCTCCCTCCCTCCCTCCCTCCCTCCCTCCCTCCCTCCCTCTCTCTCTCTCTCTCCCCTCTCTCTCTCTCTCTCTCTCTCTCTCTCTCTCTCTCACACACACACACACACACACCTTTTCCAAGCAGGAGTGGAGGCACATACCTGTAATCCCAGCTCTCAAGAGGCTGAGGCAGAAGACTCATCCTAAGTACATAGTTTGGTCTATCTAGTGAGTTCTAGGCCATCTACACTACAGAATGAGACCCTATCTAAGATACAAACAAGCAAAATCTACAGTCTGGCTGTGGTTTTATACTTTAGCCTTGGTGACTGGGAGGCAGAGGCAGGAGGATCTCCATGTATTCCAGACCAGCCAGGGCCACACAGCTGAGACCCTGTCTTAGAAACCGAGACAGCACAGAGGCTTGAGAGCTTGGGGCTGGAGAGACAGCTCAGTGTTTAAGAGCACTGACTATTCTTCTGTGGGTCCCAGGTTCAATCCCCAGCACTCAAATGGCAGCTCACAACTGTTTGTAACTCCCCTTCCAGGGACCCAACACCTATGGCAAAACATAGGTAACATACAATAAAAATAAATAAATTAAAAAAAAAACCAAAAAACAAAATTGATCCCAGTTCTTGGGAAGTAGAGGTAGAGGCAGCTCTCTGAGTTTGAGGCCAGTCTGGTCTACAGAACAAGTTCCAGGACAGTCAAGGCTACACAGAGAAACTCTGTCTCGAAAAACAAAAACCAAACCAAAAAACAAAACAAAACAAAAAACCCAAACAACAAAAAGCTAAACAGGCCTCCAAGTCAGCAAACAACAACAGGAATAAGCATAAAAGAATGCAAGGTATCATTAATATTGTGATTAAAGGGAGCATTGGCTGGCTTTCCTTCACTACTAATTTTTCAGGAGTACTAGTTAAATGATTCGCAAGTTACTAATTTAGAGTCAAATGGGTTATTTCTCACCTCGGGTCTGGGCTGGGTTCTCTGCAGCCAAACCCCTTTCCTATTGCTTTCATCCTGGAAGCAAGACCCTGGCTTTTATCGTACTGCTTTTTTAAAACAGGAACGGATGTTTCCGGGAGTAATTAGTGCGTATTTAATACAGGGACCCTGCAGGCTGGAAGGGCTGTGGGTCTGAATTGTTAACAGGCCAAGCGGTGAAAAATAGGGAAGCATTAGCAGATAGCATAAATAGTCAGGCCTGACCCCTGAGGGTCAGCGAGGACTAAATAACTGGGTCCCAGCACTGGCTGATTTAAGTTTCATTTTTTTTCGAAGGGTGTAGCCTTAGCATTCCAGGATGAGTGGCTGGAACCCTAAGAGAGGGGTCAGGTGGGGTCCTCTGCCATGCAGCTTTGCTACTCGTAGGTGGCTTCAAGAGAGAAAAAAAGGCATTTCAGGAGCCAAATGAATTTGGGCAAACAGAATGTCACTGTGGGAAGGATTCATGATGAATCGATGAATCTATAATTAACTATGGAAGAATTTGGACATCTTCACACACATACACACACACACACACCACACCACACACACATAGCACACACACACACACACACACACACACACACACACACACACCACACCACACACACACCACACACCACACACACACACACACACACACACACACACACACACACACACACACACACACACACACACACACACACACCAATTGGTAGGCATTGAGATTGACACTTACACCTTTATCTTATAAAATGGAAATCTGGGACCATTCCACTTGGCTCACGCAAATGCTAAACTTTTCTTTTGTAAAATATATGTTAAACTTGATAGCTTGTATTCATTCAGATTTCCACACATTAAAAAAGATTGTGCGAGATTCCCCCCTCCACACACACACATTTTAATTTTCTATACACATTTGGCTGCTGTTGGTTCAACCTCCTGCAGAAACTGAATAACCGGTTTCAATTGATTTTTAAGGTAAGAGTTCTGTGTCTAGTTTTGATTACGAAAGGAATATTTAAAGCAAGAAGAAAAAGTTCTTTGGGCGATCTTCAAATCACTCTAAGACCCAGGGGGACGGTGCTTCAGCACCAAAACAAATTTGTCACAAATCATCGTATAAAAGAACAGCAGGACCTAAGCCGGGCTCAGGGGCTGTGCACATTCATCCTTCATCTGTTTGGGAAGCTCCACCCTCCCCCTGCCATGTTCAGTATCTAATTGGCATTCTGACCCTTGCGATGACTCAACATCTGTGACTGGGATGCGTCCTGGAGACCCTTTGTTCCTTGCAGCCGAGTTCAAGGGGCTCTCCACCCATACACAGGGCTCATGCAGGCCATTGTGTGCTGTGGCCTCGCGGAGCTGACTAAAAGTTTTGCTGGCCCATATGGAAACTGAGCACGGCCCATGGCCCCACCCAGCCATGCTCTGCCCGTTTAAACATCAGGGAGAGCCAGAAGACAGGCTGGAGGCACATTCATTTAGCTTCTCTTTTATGGATTTTATTGCCATGTATTAGCTATCTATAACAATGGGTTTCACTGTTACATGTACATATGTATAAAATATTATGTATTTTGATCATATTTACCCTCTCCCTCCCTCCCTCCCCACCTCCCCTTGAGACAGAGTTTCACTATGTAGGTGTATGTGGATCTGGCCTGGAACTCAGAGACTTACTTGCCTCCACCTCCTGAGTGGGATAAAAGATGTGTACTACCACATCTGGCATAAATATTTTATTTTAATTAATTATATGTTTTTTCTCTTTTTGAGACATAATTTCTCTATGTCACTATGACTGTCCTAGAACTCACTCTGTAGACCAGGCTGACCTCACACTCACAGAGCTCCACCTGCCTCTGCCTCCCGAGTGCTGGGATTGAAGGCGTGAGCCACCGCCCCACCTGGCCCCAGATTCAGTATTTAAGACTTTGCATTACCAGTTGCTTTAGTTACCATATGTTCCCTTTCCTTAGAAGACTTTTTATTTAAATTTATTTTATTTATTGGCAGTGTGTGTATGCATACACCCATGAACACATACACCTATGTGCCAGGGCTGTGTGGAGGTCAGGGGACAAGTCTGTGGTGTCTGTTCTCTCCTGCCACCTTCATGTGGGTTCTGGGGAATCGAACTTGGGGTGTAGGGCTTCGTGCCTGTGTGCTTCTACCCACTGAGCCATCTCGGTGCTGTGAGATCATTGTTTTATTTTTGGCTATTTGAGACAAGGTCTCACATTGTGTGTGTGTGTGTGTGTGTGTGTGTGTGTGCGTGTGTGTGTGTGTGTGTGTGTGGCCTTCACTGTAGACCAGGCTGGCCTTGAACTTGCAGCAACCCTTTTACCCTCTTCTTTCAAGGCCTGAGTACCCATACACTGTGTCATGCCTGACTCCTCCTACACTCGGCCACACATACTGAAACAAACAACAGCAACAGCCTGGCTCATCTGCTTACCCTGGACTTAACGGGATCAAGTCCGCAGAAGGTTAGGCACTGTACTTAGCTATCTGGATGGCTCAGGGTGAAAACTCACCATGGGGTTGGACGGTGGAATTCCCAGTCTTCATCTTCCCCTAGCCTTCTTTCTGAAACACAAACAAACTAAATCCTCACCTATTTCCCAACCGTGTTTATCCACGAGAAAAGCCGGAGGCCCTGTGAAACAGTTGTGGACTGGGTGTGGGGAAGGGTGGGATGGGTCTGGCCCATTGTAGCACCCAAAGCCTCTGGGCCTCCAGGTGCTGGGCCTCCAGGACTCCGATCATTGTTCACTGCCCTCCTGGGGGCCTAATCCCCTGTCAGTCAGGGCAGGGATGTCCTGGGAGCCAGGCCTGCAAGCATCCACGTCTTGAGGCTCCTTTGATACATTTTATCTCCCCTTATCCCTACAGACGCACCGTGACCCTCTGCCAGTCACAGCCACAGAGGACTGACACCCGTTGTTTGGACATTTGGACGAGAAATGGGGAAGTTTCTTTTCTTGAACAGAAATCATTGTTGACCGGATAAGACCTCTGTTAGGAAATTGTCAAACCCACATGCCTTGGGTCCTGGTTGCAGGGGCAGTTACCAGCGCTAAGCGACCTTGTTGGTTCATTTTCTCTGTAGCTTTTCCCGGGGAGGGAGGAGGAGGAGTCATGAGCCCGTAGGGCTTCCAATACATGCTGAAGATAAAAATGACCACACGATTACACTTGGATGCTCAGCTGTTAAGGCTCAGAAAGGAAAAATGCCCAAGCTCGCCATGCTCTGTTATACAATAAACATAAATGTAACAATGTTGCTAATACCAGACTCACGTGCTTGCTTAAATTTATTTTTAATAAACTTTTTTTTTGGATAGTCTATTTTTATTTTACATGCATTGGTGTTTTGCCTTGAACTGAAGTTTTGGACATTTGTAAGCAGCCATATGGGTGCTGGGAACTGAACCCAAGTCCTCTGTAAGAGCAGCCAGTACTCTGGACTGCCGAGCCATTTTCCCAGCCCCCAAATTGCAATGTTTCTCTTTTTTTTTTTTTTTTTTTTTTTTTTTTTGAGACAGGGTCTCACTACATAGCTCTGATTGTTCTAGAACTCCCTCTGTAACCAGGTTGAACTCATAGAGATCCACCTGCCTCTGCCTCCTGAGTGCTGGGATTAAAGACATGCACCACCTCACCCTGCTTGGTTGAAATTTGTAAAAAAAAAATTTTTTTTAAAGATCTATCTATCTATCTATCTATCTATCTATCTATCTATCTATCTATCTATTATATATATACATTGTTCTGTCTGCATGTATCCCTTATTTATTTATTATATATACATTGTTCTGTCTGCATGTATCCCTTCAAGGCAGATGAGAGCACCAGATCTCATTATGGATGGTTGTGAGCCATCATGTGGGTGCTGGGAATTGAACTCAGGACCTCTGCAAGAGCAGCGAGTGCTCTTAATCTGTGAGCCATCTCTTCAGACCGAAATTTGTAAAATTTTTACTGGCTATGGATGATTCTATTTTTTAAATAAGACTGTCTTACAAATTTAATTTTATTTTGAGACAGAGTCTCACTATGTAGACCAGGCTGGCCTGAAACTACCAGAGATTTGCCTGTTTCTGCCTCCCAAGTGCTGAGATTAAAGGCATGTGCCACCTTTGTCTACAATTTATAAAACAAAATGAAAAATACACTGTGATTATGATGATGATGACGATGACGATTCTTTGGGGGCAGTGCCATGGCACACATGTGACAGTCAGAGCAACTTTGTGGAGTTGGGTTTCTCCAGGCTGGCCTCCAATCATTGTCCTTCTGCCCACCCCCGCCCCACGCTGGGATTACAGGTGTACACCCCCATGCTGGGATTACAGGTGTACACCCCCATGCTGGGATTACAGGTGTACACCCCCATGCTGGGATTACAGGTGTACACCCCCATGCTGGGATTACAGGTGTACACCCCCATGCTGGGATTACAGGTGTACACCCCCATGCTGGGATTATAGGTGTACACCCCCATGCTGGGATTACAGGTGTACACCCCCATGCTGGGATTACAGGTGTGCACCCCCATGCCTGGCTAATGCACACATCTGGGATTTAGTTTGTGTTTCCAGAGTTAACAGATGGTGCTTAATATCTGCTTGCTGCCGAAGGTGCCAGCAGGTCCTTTCAGGAAACTCCTGTGAGGATGTCAGCATGTGGAATGACCGGCACTTGTCAGAGAAAGCCCCGCCCAGGACCCAGCGACCGACACCTCAGGGGTTGAGCACTGGTTGCTCTGGCAGGAGACCTAGGTTCGGTGCCCAGTGCCTATGTGGAGGCTCACAGACACCTGTAACTCCAGGTCCAGCTGATCCGATGCCCCCTCTGGCCTTTAGGGGTTCTTGTACACAGGTAGCACATATAAACTTGTGTAAACACATCCAGAGATACATAAGAGCGAGTTCCAGGACAGCCTGGGCTACCTGAGACCATGTCTCAAACCAAACCAAACCAAACCAAACCGAAGTAAACAACATAACAAGAAAATGAACGAATAAATCGTATTTATTGAATAAGCGAATAACAAATCAATCATGTTTATTTGTCTGTGACTGGTTGAGATTGCCTTGGTCTCCTGAGTTAATCTCCCAAGCTTGGGGACAGGTGAGTACCCCTTCTGACTGGCTCCTTACCAGATCCCTCTAAATAGCTATTGACCATCAGGCAGATTTAATGGGGCCAGCATTCATTCTCAGGAAAACATGGCAGACTTATCTTGCGTCTCTGAAGATGGAAATGGAGGCCTCAAAGGAGACCTGAGCTCACACAGGTCACAGAAGGAGATTGTATCTAGGAGTTTATGGCCTTTTTTTTGGGGGGGGGGGGTTGAATTCTTGCTTTGAAGGCCAGGCTGGCCTCAAACTCATGGAAATCCAGCCCCAGCCTCTCAAGAGATTAGAGGTGTGAGCCACCTGCTTTGGCTGAAGACTTTAAAACGTAGCATTTTTTATTTATTCTTTGAGAATTTCATATGTGTATGCAACGTATTTTGGTCATATCTGATCTTCCGGTTCAAGTCCATGGCCTCTCTTTTTAACTTCTGAGCCATCTCTCCAGCCCCCATGGCCTCTTTTTTAAAAAAAAAAAACAAAAACCATAATTCATGGAGTCTAGTTTGTGCTGCCCATAAACATATAGGTCCTGGCCATCCTACCAGGCCCACACGCCTGAAGGAAACTTCCTCTCCCTCCCTTAGCTGACAGTCAATAGCTCCTCAGCTCCTGCGATACCCTCCCCCCCCCAGGTGGAAATATCAACAGGCTGGCTCTTGTGCAGGCAGCTGTGCTGCAGCCCTGTCATGTCCACGGGAGACCATTTCACCTCAGTTCTCCGCAGCTCCTAGTTCTTACGATCTTTCCTCTCGCCCTCAAGGTTCCCTGAGCCTAGGAGAGGGCGGGGAGGGCGCCCTATTATTTGTCCTATTTATGGCCAAGCATTGGTTAAATTTTATGTTGGGCTTTGAAAACGCTTCCCTTGCCGGTCATGGTGGGCACATCCCTTTAATCCCAGCACTCGGGAGGCAGAGGCAGGTGGATCTCTGTGAGTTTGAGGCCAGCCCAGTCTACAGAGCAAGTTCCAGGACAGGCTCAAAAAACCAAAAAAAAAAAAAAAAAAAAAAGAAGAAGAAGAAAAGAAAACAGAAAGTGCTCCCCTTATCAGAGTGTGGTAGCTCAGGCTATAACCCCAGCAGTTGGGAGGTAGAGGCTTAGGATCAGGGGATCAAGGTCACCTCATGCTTCACTACATAGTGACTTAGAGGCCAGCCTGGACAACAAGGCCACCAATGAAATTAGGAGCCTCTCTCTCTCTCCCCACACCCTCCAGAGGTTGACATCAGGTGTCTTTCTCCATCTTATTTTCTGGGCAGGCTCTCTCAGTTGAACCTGGCACTCACCGAATTCATTAATCTATGGAGCCAGCCTGCCCTTGGGACCCCCTGACTCTGCCCGCCCCCGTAAAGACATTATAGGCCACACCACCCAGCATTTGCCTGGTGCCGAGGATCTGAACTGGGACCTCATTTTTGCAGAAGCTTTCGGGACACCCCCTCACCTTCAAGGTTGTTCTCTTACAGTGGTTATTTCTTCTCCCACCTATTATTTTGTATGTATGGGCAAGGGCTCCATGTTGCCTGGAACCGGGGTTATAGACAGTGCCTTGCGGGTGTCCAGAATTGAACCCAGGTCCTCTGGAAGAGCAGCCAGAGCTCTTAGTGCCTGCATCATCTCCCTAGCTCTGAGGTGGTGTTATCTCGAAGTGATTCATTCTTGGGGAACCAGATGTCTGGAATGACCAATGAGGCATGAAGGGCCGCAAGTTTCGCTGTTTGTTTTCTAATAGTGTGCAAGGCAAAGGCCATGTTACTCCCAGCACGCTGAGGTAGCTGGAACTGGTGCTTTTATTTTTTTTAAATCCGTTAGTTGAAAACACTCACCAGGAAAGAAAATGAAATAATAAACCGTAAATGTATGCACAGTTCAGTTCAAAAAGCTAATTCAGGTTGACTGTTAGCCTCTCTGTGGTTTTACGCAATCTAAACAAAACCACCACATGCCACTTGAGAAGAGGAAGGAGAGAGAGAGAGAGAGAGAGAGGGAGGGGAGAGAGAGAGAGAGAGCGAGCTTGAGATTTAAATGAATACTCTAATATGGACAGTTTTTGTTTTGTTTTGTTTTGGTTTTGCTTGTTTTTACAAGACAGGGTTTCTCTGTGTAGCCCTGGCTGTGCTGGAACTCACTCTGTAGCCCAGGCTGGCCTCGAACTCACAGAGATCAGCCTGCCTCTGCCTCCTGAGTGCTGGGATTAAAGGCGTGTGCACAACTGCTTGGACTGAGGTTTTCTACTGTTTGGTTGGGTCATAGAGAACACAGTTTGGCTGGAGCTGGCTCAGCTGTTCAGTGGTCATACTCACAGCTCTTCCTGAGGACCAAGTGTGGTTCGGAGCACTCATGTCAGGCAGCTCACAACCACCTGTAACTCCAGCTCTGGGGCAGCGGACACCTCCCTCTGGCCTCCAGGACAGCGGACAGACACCCCCTCTGGCCTGCATGGGTGCCTGCACACACAGACACACTTCAAAACTCAAGCTGGGCATGGTGATACACTCCTTTAATTCCAGCACTCTAGGGGCAGAGGTAGTCGGATCTCTGTGAGTTCAAGACCAACCTGGTCTAAAAATCTAGTGTGGAAAGCCAGGGCTACACAGAGAAATTCTGCCTCAAAAAACAAAAAACAAAACAAAACTTTCAGGGCATGGCTGTGAACACTTTAAATCCAAGGATTTGGGAGACAGAGGCAGGAGGTTCTCTGTGAGTTCAAGGCCAGCCTGGTCTACTTAGTGAGCTCCAGGACAGCCAAGGCTACATAGAAAGAACTGGTCCCAGAAAGAAAAAAATGAATAAAGATAAATCCTAATAAAATGCTTTGTCTGCTTTATTGGAATAAGTTATTCAATTGCTATTTGTCTATTTTATCTTATCCTTTCAATTATATATTTTATTTAAGACAGAGTCTCATCCAGCCCAAGCTGACCTGTAACTCCCTGTTAGCTGAGGATGACTTTGAACTTCTGGTCATCTCTCCTCTCTCTCCTGGACTTGCACGTTTGTCCCACCACACGTGGGTTTCATGATGATCAAAATAGAGCCTGGGGCTTCAAACATACTAGGCAACTGCTCTACCTACTACGAAAGATACTCTCAGGTCCAGAATTTAGTGGGTTTTGCTTGTTTATTTGTGTTTAATGTTTGTCCTTAACATTAAACAGGCAGAAGCAGGTGATCTCTGTGAGTTTGAGTTCCAGGCCAGCCTGGTCTATATATTGAGTTTCAGGCCAGTTAAGGCTACATAGTGAGACCCTGATTCTCTCTCTCTCTCTCTCTCTCTCTCTCTCTCTCTCTCTCTCTCTCTCTCTCTCTCTCTCTCTCTCCCTCTCTCCTTTTTTTTTTTAGACAAGATCCCTCTGTTACGTAGCTCTGACTGTCTTGGAACCCACTCATGAGGCAGAGGTAGGTGGGGTTCATCTGCCGTCGCTGAAGTCTTCAAATCAAGGGCCTGAAGTGATGCCTGGTGGGCCCCGTGTTACAGTTTGACCCGAGGCTAGTCCCTCTCACCTAACTCTGATTAAAAAGGTGGCTGTCTTTTGGGACCAAGATTCTCAAAGCTTCTGACCTTTATAAAGTGGTTAACTTTATACCTAATCGTCTACTGCCTTAAATAGCAGCTGGTAGTCACAGCATCTGCTAAGGTAAAAAGGTTGATCCCAAGGCTTTAAACATGAAAGACCAAAGGGGCCCGGGTGTAGTTCCTTAACGGGGTGCTTGTCCAGCATGCTCAAGGCTCTGGTTCAATTCCCGGTAACATGAAAGGATTGTTCGAAGTTAAAACAGACATCCCTGGCATGTTTTCCTTTCTGTTTCAAATATTGGGAACCTCAGCTCACATTAGGAACATACCTGGTGATGTGAGGCTTCATTTTCTCTGCATTTTAAAACTGTGAACATAAATCTTTGGTATCTGTGGATGGCAATTACCCAGCTGTGGTATGAGGCCTACTGTTTTCAAGGACAGACACTCAGCTGACTGCCAAGAATAAAATAGAACATTGAAGGACTCTGCTTGCACTATGGAGGGTTCTAGAAGGGCCACATGTTATCACCAACTCGTCTGGAATCGCCTTCTCCAGTCTCATACAATTCTCCTGGGCTTTAAAGTCTGCAGGACAGGGTGAGTGCTGGGTGGTGCTGGGGTATAGCTCAGTTGGGTCCAGTGTTTGCACAGGATGTGCAAAGCCCTGAGCTTGATCGGTAGCATGGAATAAACCCAGCCCTGATGGTTCATACCTGGAATCCTAGCGGCTGGAGGTAGGAGGACAAGAAGCTCATCCTTGGCTACATGAAACCATATATATCTATATCTATATCTATATCTACATCTACATCTACATCTACATCTACATCTATATCTATATCTATATCTATATCTATATCTATATCTATATCTATATCTATATCTATATCTTTTGGGTTTTTTTGTTTGTTTTGTTTTTTAAGACAAGTTTCCTCTGTAGCTTTGGAGCCTGTCCTGGAACTCACTCTGTAGACCAGGCTGGCCTTGAACTCACAGAGACCCACTTGCCTCTGTCTCCTGCTGCGATTGAAGGTGTTCGACGCCACCGCTTGACTCTTTTTATTTTTTAGTTTTGGGGTCTGATCCTCGTGTCTCTTCCTCTCAGGTGCTGGGATTACAGGCCCTCACCAACGTACCTGGTTTTATGCAGTGCTGGGAATTGAACCCACGGCCTCACACCTGTGAGGCATTCCCAGTCTACCTTGTCAATTTTTGAGGCAGAGTCTTTTCTCACAGACTGGTGGTGTAGACCATTATTTTAAGGTAGGTTACTTTTGTTTATGCTCTGGAACATTTGTTTGATGATGCAAAGACCTTTTTGATTAAATAAAATTCACCTGTGGTCAGGAGGCCGGGTCAGCAAATAGCTGACAGGAAGTTGTAGGGAGGAGACTGGTGGAGAAGGGTTTATAAAGGGGGGGCGAGAAAAAGCTGGAAGACTTATTGGGAGACGTGAAGGAGTGAGCTAGGTGAGCTGCTGAATATTCAGCCTCTCTGGAAAGCAGGATTCTATCTCAACTTTCCAATCTTGAGTTTTTTAGTGGGATGCAGGTTTCAATAAGTTTCCTTAGTAGCTTAGAAAGAGTCAGTACCCGAGGGAACAGAATTCCCTCTGGCTTTGGCTCTAGCGGCCTAGCTCCTGCTGGTGGTGGCAGAGATGCTGAATAGGATGGCCTTAGCTTAAAAGGCAGAGACAATAAAAAAAGAAAAGCAACAGACTGGCCTCCAAGTCACAGCAATCTTCCTGCTTCCACCTCCCAAATCCTGGGGAATGGTCTGGAAAGAGAGCCCAGTGGGTAGAGGCCACCAAGCCTGAAGAGCTGAGTTTGATTCCTGGAGTCCACTTGGTACTGGAACTAGAGATGCATGTCACCAAATCTGGCTATGGACAACTTATTTATTAACTAACTTTTGCTCTTTCAAGACAAGGCTTCTCTGTGTAGCCTTGGCTGTCCTAAAACTCTCTGTGTAGATCAGGCTGGCCTCGAACTCACAGCTCTTATTTGTTCCTGCCTCCTGTGTGCTGGGATTTAAGGTGTGCCTCCCCCTCCCACCAGCAATTATTTCTACTTTCATGTCATAGCCACATACACAACTTTTTGTACCTATACAAAAGCTAGGAACCATGGGTGACATCTGTGTTTCTGAGACTGACTCACTGTTCACTGTGTGGGTCTCCAGCTGCTTCCATTTTCCAGAAAGGGACACAACTCCATTGCCCATGTCTGGAGACAGACCCATGGTGCTCTGGGAGGTGGTAGAGTGCATGCCTAGCATGCATTTCTGAAGCCCTAGGTCCCTGTCCAACAAAGCATAAACAAGACATGAAGACATATACCCATGCAGGTGCAGGCAGAGGGGTCACAAGCTTAAGGTCAGGGACCAAGCTCCCTATTAGGTCATTCCTGCCAGGATTGTGTCTAGATTTTTGTGTCTAGATTTTTGTCTGACTGTTTGGTTTGAATGTGGGTCCTGAGGATCAGAGTCGGCCTTCATGCTTGCATAGCAAGCTCTTTCCTGACTGAGCCTCCTTCCCTGCCCTGCTTTCTCTGGCTTTTAAAGACAGGATCTCAGGGCTGGAGGACGGCTCATGGTTAAGAGCACTGGTTACTCCTCCAGAGGACTGAAGTTAAGAGTCCCAACTCCCACAAGCTGGCTCACAATGGCCCTAACTCCAGTCCCAGGTCATCTGACACCGTCTTCTGATGTCACAGGCATGTGCAAGGTGCACAGCCATACATTCAGGAATAACACAATATACATAAAATAATTAATAAATCTTTAAAAAGTGGCCTCTTGTAGGAATATGACTGGCATATAAGAAGTGCTTGATGAAGATGAACTCTTAGAGACTTCACATCTCAGTTTCATCATCTCTGAAATGTGTTCATGTACAGCCCAACACACACACACACACACACACACACACACACACACACTCATATACACACCTCACCACAGGAACACACACATGTTCATAGTCACCCCCTACCCCCATTCACATGGCCCCACACTCACAGCTAATCCCTCCTTGCCCCCAGCATCCCCCATCCACACACACCACACTCAGAAACTTACCGAGAAGCATTTCAGGACGGTTACAGCAGAACAGGGACCAAGCGCAGATCCTTCTGAAATTACAACCCCATGAGGCCAAAGCCCCTGCAGTTAGCACTGTCGTGTCCCTAGGTCACAGGCTGAGAGCCGGCAAAGGCATCTTACTCCACCACGTCACGTGTGTGCTCTCCGTTTCTAACTGATTCCAGGGCCTGGGATTCCCATCTGACCCCTAAGGGGCTTCTCTAATGCAGTCAGAAGAGCATGGGAACCCGAGTCAGCCTGAAATCAAAGGCTGGACCAACCTTGGAAGAATTAGAACTGTTAGGAAGGAGCTGCCTCTGTTCCCAGTTTCCATAGTTCCTCCAGTGTGCAGTGAAGTCAGCGACATTTGCCACTGAAGAGCAGGGCGGGAGAGGCAGGGCTGGGGCCAGTATCCTGCAGAGGTCGTCGCCGCCGCCGCTGCTGCTGCTGTACAGGCGTGCTCTCAGTGGCTTGCTCAACCTTTCTTTTACCATCCAGGACCACCTGCCCAGGGTAGCACCGCCCCCCAGTGGGCCGAGCCCTGTCACATCAATCATTAATTAAGTAAATGCACCAGAGGCTTCCTTACAGAACAAGCTGGTAGGGACATTTTCTCAGTTGACATTCCCTTGTCCCAAATAGCTCCAGCTTGTGTCAAGTTGACATAAAACTAGACACTGCAGTTGGTGTGCTCCAAGTTTACGAGAGACACTATCTCAAAAAACCAAGATGGACGGCCAGGCATGGTGGCTCACACCTGTGGTCCCAGCACTTGGGAGGCAGAGACAGAGGCAGGTAGATCTCTGAATTCAAGGCCAGCCTGGTCTACAGAGCGAGTTCCAGGACAGCCAGGGCTACATAGTGAGGCCCTGTCTCAAAATAACAACAGTATGTGGAGAAAGACACCTGACCCCACCCTCTGGTCTACACATGTGCATACTGTCCCCACTCCCATTGTGTGCATATGCTCATGCACATGCAAGTGCACTCACACACACACACATGTACACACACACATGCACACACACACATACACACACACATGCATACACATATACACATACATGCATACACATACACACATACACACACATAGACACACACACAAGCATACACACACAGACACACACATACACACATGCATATACACAGACACACACACAGACACACACATGCATATACACACACATGCATACACACAGACACACACACACATGCACACACACATGCATACACACAGACACACACACACATGCACACACACATGCATACACATATACACATACATGCATACACATACACACATATACACACACACAGACACACACATAGACACACACACAAATATGCACACACAGACACACATATACACATGTACATACACACATGCATACACACAGACACACACACAGACACACATGCACACACATATACACATATACACATACATGCATACAATACACACACATACACATATACACACATACACACATGCATATATATATATATATATACACATGCACACACATATACACACATGCATACACATACACACACAGACACACAGGCACACATACAGATACACACACACACAGACACACACGCACACACATATACACACGTGCATACACATATACATACACACACACAGACACACACACACACATGCATGCATACACACACACACACACACACACACACACACACACACACACCCTCAGATGCTGAATGAGGCTGGAAATCTTTTCTTTCACCAGAAAAGGTTTTAGGTAAACACTGTGTTATGTATGTATGTATGTATGTATATATGTATGTGTGTGTGTGTTTATATAATGTACATACACACATAGGTACATGCTTGCATATATGTGTGTGTGTTTATCTGTGCACCTCCTGCATGCTTGGTGCCCACAGAGGTCAGAAGAGGGCTTCAGATCCCTTAGAACTGGAGTTACAAATGTTTGTGAACCATTGTGTGGGTGCTGGGATTCAAATCTGAGCCCTGTACCAAAGCAGCAAGGGTTCTTACCCACCGAGCCATCTCTCCAGCTGTGAAATTTAAAAAAAAAAAAAAATTTTCAAAAATTTTTCACAGGGTTTCTCTGTGGCTTTGGAAGCTGTCCTGGAACTAGCTTTTATAGACCAGGCTGGACTCGAACTCACAGAGATACGCCTGCCTCTGTCTCCCTAGTGCTGGGACTAAAGGTGTGTGCCAGCACCACCTGGCTGTGAACTATTTTTATATCACATTTTATTTATGGTGTGTGTGAGAGAGAGAGAGACAGAGAGACAGAGACAGAGAGAGACAGAGAGACAGAGAGAGAGAACAACTTTTGGGAGTTGGTTCCCCTTCCACCATGTGGGTCCTGGGGTTTGAACTCAGGTAATCAGGCTTGGCGGCAGGCAGGGCCAACTCTCAGCCCCAACCTTACTATTTTCATATTTTACCCGCCAGCCTCAGCTAAAAGGGAAGAAGGGTGCAGCTTTGATTTGCACAAGAATGGTGTTTGCCTAAAGCTCGGCAAAGATCGTGGGTGTAACCAGAGGAGGGGGAAAAAAAAATCAATCAATCATTCCTTTCTTGATGGCTATTTTAAATATTTAGCCGAAATTGTCCTCATCTGTGCGTAGCTGTTTTCTCTGCAAACAGCCCTAACCCCTGGGCTCACACACAATGCTGGGAGGCGGGCCCCAGCTGCGGGCCCCCCCTTGTGTTTTCAATTTAAAGCTTCTCCTAGATCATTCTCACAAACACGGACAGAAATACGCAACTTGTGAATTGAGAGAGCAGTAGTTTTGACTCATAAAATCCTTTGATAGTTTAGCCATCTGGTCAGAGTGAAGCTTCGCATAAAAGAGGGTCCAAGTAAGGTCAAAGGGCACCCTCTCCGAGGGTCAAGGGGCCCGGGCAGGGTTTGTTCCAGTGGACTGGGCTGAAAGGATGCCTGACAAATTATTGCGCATTCCATAGCTTTTTGCGTAAGTATTTGATTACAGTGGGCAGGAATGTTGTTGATATTTCTAACCTGTGTGGGGGAGGGCAGGGAGGGAGGGCTGTGTCCTCGGCGCTTTGCTTTCTACCCATCTTTGGGTTTCCTGGCCACGGCCAGGTTTGCTGGACGCGCTTAGGGCCCTATCTCTGGTGGCCTTGTCCCTGATCTGTCCTTGGCTGGCTGGCTTTGGCAAGGGGGCCCGGAGAGAGCTGCCTCTCCCTTGGGAGAGAAGGAAGCACACAGCTTAGCCTTTTTGAGTGTTCCAGAAAATTCCTGCTGGTGTTTTTCTGGCCCGTTGGTAGTAAAATAGGCAACAGCAGTGTTATTTCCCGTGTGAATGTCAACAGACCCACGCATATTTATGGCTGTATTCCTCAAAGGGGACAGGCAGAGATCTGAGGTGTTTGAGTGTCATTTTCTTTTCCAGGCTTGGACCAAAGCTCTGGAGAGAGCCATTTAATTTTACTGGGTCCAGGAGAGCAGTGCAGTAGCTGAGTCGAGCAACAGGTCTTGGAACGGCTTAGATCCTTCAGCGGGGTGTTGTCAAATGAGGGGCGAAGTAGACACCCTCTTCAAGAATTATCTGTGGACGTTCTGTTCCAGCAGAAAAAGGGACTGTTTGTTATGGTGGCTTAGTGTGACCACAACAGCTTTGTGACACTTTTCCCACGAGGCATTTTTGGTAATTTTTCCAGCCTTCAGGCCTGGGGGGGATGGGGGTAGAAACCAATGAGTCCCCAGTGGCCCAAGAAATGCTTCTATAGCTGATGTCTTCTCTGACAGGTGAGGATTTGCTGTGGTGGGTGTCCAAGCTGTGGGGAGGACCCTTGTTACCCCGGGGAGGGCTGGGAAGTCTCCTGGGACTCTCTAGTTTGCTCACTGTGTATAAAGCATAGGATGGAAAAGTTAACCCCCTGCCCCCCTTCCCCCCTTCCCCCCCCCCCCCAGTGCTGGAGTTTAAAATGAGGGCCTTGTGCATGTTAGGCAAGTACGCTCTCATTGAGCTACCCCCCCCAGCCTAAATGTTACCACTTTATTTTATTTATGCTTTTATTTGATGTGTATGGGTGCTTTGCCTGCTTGTACGTCTATATATTGCACATATGTAGTATCTGTGGAGACCAGAAGAGGTTGTTGGATCCTTCAGGACTGGAGTTACAGATGGCTGTGAGCAGGCATGTGGGTGCTGGGGATTGATGAGCAGCCAGAGCTCTCAACTGCTCAGTCAACTCTCCAGCCCCAAAGGTTACCACTTCAAAATGCACAGGTTAGTGGCATTTTATTCATTGTACAATATTGTACAAACGGGAAGGCTACTTAGTTCCAGAATGTACTTGCCAGCTCAAGAAAACCCATGAGCATTAGGGAGCCCCTAGATATCTCTGAACTCCAGGTTCACTTTTGGTGAAGACAGAGGCACAGGCTCCTGAGGAGGCTAGAGGGTTTGGGAGATGGTTTGGTGGTAAAACACTCACTGTGTAAGCAAGATGACTGGAGTTCAGATTCTCAGAAGCCACACTAATGCCTGGAGATTACACACACACACACACACACACACACACACACACACAATGGGAGATGTCATTCTGTAAATACTTTTCTCTTATTGGTTAATGAGTAAAGCCCTGTTGGCCAATAGGAAAGCAAGATAGGTGGAACTAGGAGACAAGGAGGATTCTGGGAGATGTAGTAGAGGAGAGTCACGATGTAGAGACTGGGGAGAGAACTCTGGACCCTCTCTCTGGTAAGATGAGACCATGTGGAAACACTTAGATTAATAGAAATGGGTTAATATTTAAGACAGAGCTAGCCAATAAGAAACGGTAGTAACTGGCCAACAGCTTTTTATCTAATACAGTGTCTCTGTGTGTTATTTGGGGCTGATGCGGCTGTGGGACCAGGCTGGCGGGAAAACTGCTTTAAACACAAACACACACACACACACACTCACACAGATGAGCTATACCAGCGAGCTCTGGGTTTGATTGAGAGAGCCTGCCTCAATGAATAAGATCGAGAGATGACCAAGGGTGACTCCTGATATCACCCTCATGCCTTCGCAGGCTCATGCCCCCCATGAATGAACATGGCCCCCATAGGGAGTAGCTATGAGGAGGAGTGGCCTTGTAAGAGCAGGTGCAGCTTTGTTGGAGGAAGTGTTCCAATGTGGGTGGGCTTTGAGGTCTCTGATGCTCAAGCCAGGCTCAGTGTCTCCCTCTCTTCCTGCTTGCTGCCGACCTCTGTGGACGTAGAACTCTCCGCTACCTCTCCAGCACCATGTGTGCCTGGGAGCCACCATGCTTCCTGCCATGACACCTCTGAACTGTAAGCCAGCCCCAATTAAATGTTTCCATATAAGTATTGCTGTGGTCATGGCTTCTCTTCACAGCGACAGAAACCCCAAGACACATGCAAACTCACATATACACAAAACACACTACACACACACACACACACACACACACACACACACACACACACACACAGAGGTGCTGGGAAATCACTTCCTAGATCTGTTCCCTGGTCTGTGTTTACATCGAGTCTGCTATGAAATAGATGCATTACAAGTTAAGATGTCTGGGGAGTGGGGCACAGTTGGGACAGATGAGCAATCACACCATTACGGCACACACCTGTCACCTCAGCTCAGCACTCAGGAGGCTGAAGCAGGCAAGTCATGACTTCAAGGCCAACATGAAGTGAGTTCAGGGTTAGCCTGGGCCATGTAGCCAGAGTGTGTAAAAAGGGGGTTGGAGATTTCAATACTGTTGCTGCTGAAGACTGGACAGGTCTGTACTTATGCTGAGTTCTCTGGTTGGCATATTAAAATGTCATCTGGAGAGATGGCTCAGTGATTAAAAGCATCCACTGCTGTTCTAGAGGTCCTGAGTTCAATTCCCAGCACCCACATGGTGGCTCACAACCACCTGTAATGAGATCTGGTGCCCTCTTCTGGCCTGCAGGGATACATGCAGACAGAACACTGTATACATAATAAATAAATCTAAGGAAAAAATAAAAGTTGACAGGCATTGGTGGCGCATGCCTTTAATCCCAGCACTAGGGAGGCAGAGGCAGGTATATCTCTGTGAGTTCCAAGCCAGCCTGGTCTACAGAGCTAGTTCTAGAATAGGCTCCAAGGCAAGGCAATACAGAGAAACCCTATCTCAAAAAAAAAAAAAAAAAAAAAAAAGTCATCTCTGTTTTTTTCATGGGATGAGTGGGGCTGGCTCCAGAGGTAAAGGTGCTTGCTGCCAAGCCTGATGACCTGAGTTCTATCCCTGAGAACCATGTGGTAGAAGGAGAAAGCTGACTTTTCTAAGTTGTTCTCTGACTTCTACACATACACTGTGGCACACAGACCCACATACACTCACACAATACGAGATAAAAGCATTCATAGGCTTCTGGGGCTTTGATCACTACTGAAAGTAATAAAAATAAACACTGCATTTTGGGCTGGGCAAACGGCTGAGGGCATAAAACACTTGCCATGAATGCCCGCGGGCTGAACTTGGGGTCTTCAGCACCCTCGGATGACGGGGGCAGTGTGGTGATACTTTGTTTATGCCCTAACAAATAAAGCTTGCCTGGAGATGAGAGGGTGGAGGAGCCACTAGTTAACCATCACAGACAGGAAGTGAGTGACGCGGCAGAGTGCAGACAGGAACTCCGCTCTTTTTCGGCTGAGAAGTCAGTGAGGTAAAGTTGGCGTTGGCTTGCTCCGTTGTCTCTCTGATCTTTCAGCATTGACCCAGATGTCTGACTCTGGGTTTTTATTAGAACCAATTAGAATTCATGCTACAGCGCAGCTGCCCCTCCTAGCACTCAGGATGTAGAAACAGGATCCCGGAGGCAAGCTGGTTCGCTAGACGATGGGTGACTAGCTCCAGGGTGACTAGCAAGGACAGACCTTGCTTCAATGAATGAAGACTGATGAAGATATCCATCCACTTCTGCCTGTACACATATCTGAATATAGGCAAACACACACACACACACACACACACACAACCATCTTCACACCATTCACACAAATCTACCTACCTACCTACCTTTTCCTCACCCCTTCTTCAGGGGCCTGGGTGTGTCTCAGTGGGAGAACAATTACCTAAGAGCATGGCCCAGTGTTGCATCCCCATCACTAAAAGGAAAAATAAACATTGAGCACCATCTGGCATTCAGAACACATCTTTTTCCCAAGCGGGACTTTGAAACAACATTCTTTGATCACGTGGAAATGACTGGAAAACTATTTTATACAGATCACCCAATTGTTGACATATTTGATTATCAAACATGAAAACGAATCCCACTTGTGCCTATCACCGTTGTCCTCACTTAAACACGTGAGTGGGGACCGGAGAGGGAGAGTTCAGTGGTTAAGAGCCCTGGCTCCCTTGCCGAGGACGTGGGTTCAGTTCCCAGCATCTAAAGGGTGGCTCACAACCATCTGGAACTCCATCTAGTTCTAGAGATCTGCTGTCCTCTTCTGACTTCCGATGGCATCTGCATGCAGATGGCTCACACAGGTCACATCCACAAACATATAAAATAACTCTAAAAATGTTTAAACAATAAATAGAGGAAGTATGTGAGTATGGTGCGGCTGTGAGTTTGTTTGAGGTGGTAAATATAAACACTCCCAGAACCTAGTTTTTGCTTGAAAATTCAAACGTTGTTGGCAAACAATGCTATGCTTCTACCTTGGAGTGACTGGTTACATCGTTCATTTTCTTTCTTTCTTTTGTTTGTTTGTTTTTGTTTTTTGAGACAGGTTTCTTTGTGTAGTCTTGGCTGTCCTGGAACTCACTCTGTAGACCAGGTTGGCCTTGAACTCACAGAGATTCACCTGCCTCTGCCTCCCTGGTTCTGGAATTAAAGATGTGCGCCACCACTGCCAGCTACCACAAATCTGAACTAGGTGTAGCTTGAGCACAGGATACCCCAAAGCCCAGCCCCAACAGTGCCACACTTCCTTCGACACCAGACCTACTCCAGCAAGGCCTCAGCTCCCAACAGTGCCTCTCCCTTTGGGTGTCATTTTCTTTCAAACCACCACAAGCCCCATCCACAGGGCACCCAGGCAGGAGCATGCTCTTACAGATTGCCCTGGTGATGGAACACTTGAGAATCTCAGGCTACGGGCCCGGGCCAGGCTTTGACTTGCAGTGGGTCCAGCTTAGCTCCCAGTAAATCATGTGTAAAGCTTGCTTGAAGAAGGCCACCGCCCCATGTCACTCCCAATAGTGTCATTTGTCACTGCGAAAGGCATGTTTAGATGCCACCATTCCTTGGCTCTCTATCTACTTCCTCTGACACTTCATCCAAAGCTCTTTGGGTCACCTGTTTGAGTTGGAATGTCTTTAGGCAAGATGGGCTACTTACCAGAGTCACAGACAGGGTCTCCCTGGTCTATTGCAAGAGCTTTGGGATGAGTTGCAAGCTCACTTCTGACAATTTTTCTAGCTTCCCCCACCCCAAGGAGGAAACAATTTTCAACCCCACCCCCAAGGTTTGAAGTAACATTCAAACTAGCAAAATGTAGAAGGATTTTGTCCAAACCACAAAGGAACCCCCAACGCTATTTGATTTTCTTTTCAAAGATTGAAGCTGGGGTGGGGTGGCTCAGCTATTAAGAGCTCTGACTGCTCTTCCAGAGAACCTAAATTTGGGTCTTAGCTCCTGCACGGCGGCTCACAACCATCTGTAACTCCAGTTCCAGGGGATTCCATGCTCTCATCTGACCATCACAGGTACTGTATGTATGTAGTGCACAGATGTACAGGCTGGCAGAACACTCTCTCTCTCTCTCTCTCTCTCTCTCTCTCTCTCTCTCTCTCTCTCTCTCTCTCTCTCTCTCTCACTTGGAGAAAATGTGACAGGAGGGGCTGGAGGTTGGAGCTCAGTGATAGCGGCTTGTCCAGTGTGCTAGTTCTGCTGGCATCTTTGCTTCTTGATCTTAGACTCCCAACTTTTAAGAACCATGAGCAAATCAGTATCTGTTGCTTACATCTCTCTGGTCCCTGGTCCGTTGCTATAGCAACCTGAGGAGACACAAGCAGTGAGCCTCCCAGAGCGAGGAGCAGAAACCTGTTTGTCACAAAGCTTGATGTACGTACAGGCTGCAGCTTTGGTTCAGAGAGTGCCCTGGAGCTATTCCTCGTCCTTTTCTGCAGAAAGGTTGCTCCTAGCACCTGTCCCCTGCCCCAGGCACCGTGCACACGTTCGGGACACTGGATGGTACATCCCCCGCAGAGAACTAGACTCTCTGCTCTTTGAGGCAGGTGGGATAGGATCAGGAGTTCTGGGCGAGTTCAAATCTGAGATCTGGTCCAGCCATGCAGTCAGCTCCTCATCTACAACATAGGGCTAAGATGTCCCAGTTCTCAGGGATGCAAGGCCCACTAAGCCCTTTAGCTGATAGCAACATAGACTTAAATACTAAATGGATTTTAATTGTTTTAAACATTTATTTAATGAGTGCCCTTTCTGCATGTATGCATTTATGCCAGAAGAGGGCATCAGATCTCACTGCAGATGGTTTTTAGTCGCCACATGGCTGCTGGGAATTGAACTCAGGGCCTCTGGAAGAACAGCCAGTGCTCTTAACTGCTGAGCCATCTCTCTAGCCCCTAAATAGATTTTTGTAAAAGTTCTTTTTTCCCATATGTATATGTGTGAGTATCTGCACCACATACATACAGGTGGCCAGAAGAGGGCGTCGGATCCCCTGGAACTGGAGTTACAGATGGTTGGGAGCCTTCATGTGGGTGCTGGAAATTGAACCTGGGTCCTCTGGAAGAGCAGGCAGTATTCTTATCAGCTGAGCCACGTCCCCAGCCCCTAAATACATTATAAAACTTCATGTGTGTACGTGTGTACATGAACATGGGTGTAAAGAGGTTAGAGGACAGCCTCAGGTGTCACCCTTTAATATAGTTCCTCATGTTGTGGTGATTCCCAACTGTAGGGCCCTGCATGGACCCCTGAGGCACCCTGAGCAAGCCTGAAGCTGTTGGCCGCAACTCTTCGCCCCAGAGATGTGATTGGTACTCTTCCTGTTTCGATAACCTTGTGGGGAAGAGCTAAGCCTGAAAATGTTGTTATTTTCTACTGTGTTGTAAGTCAGTATTTAAGCCCGTTATGAATCGTAACATAAATATCTGGTATGCAGGATATCTGATACACGACCTTCAAAGGGGTCACGGCCCACAGGTTGAGAACTAGTGATTTAAATAAATAACCCCGAGGGCCAGTGAGATGGCTCACGGGTAAGGGGACTTGCTCCACATGCCCAGTCAGCTTAAGTTCAATTCCCAGAACCCACACGGTCGGAGGAGAGAGCCAGCCCTCGAAAGTTGTCTGACCTCCACACACTTCCCATGCCCCCAACAAATAAATACATTAAAATTTTCAAAGTGAATATGGGGTCATTGAGATGACTCAGCAGGTAAAGGTGCTTAGTCCAGCAACCTGGCTCAATCCCGGGAGACCACACAGAGGTGGAGGAGAGAGCTGACTCATAAAGGATGTCCTCTGACCTCCACACACATAACATACATTCACATGCCATCAAACAAAAACATTGATGTAATGAGAGCCGCTCTTTAGATGCCCTCTCCTGTCTTTTGACTCACGTAGACTCAAATTCACCACGTAGCCGAGGATGACAGTTAATGGATGATTACAGTGTTCCGGAAAGACAGTAGGATCTTAATGTCTTGGGAACAGAAAGTGCCAATATATATATGGGCTGGGTAAAAAAATGTTTATTTATAAGTAAAGTCAGGGGTCACTAACACGGGGGTAATTTTAGTTAATCATTTGTCACATGTGAAAGGTTGTGTGTATACATGTACAGTGTGTGTGTGTGTGTGTGTGTGTGTGTGTGTGTGTGTGTGTGTGGACAAGGGCATGGACAGGGGTCAGAGGTCAACATCAGGTGTCTTCCTTAGTCCTTATCTTTTCGATAACCTGAACCTGGAACCATGCATGGGTTTGGCTACTCTGGCTGGCCAGTGTACATCGTCCCTCTGCTTCTAGGATTATAGGTGGGTTGGTTATGTAGTACCCAGCTTTACATGGGTGCTGGCTGGGGATATGAATGCCGGTCCTCATGAATGTGAGGTGAATGCTTTACTGACTGAATCAACTTCTTGAAACTGGGGTTGGAGAGCGGGAGGGGACAGAATAGGAGGAAGGATTCTGGGAGCATGGAGAGGGCCTCCAGGATGGCCCAGGGCAGGGCTTGGAGGAGTGACAGACCCCAGGTGATCCTCTCTGAGCATTAGAAGGTCCCCAGCCACCAGAGCAAGCACCGCTGCTGTGTACCCAGAGAGAGACCAGACAGTGGGGAGAGCAGACACGGAGGCCGAAGCTGGAGACGAAAAACTGGGCCCCAGCCGGTCTGAGGGACTCGGGCGCTCTGGAGCAGGGGCTTCTTGTTTGTTTGCTTGGCTGGGTTTTTGGTAACAGGCTCTTGCTCTGTAGCTGTGCTGGTCAACAGGATGAGTATGTATAAAAAACGGGGTATATTCACCTGGCTTACACAATACCGCCTAGGACCCCCAACAACGGCTGTCTCCAATGAAGAGCCGAGATCACTGTGGCTGCTCAGCCCACAAGGCTGGATGCCTCGGCCGGCCCAGTCTGGCCCGGCCCCGAAGGCCTGGAGGATTCCTGGAGAGTAGCTGGTCCTCAGCCCACATAGGATGACTGCGGTCATCAAGAATGGCAGTGGCAGTAAAAACCAAGAGCTTTGCCTGCTCAGGCTTCCTTCCCCCTGCTGCCACTGGGAGGCGCCACTCACTTGAATTAGACTGATGAGAAAATCCTCACAAGTGTCCTCAGCAGTTTGGTACATGATTCCAAATCCGGTCAAGTTGACAGAGCATCATCATCGCTGCAGCCCAGGCTAGCCTGGAACTTGGGATCCTCCTGCCCCAGCCTTGAGTACTAGCGTTAGGGACGGGGCAGATCCAAGAGATCCTTCCTTCCCTGGTGTTTCAATGCAACAGAAATCACAAGCAAGTTTGGGTCACGCTGCCTGCACCGGAGGCGCTCAACGGCCTGTAGCTCCAGCGCCATGGAATATGGCGCCCCCTTCCGGCCTCCATGGGCACCTACATCCACACGCATATACGTAAATAAAAGTAAAATTATTTTTTGCTTTGGGTTTTCCATACAGGGTTTCTCTGTGTAACCCTGGCTGTCCTGGAACTCGATCTGTAGACCAGGCTGGCCTCGAACTCTCAGAGATCTGCCTACTTCTACCTCCCCAGTGCTGGGACTAAAGGTGTTCGCCACCACCACCTGGTTATGTTCCATCTTTTAAACTGTTGCTTTGATCAGTTGTTTTTATATATTTGCACGTGTTCTGAAGAGGTTTTTTTTCTTTTTTTAACTTTTTTTTTTTTGGTCTTTCTCTTTAAAATTCATATGTCTAATACTGGATGCTACGTGTCTTTATCAGGTCACACTGTATTTATTTTTAAAATATAGCCGGGTGTTGGTGGTGCACACCTTTAATCCCAGCACTCGGGAGGCAGAGGCAGGCGGGGATCTCGGTGAGTTCGAGGCCAGCCTGGTCCACAGAACAAGTTCCAGGACAGCCTCCAAAACAATACAGAAAAACCCTGTCTCAAAAAACAAAACAAAACAAAACAAAAACAAAAACAAAATATCCAGAATCTTCTCTCCCCAGTGGAGTTGGGACAGTGACCAGAACGGTAGGGCCACTCCGAAGACACCCAGGTCCATCCCACCTTTTGATCCACGTTGGGCTCCTCAGGTTTCGGGCCCCACTAATGAGGTTAGAGAGCCTAAGCCTCCATATTCTCAAATTCCATTTTCAAAGAAATAGGGCTTAAGTTACCCCAGATGGAGGTAATGTCACCAAGAGGGACCTTGCCAGCTGCAGTCAAAAGTTGTCTGAAGCCAACTGGGCAACTTAAAGCTACACAGCGCTGCCCTCTGCAACTAGATTCTCCCGAAACTTAGCCCTGAGATACTAAGGGGTGTATATACCATTCCAGTCTCAGTGGAAGAAAAAAATAATAATAAAGAAAATATTGCAAAAGGAAGGCTCAGAGATTGCTTAGTCGATTAAATACCCGCCACCCAAGCGTGAGGACGTGAGTTCAGGTTCCGGGTGCTCACATAAAAAGCCTGGCGCCGTGGCATGCACGTGGAGAGGGCTGGAGAGATAGCACTGTCCGCTCTGCTCTTTCAGAATTTGGCTCCCAGCAACCACGCTCGGGCTCGGTCGCTCACAACTGCCAGTAACTCCTGCTCCAGAGGACCCAGAGCTCTGACTCCTGGCACCTGCGCCAACCTGCACACAACATTCCCGGAACTACTTCTGCAAGGTGGAGACCAACACAGGCAGGGAGACATCTGTGCCCGCTCTGGCCCACAGGCAGGCGCACACCCATACTGACGGCATTAAAGCAGCCGCCAGGCAATTAAGAAAGTTCCGTCTAGTCCAGGGAATAAATTCTTCCGCCTGGGTGGGACCTTCCCTTCCAGCTGAGCCAGATCAGTCGGAGGGGCTTCATTTTAAGGCTGCTAAGGGGACGGGCAGAATAAACAGCCCTTTAGGAAGACACTGTACTTTGCTTCTGAGAATTCTCGGGTTATCGGTGAGACCAAGAGCCTCAGAGGGGGACCCCGATTTCCCTGGCATCCCAAGTACGGCCTCCGACTCGTATGTACACTCACACACAGCTGAAGTATGTCATTTGGTGGATTAGAAGTGGCAGAATGGGAGTCTTTGTATGTCACCTAGGCTCAAATAAAGCAACAATTCAAAAGAGGGGGTAGTGGGCCGACAAGATGGCTCATTGGAAAAGTTGCTTGCGGTCAAGGCTGATGACCTGAGTTCTAGGTTATAGGCTTGCACCAACAACCATGACCGGCTTCCCCCCCCTTTGTTTTTGTTTATTTGTTTTGAGACAGGGTTTCTCTATGTAGTCCTGGAACTCAGAGATGAACCTGCCTGTCTCCTGAGTTCTGGGATTAAAGGTGTGTGCCACCATGCTCAGCTTCACTGATACGTGTGTGTGTGTGTGTGTGTGTGTGTGTGTGTGTGTGTGTTTCAAGACAGGGTTTCTCTGTATAGCTTTGGAGCCTGTCCTTGACCTAGCTCTTGTAGACCAGGCTGGTCTTGAACTCAAAGAGAGCCATCTGCCTCCCAAGAGCTAGGATTAAAGGCAAACATCACCACTGCCTGATATACATACATACATGCATGCATACATACATACATACACATACATACATATTTGAGCTTGCAGGGGTGTGGTAGCATATAGTAGTAACCCCTAAATTTAGGAGGCTGGGACAGGAGGTTAGCTACAAATTGGGGGCCAGCCTGGTCTACATAGCAAGACCCTGTCTCAAAGAATAAAAACAGGAAACAAAACAAAACAAAAACAAAAATAGAACTGTGGATATCTCAGCAGTTAAGGAAGCTTGCCACCGAGCTGGAAGATCTGAGAGTTCGATTCCCGGGACCCACATGATAGGAGGAGAAAACGGACTCTTGCAAGTTCTCATCTGATGGCCACATGCACTGGCTTGTGCCTCCAACACCCATACATACAAGGAAATAAATAAGTGTGCAATGTAAAAACCAACAACCAAGCAATGCTGGACCCAACAGCTTTTCTTAAAAGATTTGTTTTTATTTTATGTGCACTGGCGTGTTGCCTGCATGTGTGTCTGTGTGAGGGTGCCAGGTGTCCTGGAACTGGAGTTACAGGCACTTGTGAGCTGCCATGTGGATTGAACCTTGGTCCTCTGGAAGGGCAGCCAGTGTTCCCTCTCTCCAGCCCCAGTACAACACCTTTAATAACTTTTCGGTGCTGGCTGGGGAAGGCTGATGAATTTTTCTATCCTTGATACCTTGCTTCAGTATTTCTTTTTAAACACAAATAATCCATTTTGGGGATTCCTATAAAATCACTACAATGGTGATTTTTCATTCCAGACCTGGAGAGGGTCCCCCTCCCCCAGTTCATCTTAGATCTCTTACAACTCTAGAGAGGGAGTTTTACAGATTCAAAAATAGAGACCCTGGCTACTCTGGTTGTAGATAAGCACCGAATTTAGGCACCCTCTGGGCTGGCCAGTTTCTTTGGGGGAATCCCACCAAAGTGCCTCGGAATTTAAAGTAGGGAGGGTGGCAATTTTAACAACTTTCAGAGAGTTCAAAGCAGGGGTGGGGATGGGTGAGGGGTAATTGTAAATGAAAATGCTGTGGGGGCTGCCTCTGAAGCCATCCTCCAGGCTGTGGTCCAGAAAAGAAGGGTGTGGCTGAGACTGGGTCACAGGGAGTCACAGAGCAGCCTTTTCCCTACAAGCAGCCCCTCCCTCCACCAGTCAGGGCCTCAGGGTCCATGTCACTTCCCAGCTAGGGCTAGCGATGAGGAACTCATACAGAGGATGGCCACTTCCTGATCTTCTTCCTCCCTCAGGTGATGACCACAAAGAGTCACGGTTTGTGTGTTGGGTAGATGCAAACCCATGCTAGGCAGCCAAACTTTTTCTTGCCCCCTGCCCTTCACTAAAATAAAATTAAAAAAACTTAAAATTTTTGAAAAGGGAAGAACAAGCCAGAAGAAGATAAAATGAGCAAAAATTAGCTAAACAGGTAACGGAAATAAAGGATATTGAGGCCTTTGCTTCAATGGGGCTGAAATGACTATGGTGGCTTGAAAGGAAATGGTCTCCAAAGTGCGTGGCTCTATTAGGAGGCGTGGCCTTGTTGGAGGAAGTGTGTCACTGTGGGTGCAGGCTTTTGCTCAAGCTTCCCTGAGGGTGACAGTTGACTTCCTGTTGCCTGTAAGATGCAGCACTCAGCTACTCCAGTACCATGTCTGTCTGCGTGCCATGATCCCCGCCCGCTCCCTGATGATAATGATTGGAATCTCTGAAGCTGTAAGCAACCCCAGTTAAGTGTTTTCTTTAGCCGGGCAGTGGTGTCAAACACCTTTAATCCCAGCAGGAGAATCACTGTGAG
Organism: Cricetiscus sungorus; assembly: GCA_030556225.1. NCBI lineage: Eukaryota > Metazoa > Chordata > Mammalia > Rodentia > Cricetidae > Cricetiscus > Cricetiscus sungorus. The sequence continues at coordinate 1,789,822 of JANBXA010000391.1, read as the reverse complement.
TTCAAGATCAGCCTGGTCAATAGATCGAATTCCAGGATAGTCAGAGAAACCCTATCTCAAAACAAACGAAGAAAAATGAAATGTTTCCTTTATAAGAGCTGCTGAAGTAATGGTTTCTCTTTACAGCAATAAAAACTCTAAGACACCAACCCTCCACGTTGGGCATATCCCAAGCTGGAAGAGGGGCCCTGGTAGGTGGCTAATTAAAACAATTACAGATACTGCTGGCATCCTAAGATGCAAACCGAGATAAAGTCCAGAAGACTGTAATTGTTGAGGGCCACTTTCTTTCTTTCTTTTTTTTTAAATTATATATTTACTTTTATGTGTGTTGTGTCTTCACTTCATTTGTATCTGTGCACTGCATGTCTGTGAAGTGCATGTGTGTCTGTGTACTGAATGTCTGTATACTGCATGTGTGTCTGTGCAGTTTATGTGTGTCTGTACTGCATGTGTGTCTGTGCAGTTTATGTGTGTCTGTACTGCATGTGTGTCTGTGAAGTGCACGTGTATCTGTGATGTGCATGTGTGTCTGTGTACTGCAATGTGTGTCTGTGCACTGCATGTGTGTCTGTGCCCTGCGTGTGTGTCTGTGTACTGCGTGTGTTCTGTATACTGCGTGTGTGACTGTGCCCTGCGTGTGTGACTGTGCCCTGCGTGTGTGTCTGTATACTGCGGTGTGTCTGTATACTGCATGTGTGTCTGTGCAGTTTATATGTGTCTATACTGCATGTGTGCCTGTGCCCTGCGTGTGTGTCTGTGCACTGCATGTGTGCCCGGTGCCTCATAGGCCTGAAGGTGGTGTCAGATCAACTCAAAGGGTGTTAAGGCCAAGTGGGCAATTTAACAAAATGAAGTTTACAAATCAAAATTAAAGGAGGCCTGGGGGGACACAGCTCAGTGTTGGAGCGCTTGCTGGCATGTGTGAGGACCTGGGTTCAAAGCCTGCATCACCAACAAAATAAACTCCCCAAACCCCAAACAAAACTTTTAGAATTCTGGCATTATAGTAGGTGTAAGGTCTCACCACACACTTCCCCCAACTTCTCTTGCATAACCATAGTGAATTTGTTAAAATGAAGAAATTAATATCAGTACAATAAGAGGCTGGGCCTGCAGAGATGGCTCAGTGGTTAGGAGCACTGGTGCTGCTCTGCTCGAGGTCCTGAGTTCAATTCTCAGCACCACATGGAGTCACACACAGGTGGTTGTGATCCACTGGGTGCTGGGACCGTTTTTAGGTCTTCTGGAAGAGCAGCTAGCATTTTCTCATCATCTCTCAGCCCCAGAGCAGAACTACTATAGAACGTTTCTCTGGGGCCCACCCGGAGCCCACGTGCGCAGCAGGGAGGGTGCGGAGGGGATCAATAACAGCAGTAAGTGTGGCCCGGTTTATGAAGGGTCCGACAGAAAGCTCCAGGGCTTCGGGGGATCAGGTGTGCCTGACCAGCTGGCAGAGCAGGTGGGGCACATCAGCGCCCTCTCACTTTGTCTACCAGTTAGCAGAGGAAATGGGAGATTTGTCATAACACCCAGTCATTTCCTCTTGTCCCTACCGACAGACCACCCAGCTAGGCAGCCACAGCCTAAGTCCCTTAGTGACACCTTAAGGTGAGGTGGAGAACTGGCAGCTCACCTCGCAAGAGTGGTCTGCACGCGGAGACGGCCCCGCCCTCGGGGGCGTGGCCACACGGAAACTAGAGACTACACATTGAGTGAGCATCAGGTGATGCCTGAGGAGTCCTTGGCGGTGGCTTAGGGGGCAGACTGTTTGCCTAGCATGCACGAGGCCCTGGTTCCATCTCTAATACCTTTAAACCCAGCATCTCAGGATGCTGAGGCTAGCTCCATCTCCATAGTGAGTTTCAAGCCAATGAGCGCTATACAGTGAAACTCTCTCAAAATAAATACATGCAATTAAAAAAAAAATTAAGCAGGTCAAGCTTTAAGATATTGCTGGAGGACGGCTTCCCTCCTCTCCCCTTTTCATCCGTCTTCTTCTTTTGACACAACGAGCTCAGTCTGCAAATCTGTCCACTCACTTGATTGTGGTTCTGAGCTCTCACAGCTCTTCAGGATCCCTGTCTTGTCCCACTATCGAGATTTACATTTAAATGTAGGAGTCTGAACAGCCACGAGAGGTAATCAATGGGAAATGGCTCCCTCTTGGCCAATTGTGAGTGGAGTCATCACTGAAAACCAATTGTGCTGGCAGCTTCGGGTCGCGGGGAGCACACCCTGTCCCATTGGAGGTTCCAGCATTTACTGAGTCCCGGATCGATAAACAAGGGATACTTTATGTCGTTTAAGTGAATCAAGGGATGGAGGATAAATTCCCAACACTCTTGGTGCAAAAAGCCCCAAATTTTAATAGCATGCCTTTTGGATAGTTACTATGACAGTTTTGCATTAAAGTGGCCAAATTTCAAATGAGTTGATGTCTATAAAGCTTACTATATTGTTAGATGGAGGTTGGTGAATTTTATGGTTGAATATTGACACCTCATTCAGAACTCAGCAGAATATGGTAGCCTCACCTGTAATTCCAACAGCTGGGAGGCAGACTGGAGGATCACAAGTTCAAGGCTAGCCTCATCTGCACATTGAATTCCAGGACAACCTAGGCTACGTGAGACCCTTCCATCTCCAACCTCTTAGAAAAGAACACCATAACTTGAAAGTTTTGTTTGTTTGTTTTTGACAGGGTCTCACTTTGAGGAGGCCAGGTGAGCTTTGAACTTGCAACCCTGATATTTCAGCCTCCTAGGTGTTGAGATTATAGGCATATACCATTATGTGGAGCTGAGATTAAATTATGTGTCTCTGTGTGTGCATGTGTGTTTTCTCTCTGTGTGTTTGTGTCTGCCTGCGTGTGGTATGCATGTATGTGTGTGCTCTTGCATGTGCGTGTCTGCCTGTATGTGTGTGCATGCATGCATATGTCACCCAGTATATGGAAGTCAGAGGACAACCTGCAGAACCAGTTCTCTTCTTAAACTATGTGGGTCCTCGGGCTTGAACTCAGGCTCGCTGGCAAGTGTCTTAACCCACTGAACTATCTGTATGGCCTGAGATTTTAAAATATCACCACTTAATGCAGAACTGTGCTCCCAGATAGACTGTGTATCGGCGGAGGCTGTGCGCTAGGCACGCTCACTCGTGGAGGTCAGGGGACACCTCGCAGGAATGGATTCTCTCTCTTCCATCACTGGGGTTCCTGAGATTTTGATCAGGTCACCAGGCGTGGCAGCAGCCGTCTACCCACTGAGCCCTATGGTGGGCCCTCTCTACCTTGTTTTTGAGACAGGGGCTTTTGCTGAACCAGGAGCTTGTGGTTTCAGACCGACTGCAGATCCAGGAAGCACTAGTTCATCTCCCGGACTCCTGAGTAGACTTTTAAAAACTTCTCCACTGATGTCATGAAGCTGCTAATGCTGTAGTGTGATTGGCTTGTCTAAATTAGCACAGAAGTTAACCAAATGGTACCCATCGCGAGAACACGGGAGACCCGTGCAAAGGTAGCTGGCGAGAGTCACGAGCATGCGCAGAACCTTTGGCCCAGTAATTCAACGTTGGTGAATAACGCAGGACATAATCCTATCCACAGAAAATGTTTCGTGCATTGAGATAACGAACGCACATTCTTCTTAATTACACATCTAGGGCGCTGGTGAGATGCACCTGGGTTTGATCCCAGCATCCATGAAAAGCCAGGTGTAGCGGGGCCAATCTGTCACCTTGAGCGGGGCGTGTGGAGACAGGAGAATTCCTGGGCTGGCAGTGTGGCTGAGCTCTGTGTTCAGCCAGGGACTTTGTCTCAAGAAAGTAAGTCGGCTCAGTGAATCCAGATGCAGAGAGGGAGGCCAAGCCCAGGCTGCAGAAACCCATAGAGACAGCTGACCTGAACAAGGAGGAGCTAATGGGCCCCCCAGACTGACAGCTGGGAATCCAGCACCGGACTGACTCAGACCCCCTGAACATGGGTCTCAGCTAGAAGGACTGGGCAGTCTAAGGGACCTCGGACAGTGGAACCAGGATGTATCCCTGGTGCACGAAAGGACTTTGGGAGCTCATTCCCCATGGAGGGATACTCCCTTAACCTACAGGCAGGAGGGAGGGCCTAGTCCCTACTCCAAATGACTTGACAGATTTAGACGAAAACTCTCAAGGGCATCACCCTACATGTGGAGTGGGGGGGCGATGAGAGGGGAGGGTGGTTGGGGGGCAAGGGAGGGAGGGAGGGAAAAAAGGAGGAAGGGAGGGAGAAGGGAACTGGGATATGTTTTAAAAAACAAAACAAAACAAAACAAAAAACAGTAAGTCAGAGGGGCTGGAGATGACAGCTTAGCGGTTAAAACTGAGTACTGCTCTAGTTTGAATCCCAGGACCCACAGGAGGTGGCTCACACCTGCCCGTAACTCCAGCTCTGGGGGATCTGACCCCTTCCCCTGACCTCTCCTCACCTTACCTCATCTCTCCTCACCAGCATCTGCAGTCATAGAGAGGAAAATGTGAGGAAAAAGGGGGGAAAGAAACAAAGATGCCAGGGTTTCTCTGTGTTGCCCTGGCTGTCCTGGAACTCGCTGTGTAGACCAGGCTGGCCTCGAACTCAGAGATCCACCGGCCTCTGCCTGGCCGTGCTGGGATTAGCGGCGTGCACCAGCACTGCCCATTACGGCTGCGTGGCCCTTATGCACACCCATTTCCACAGCTTTTATTTACCTTTTGTTGTTGCTCTGTTTTGTCTTCCTTGTGAGACAGGGTCTCACTATGTAGACCAGGCTGGCCTGTAATTCAATAGTAGAGCAGGCTGGCTTTGAACTCATGGAGGTCTGCCTGCTTCTACCTCTAGAGTGCTGGCATTAAAGATGTGTGCCACCACACCTGCCTTAAAAAAGAAATCTGTATATTCACTGTGTGTCTGGTGGGATGCATGCGGAGGCCAGGGGACAGTCTGAGGGCTTTGGCTCTCTCCTGCCACTGTGTGGGTCCCACGTTGTCGGTACTGGCAGCAAGCACCCTTACCCAAGGAGCTACCTTGCCAGCCCAAGGTTAGAAATTTTAATAAGCTCATAAATTTGGAAATACACCGCCCAATCTTTTTTTTTTTTTAAAGACAGGGTTCTTCTAGATAGTCTTGGCTGGAAACCTTCCTGCTTTGGCTTCCTGGGTTTTGTGAATCAAGGCGTGAGCCGTCACTCCTGGCTTTGGACAGCTCACTTTCTGGACTAAAGCAGCTCTTCTCGGTCTGCGATGGTGGTGCTCGCCTTAAACCCAGCAGCACCTGGGAGGCAGAGGCAGGAGGCTGTGACATGAGTCCAGCCTGGTCTACAGAGCAAGTGTCAGGGCAGCCAGGGCTACACAGAGACACCCTGTGTCAGGGAAGAAGAATAAGGAAACAAAACAAACAAAACCCTCAGTGTCAGCACTAATGGCCAGTTGGCCACCGACGTGCAGACCCAGAGGCTAAGCTACAAGCTTCATGCTGCAACCAGCTGACAGCTACTATCTGGCTCCTGGAGGAGAAAGAGAAAGTGCTGTGTGCAGGAGTTTAGTGCTAACAGCCTAAGGCGGCCTTAAAGGACCACAATTCCAGGGGCCGCAGCCCCACTCCTGTCACACACAAGTTGATTCTTATGTTTGTCTGCAGACCTACAAAAGTCACAAGTGCTCACCAATACAACCCACATCAGTCCAGATGGGGCTGGTGAGATGGCTCAGCTGGTAATGGAGCTTGCAGCTAAGCCTGATGATATGAGTTCAATCCCCAGAACCATAGGGTAGAAGGAGGGACTCGATTGACTCTTGAAAGCTGTCTTTTGATCTCTACACCCATGAGGTGACCCACATGTGCTCCCCCTCAAGATCTGAGAGGGAGAGGGAGAGGGAGAGAGAGAGAGAGAGAGAGAGAGAGAGAGAGAGAGAGAGAGAGAGAGAGAGAGAGAGACGGGGGATATGACAAAAACATTAAAATAAGCCCTGAGGACGGCCCCTGCCTCAGGTGCATTTGCACACACGTGTGCAGACCTGTCCCCAAGAATAGACACATGTGTAGTACACTGAGATACACAAGCGGAAGGCTGTTCCCACGCTAACAATCCACATCGCCCTCAGAGTGTAGATGGCATCTCACAGAATCTCTTCCAGGCTTTCCTTCACCTCAGGGAGCTGCCTCCCAGCATCCTTTGCAGCACAATGACGGTGAGATTGGATGGCAAACACCGAAAATCACTTTTCTAGCTGTCTTCAGGGAGAGGGGAGCACGGCCTGTCCCTCTTAGAGTTTAGGTTGTCACCCGGGGCCTGGAGCTGGAGATGTGGACACAGGAAAAGGCAGACAGAGCCCCTAGCCTGAGGTAAAGCCTCAGCCAGCCAGAGGCAGGGAGGGTTTCCCTCACGACCGTTATCACAGCAGGTGGCTTCCGGGTGAGCACAGCAGCGATTCCAGGGCCTGAGGGAAAACAGCTGTCGGTCAAAGGGCCAACACTGGTGTTGGGCTATGCGATGACCGCAGGCTGGGTGGGAAGGTGCAGCAGTGTGGTGGCTGGCTGCTTCTGGTCGACGGTGATACTGGCCCTCAGGTAGGCCAGGCTGGCACACTGGATGTGTTGCTGGACTTGTACACTCTCTGCCCAGTAGGTATTGTTTTAAAAAAGTTTCTCTGGGATTGTTCTGTCACCACCTGCCCGGATTGTCACTGTAAGGACTAACCCTAACCCTAACCCTAACCCTAACCCTGCTGATCACAGGGACAAGCTGGGGTCTGGCCAGGGACAGAAACCATTTCTACAGAAGTGGGGAGTCCATGCCCTGTGAATAAGAGAAGGGAGGGGCTAGGTGTTTGCTGAGCCCTGCCTCAGGTGCACGGTAAAGGTGGGGCTGAAATCTCGGTGATTAAGACAAAACTTGTAACACAAATCTGTAAAAAAAGCAAAATTAGGGGCGGTGAAGAAGGCTCGGTCGGGAAGTAACAGCTACCCAAGCACGGGGGGCCCCAGCTCTGTCCCTAGAACCCACATCAAAGCAGCAGGAGTGTGTGTGCTCGAGACCACTCGGTGGCCCAGCACACCCCTCCGAATTGTTCCTTCATCCATGTCGTGTGGTCACAGATGTTTGAAACCATCCCCAGGAGATCCGATGCCGTCTTCTGGCCCCCAGGACACTGCATTTGTGTGACATGTACTCTCTGTCTCTCACATACAAATGAAATGCATGCAATGAAATGGGGGGGGTTGGAATATTTCTTGCTCTACTTGAGAGGTAGAGGCAGGAGGATCAAGAGTTCAAGACTGATCTCTGGGCTACAGAGGAAGTCCAAAGCTGGGCCATCTAAGGCAATTTCAGGAAAACAAAAAGCCAGGAGAGATGGTACTGGGGTTGAGGGTTGGGAGGAATGGGTCAGAAACAGGAGGCTCCCTGTGGCTGGATGGCCAGCCAGTCTAGCCTCAGCACTGGGCATCACGGCAGTGACAGACCTTGCCTCAGAAGCCTGTGTGGCATCTGAGGAGTAACATCACGGTTGACCTCTGGCGACACACGTACATCTGCACAAACATGACGCATGCGCGTGTGCACACAGAGACACACACACACACACAGAGATGAGGAAAGGAGAGAAGGAGAGATAGAGAGATAAACCAGCCCTACACACTTTACATGAAGAACCTAAATGTACATTTGCAGGACCCGTCTCATGCAGATTTCCAAGCAAACCGTGCAGCAGGATCAGAGTGGAGACTCACGGGGCTGCCGTTCACTCAAGCTTAGGAAATACTGCTTGGGGCTAAAGAGCGCTGGCCGCTCTTCCAGAGGTCCTGAGTTTGATTCTCTCTCTTGGCTTTTCGGGACAGGGTTTCTCTGAGTCTTTGGAGTCTGCCCTGGAACTCGCTCTGTAGACTAGTCTGGCCGCAAATTCAGAGATCCACCCGCCTCTGCCTCCTAAGTGCTGGGATTAAAGATGTAGCTACCACAGCCCTGCCCGAGTTTGATTCTCTTCTCCGACATGATCGGCCTGTAACTCCAGCGATAGGAGAATTGGGTGCCCTCTTCTGGCCACCCTGGGTAACTGCGTTAAGGATATCCACACCCTCAGGGCTTGGGGTGAGGCTCGGTTGATAGACTAGCAAACACTGAACCCTGCGTTCGGTGCTGAGCGCCTATAATGCCAGCCCGCATTCAGGAGATGGGGCAGGGGGATCACGAGCACAGGCCTTATTAGAGGCTGGCCTGAGGTGCATGAGTATGTGACCGAAAAAGAGGAGGAGGGGGAGAGAAAGGAAATGCAAAACTGCAGCCACCCACAGTCAGCTTTCTTCCTTGGCGCCCCTTACCTTGCACCTGATGTGAGCGCCCTCTCCCGGTTCCTGCTCTGGAGAGGATGCAGGAGTACCGGGCCAGCCTGGGCAACTCAGAGGTGGGGCTTACACGTCATCTGGTCACGATGGCACCAAGAGTTGAGGCCGCTTCCTTCTCGACATTGTCACAAGGCAACCAGGAAGCCCCAGGGAAGGAGTGAGAGTTTGTCCCCTGCCGGCTCTTAACTCTGCCTGGAAGACTTCTCAGCTGAGGTGAATAGAGAGAAAAGGACACCAGTCTCCCACGCAGCCCGGACCCCAGCTGACACGAGGCAGCCCTTCCTTCCCTAAGCGCTTCCTCTGTATCCCTCCTTTAGGGTTTCTCCCATTGAGACAGGGCCTCCCTCTGCAGCCTGGGCTGGCTTTGAATTCACGAGCCCCTCACTGGGGGATTCTAGGCAGGGGCTCTGTCACTGAGCCACGCCCCAGCCCCTCACTGGGGGATTCTAGGCAGAGGCTCTGTCGCTGAGCCACACCCCAGCCCCTCACTGGGGATTCTAGGCAGGGGCTGTCACTAGCCACCAGCCCTCTGGGATTCTAGGCAGGGGCTCTGTCACTGAGCCACACCCCAGCCCCTCATTGGGGATTCTAGGCAGAGGCTCTGTCGCTGAGCCACACCCCAGCCCCTCACTGGGGATTCTAGGCAGGGGCTGTCACTGAGCCACATCCCAGCCCCTCACTGGGGGATTCTAGGCAGGGGCTCTGTCACTGAGCCACACCCCCAGCCTGCCTCTTGGTGTTTCCTAATTGTTCTTCATTCAGACTACAGAAATTTCTCCTCCCTTCCCTTCTGCCAACACTAGATGAGTTCAGCCCACTTCCAAAAGTCTAACCATGTAGCTAACGAGACACTGTTTTGTTTTCTTTCCCAAGGGTTCATGTAGTCCAGGTTGGTTTTGAACTCTTGACCTTCCTGCCTCCATCTCCCAAGTAGTGCGATTATGGAAGCATCACACCCCTATGTCCAGCTCACATAAGAAATTCTATTAAACAAGGGCAAGGTCTGAAGAAAACCGGCTGGGGCAGAAAAAACAAAATTCTGGATGGCTCACAGTCAATCCGGACACGAGCTTTGAGTACCAGATCTGATGGGGGATTGAGTTAGGTTTCACTTGTGCAGACCAGGGAACTCTGTATGCCTCGAAAGACACCAGTCTTGGCTGCTCCACTTCCCTGCGTGCCCCCCACCCCCCACAACCCCGTTCAGGACTCCCTGGCTGGGTCCCAGACTTTCCTTTCGTCATTTGAGTTTCAAATTCTGTAACATCCGACTGTTAGCGTTGGGTTGATCTCTGGCGCCACCATCAGTTCAAACTGCATTTCGCTTTACTGGGAGACTAATTCACCAGGAAATCTTAGCAGCCTTTGCCTCATTACTGATGGCCGGGAAGGAGACAGAAACCTACCACAGCCTGTTTATGGACGCTTGTAGAAACATTCACATCCCTCTATAGAGAAGTTTTCTTTTTTATTGAAAAAAAAAAAACAAAAAAACAAAAACAAAAAAACAGAGAAAAGGCAGCACACGAATGTATAAGGCGAACACTGACGGCCACGACCCAGGTTAAGAAGGAACTTTACCTCACCCCGTGACGGAGCACAGAATGCTTCCCCCCACACAGCTCAGGCTAGATGCAGGGTTCAGGGTTCGCCAGCAGACCGGTCAGTTTTCAAATCATGATCCACGCGAAGCATCTCTCCCCACCGGGACGGAGGAGCGCTTAGCATTCCCCACCCTTGAACGAGGGAATCTGCTGGGCTGTGGGCAGTGTCTCCGTGGACTCGCTTTGGCACCTCTGCCCTCCTGGCTGGGTCAGCTGCTCCCCTGCTGGAGGGTGGGGAGGTCCAGGTCCGGGCTGCCAGTTCTAGAAGAGAGGGCAAGGTCCTCCCCATGGTGCCACTACGAGGGGCTGGCAGGGCTTTGTTCAGATTCCTGAGCTCACTCACGCATGCTGCCCTAGAGGTCCCGGCTGGGCTCCAGGGTGCTCTCCAGCTGCGCCACTGCGGCCAGATGTCCCAGCTGCCCCGGAGCAATAGTTTCTGCTGGGAAAGTGATCAGGTTCGAGCTCTTACTCTCGCCCCAGTCACTGTGCTGCTTCCGATGGCACCTCAGAGAGTCGTCCCTGACAAAGGAGGCCCCGCACTTGTCACACTGGAAGGCCCTCTGGGTGACAGTCTTGGCCACGTGGCCACTCTCCGGGGTCCCATCCTTGCCCTGTGGGGCCCTGTTCTCTGTCTTGGCCCCTTCCCTGTGCACCTTGTCGATGTGTTTGGCCAGGCTGCTGGGCCGCTTTGTGTCAAAGCTGCAGAAGTCACATTTGAAGGGCCGGTCCTTGCAGTGGACCCTGCTGTGCACTCGCAGGGCGGCCGGGCTGGAGCAGGAGTAGTTGCACTCGGGACATTTCTCGGGATGGTCAGCCTGATGCAGTCGACTGTGCTCCAGCAGATCGGCCCGGTCCCGGCCCTGGAAAGCGCAGTGCAGACACTTGAAGGTGTGCTTGATGCGGATGTGCGACTTGAGGTTCGCCTTCATGGTGCAGCGGACATCACAGAACTCGCACTTGAAAGGCTTCTCCCCCGAGTGCACGATCATGTGCCGCTTCAAGTCCGAGCTGATTTTGAACTTGGCGCTACAGAGCCAGCACTGGAAGGGGGTGTCCCCTAGCAATGGAAGGTGTGATGACATTAGCATGGGCAGGCGACAGAATTCTCACCTAGACATGCATCAGGCCAGGAGACAGCTGGGCCTTTCGAACCCGGGCCTGCAACTTCCTGATAACGGATAGTAGTTCCCGTGTATAATAACTCAGCACTGTTAGCCTGTTTTATAGATGAGGCAACTGGTGCTCTGAGGACCAAGTGGCAGGGGCCCAAACTCATTTACCATGCCCCGCCAAGTCCACACTCGATTACACTTGGGGTCTAGAATCACAGTATGCGTTGCATATGAGTTCTCCAAATAAGATTTACAGACACAGGCTGGCAAGATGGCTCAGTGGTTAAGAGCACCGGTTGGTGATGGGAGATGTTATTCTGTAAATATGTTTCTCATACTGGTTAATGAATAAAGCACTGTGGCCAATAGAAAAGCAAGATAGGCGGGGCTAGGAGACAAGGAGGAGAGAGGAAGTAGTTAGGAGGAGTCAACATGTAAAACATAAAAAAAACAAGTTACAGCCCGCCACTCTGGCCGGTAAGATGAGCCACGTAAAAATACTTAGATAAGTAAAAATGGGTTAGTAATTAAAACAGAGCTGGCTGATTAACAATGATAGTCACTAACCCATAGGATTGTATCAAATACAGAGTCTCTGAGTGTTATTTGGGGCTTGACGTGGTAATGGGACCGGGCGGCTGGCAAAAAATGTCCCAAAAAGTAAAACCAGGCGGCTGGCCAAAAAAACCCTGCCCTTAACAGGTTGGTCTTGCAGAGGCCCCGTGCTCAGTTCCCAGCACCCACATGGCAGCTCATATCACCTGTAATTCCAGTTGCAGATATTCTGACACCCTCTTCTGGCCTCCACGAGTACTGCACACGTGTGGTGCATATACATACATGTAGGCAAAATACCCATCATACACATAAAATACAAGTGTGTGTGTGTGTGTGTGTGTGTTTGGGCCAGGGTACTTCTGTGTAATAGCCCTGGCTATCTTGGAATTTTCTTTGTAAACCAGGCTGGCCTCAAACTCACAGATCTGCTTGCTTTTGCCTCCTGAATGCCGAGGTTAAAGGTGTGCACCACCATGCCTGGCACATTTTCATTCTTAGCAGGCATGGTGGCTCATGACTGTATTGCCAACACTCAGGAGGTTGAGGCTGGAGGACCACTGTGAGTTTGAGGTCAGCTTGGGCTCCAAAGTGAGATCTTATCTCAGAAAGCCAAAATAATGGTTAAAAAAAAAAACCAAAAAACAAAAGCAAAAATATCAGGCCCCAGGCTAGGGAGAAGACTCAGAGGGTGAAGTTGCTCAGGGATCTGAGTGTAGATCCCTAGTGTAAGGATTCAGGCATTACACTGGCCTGCCCTGTCACCTGGCAGGATGCACTCAGGCAGTACTCTGGTCAGCCCAAGGGTGCAGGCAGATGCAAAGGACCCTTTAAAAGTCAGACCCCTGCCCACTTACACTCTCTTTTGCTTTCTCTTTTCTCTCTCTCTCCTGCTTTCGGTTGGCCACCAACTATCCCCCTCTTTTTCTCTCCCCCTCTCTCCTCTTCTGTCCCCAGTGCCTCTATATCTCTTCCCTTCTCCCTCACTCCCCTTTCTAAATAAACTCATTTAATCTCTATCTGCCTGACGTGTCATTCCCTCCCGCCTGGGTCACCCTCACCTGCTGTGGAACCTGCTATGCTCCCCCTCGTGGCCCCTTACCTTGGGACCCTACTGACCTGGGACCCTCACTTGGGACCACCACTCACCCCCCTTCTCCAGCTTTTATTCCTATAACTGTAGTGAAAGAACAACACCCAGTGTCGTGTTGAAGCTAGATGTAAGCGTGTATACCTACAATCCCAGTGCTGGGACAGCAGAGTGCTAGCTTCAGTGAGAAACACTGTCTCGATGATAATGATGATGATGATGATGATGATGATGATAAAGGTGGTGAGCAATAGAGGAACACGCTCAGTGTTCACCCCTGGCCTCCTCCTGTCCCATGTATAAATATTTACCCAGATCCATACACATACACATACCCCCACCACACACATGCATATGCACACACCTATTCTAAATGACACAAGATTTCCATTCTGTCTGTGAATTGCCATAGTTTTATAGTTTTCATGTTTCCATTTCAGAATTAAAGTACAGATACTTGTTTGGGGCTAAACACACGCTACTGTGACAGCCAAACACTGTACCAAGGTCACAGCCACCTCCTAGCGTGGCCACAGGGCGTGGCGTCACTACTACCAAATCAAACGATTCTTTCCCTTGTATGCTCACCTCCAGGGCATGGCCTCGCGTGCCTCCTGGACTGGACTCCGTATTTCTTGAGGGAAAAGTAATCTCACACAATTTTTAAGCCATTAGGTTGTCTTTCACATTCAATTTTGAATGGGTTTCGTAATTCCCTCGGTACTTAGGTTTTTGTTTGTTTGTTTTTTTCTCCTCCTTCTTCTTTTTCTTATTATGCTGTCATCCTGACCTTTTTCTTTGTTGCATTACCAGTTAGCTATACTCAGACAGTCATACATAAAATATTTTGTGGCAGGTTTTACCACCTGTTTTGCATGAGTGCACCCTCCCTGGTGGCGGAGAGAAAAGTCTTGGGTTTACTTCTATTCCTCTCCTGCACATGGGATAGTTTCGCTGGGTGCAGAACTCTTGTTCAAAGTTGTCCCTTTGGAACTGGTGAGACAGCTCAGCACTTTCTGTTCCCAGAGGTTTGGTTCCCAGCGCCAATGTGGCAGCTCACAGCTTTAATTCCAGTTTCAGGAGATCCAGTGTCCTCTTCTGGACACATGATGTGTATACATAAGTACAGGCAAAACGCCCCCCCCCCCCACACACAAACTGAAAATAAGTAAATCTAAACAAAAAAGTCACCCCCAAGTCTTAGGGCATTTCTCCACTGTCTTTAGGGAAACTATATTACCCCAAACTTTTCCTAGCTGAGTCTAAGGAAGGTACTTTCCTACCTCTTCTTTTATACTGATTAACACCTTATCAGCTTTTCATTCTCTTGGCTTTTAGAGTTGCAAGATTCTTTTTTTCTTTTCTTTCCTTTTTTTTCTTTTCTCTCTCTCTCTCTCTCTCTCTCTCTCTCTCTCTCTCTCTCTCTCTCTCTCTCTCTCTCTCTTTCTTGCGACTGGGTTTCTCTGTGCAACAGCCCTGGTTGTCCTAGAACTCACTCTGTAGAACAGGCTAGTCTCAAACTCACAGAGATCCACCTGCCTCTGCCTCTGCCTCCCAAGTGCTGGGATTGAAAGTGTTCAATTGAGTTCCAGGACAGCCAGGACTGTTACACAGAGAAACCCTGTCTCAAAAAACAAACGAACAAAAAACCAAAGTAAACAAACAAAGACCAGTGTTTCCCAGCAAGCTCAATAATCTCATTTGCAAGTAGCCATCTCAATAGGAGATGGCTCTGGGTCAGGGACAGGAACATGCGTCCACCTCTCCTTCCAGCTCTAGGACCCCACTGGTGCAGACCCGTGCAGGCCCTGTGCATGCTGCTCCAGTCTCCGTGAGTTCATGCATGCATCACCCCTGCTGATTTAGAGGGCCGTGTTTTCTTGGGTCCTCACCCCCCAGCAGCTCTATCTGTAATTCATGCCTCTGTTTTTATCATCTCCCCACGGACTTTACCTGCATTTCTGATGGCAGTAGACATCGATTCAGCAAAGCCCTTTTCTAATCTTCTAAGTACTCTCAAGACACTAAGTGAAGCAGGTCATAATCCTTGGCTGACTTACAGAGGAGGAAGCTGCCTTAATCAGGAGATATGTGGGTGCCATGGCTTCACCTGCAGCTCACTAGGCTGAGAAGTGCTGCCATTGGGCAATGGCTTCTCCCCTGTGCTCATTGTGGCTTTGGATGTCTAAACCCCAGTTCCACGTTCAGAGTTCTCAGGGCACTTAGATGTCTGCTGGGAAGGCTGGCTCCCAGTACCATGCGTGGATCAATCTGTCCACTGGAATACAGCTCTCTTTACTTAATCAAAGTCTTGAGTCTTTGAATAGACTACTGTTCCTCTTTCACACGGGATAGTTGTGCTGGCTAATGGATAATTCCAATCCATTTAAAGTCAATTACTCTGTGACATAGGGTATGGTGGTTTGAAAGAAAATGGCCCCCACAGGAAGTGACACTATTAGAAGGCGTGGCCTTGCTGGAGACAGTGTGTCACTGTGGGGATGGACGTTGAGCTCTCCCATACACAAGCTGTGTCCAGTAACACAGTTCACTCCCTGGTGCCTGTGGATTGAGATTAGGACTCTTAGCTCCTTCTCCAGCACCACGTCTGCCTGCACGCTTCCGTGTCCCTCCATGATGATGATGGACTGAATCTCTGAAACTGTAAGCCACCACCTAATTAAATGTTTTCCTTTATAAGAGTTACGATGGTCTAAGTTATTAAATGTTTTCCTTTATAAGAGTTACGATGGTCTAAGTTACCCCAAAAATTCTACCAGGGAACTGTGACAACTGATAGACACCTTCAGTAAAGTAGTAGGATACAAGATCAAACAAACAAGCAAAACAGTAGCCTTTCTATATATAGATGACAAACGGGCTGAGGAAGAAATCAGAGAAACATCACTCTTTACAACATAAAATATCTCGAGGTAACTCTAACCAAACAAGTGGAAGACCTGTATGACAAGAACTTTAAGTCTTTAAAGAAAGAGATTAAAGAAGGCATCAGAAAATGTGAAGATCTCCCATGCTCCTGGATAGGTAGGATTAATGTAGTAAAAATTACTTTTGGCCATCCTACCAAAAGTAATCTACAGATTCAATGCAATAGCCATCAAAATCCCAGCAAAATTCTTCACAGACCTTGAAAGGTCAATACTCATCTTCATATGAAAAAACAAAAAATGCAAAATAGCCAAAACAACCCTGTACAATAAAGGAACATCCGGAACATCCTGACTTCAAACTCTACTGTAGAGCTACTGTAATGAAAGCAGCTTGGTAGCTGGTGTTGGTGGTGCACGCCTTTAATCCAAGTACACAGGAGGCAGAGGCAGGTGCATCTCTATGAGCTTGAGGCTAGCCTGATCTACAGAGCGAGTTTCAGGATAGGTTCCAACGTTATAGAAACCCTGAATCAAAAAACTAACTGAACAAACAAACAAAACAACAACCCCCATCCCCGGCTTGGTATTGACATAAAAACAGACAGGCGGACCAATGGAATCAAACTGAAGACCCTGAAACCCATCCACTCACCTATGAATACCCGATTTTGACAAAGAAGCTAAAATTATAAAACGGAAAAAAGAAAGCATCTTCAACAAATGGTGCTGGCATAAGCGGATGTCGACACGTAGAAGACTGCAGATAGATCCATGTCTATCCCCATGCGCAAAACTCAAGTCCAGATGGATCAAAGACCTCAAAATAAAACCAACCACACTGAACCTCACAGAAGAGAAATGGGAGACTACTTCCTAAATATAACACCAGCAGCACAGACACTGAGAGCAACAGTGAGTAAATGGGACCTCCTGAAACTGAGAAGCTTCTGTAAAGCAAAGGACGTGGTCACCAAGTCAAAATGGCAGCCTTCAGGATGGGAAAATGTAACACAGATTAATAAATGACCCAGAGACAGATATTGGGGTTCAGGCTGAAGATCAGGGAAGCAAAGCAGCCAAGCTACCACAGAGCTCTTACCTCTAACAGGGCTGGGGCGTTCCTGTTCTCAGTGTGGCTGAAGAAGGAATGCCTGACACTGAGATTTGCTCCTGTCTTATGTACCTCCCTAATGCTGGGATTAAAGCGTGTGATCCCAGGTGCTGAGATCATCTTTGAGTGAGATGTTTCTCTTTAGGACTGGATCAGTCTTATGAAGCTCTGTACTCAGTGATCCATCTACCTCTTAATCCTGAGTCCTAGGATTAAAGGTGTGTGTCACCACCTCCTAGTTTCTGGCTGGTGGGATTAAAGATGTGTGCCTGGCTTCTATGGCTTGTGGCCGACTTTGCTTTCTGAATCTTCAGACAAGCTTTAATAAATCACAAATAATATATCACTATGGGAAAAGTGATATATTATTTCACCAACCTCACATCTGACAGATGACTCAAAATATACAAAGAATGCAAAAGACCAGACATTGAAAGACCACATAATCTAATATAAAAAAAATTGAGTACAGATCTAAAAACATAATTCTCAACAGAGGAATCACAAACTATCAAAAGACACTTAAGGAATTGCTCAACATCCTTAGTCACCAGAGAAATGCAAATAGAAACAATTCTGAGATACCATCTTGTACCTGTCAGAATGGCCAAGGTAAAAAACATCTATGACAGCTTATGCTGGAGAGGATGTGAGAAAGGGGAACTCCTCTATTGCTGTTGGTAGTGCAAAGCTGTACAGCCACTTGGGAATCAGTATGGCAGTTTCTCAGAAAATTGGGAACCAACCTACCTCAAGACCCAGCAATACCACTGTTGGGCATGTACCCAGAGGATGCACACTCACACCACAAGGACATTTGCTCAGCCATGTTCATAGCAGCATTATTCGTAACAATCAGAACCTGCCCCTCAACCAAAAAAATGGGTAAGAAAAATGTGGTACATGTACGCAACGGAGTACTATTTAGAAAACAATGATATCTTGAAATTTGCAGGCAAATGGACGGAAGTAGAAAAAGCCACTCTGAGTGAGGTAATCCAGACCCAGAAAGACAAATATAATATGTACCCACTCTGACTGTGGTCATGGTATCTTGTCACAGCAATTGAAACCCTAACTAAGACTCAGGGTCTCATGTATTGCAGTCAGCCTTGCTCTTCAACCCTGATCCCCAGAGCTGCAGGGGTGCACCACCATGCTTGGTTTGTGCGGGCTGTGGAGCTGAGCTGCAGGGGTGCACCGCCATGCCTGGTTTGTGCGGGCTATGGATGAGACCCATGGCTTCGTGCATGCTAAGCAATTGCAATGGCTACATTCCCCAGCCTTTCTTTGTTGCTGTCTTTTAGAGACAGGGTTTCTCTGTGCAACAGTCCTGGTTGTCCTGGAACTCACTCTGTAGACCAGGCTGGCCTCTAACTCAGAGATCCGCCTGCCTTTGCTTCCCGAGTGCTGGGATTAAAGGCGTGCGCCACCACTGCCCAGCTGAACTCGGTTTTAAAAGCTGACACATTTCCATCGCCTCGCCATCTTCTATGAGCTTACTGAAATGCTTGTATCTCGCCGTGGATGCCTCACCCTTCCACGTACTCGTGTGCGTATGGGTGTGCATTGTGATGGGCTGGTTTTATCTAGCTAACATTAGTCTTGTGGAGTCCTACCAAGAAGGAGAGGAAAACCTTCCAGAACAAGACGCGTGTGGTTTGCGACTGCATCCAACTGATCTGAACACGCTGCACCAAGTCAGATTCCAACTCCCCGTATCTCCACTGGCAATTCATCTCAGTGGCTTGTGTCTAA
The DNA here is from genome assembly GCA_030556225.1 of Cricetiscus sungorus. Classification (NCBI taxonomy): domain Eukaryota; kingdom Metazoa; phylum Chordata; class Mammalia; order Rodentia; family Cricetidae; genus Cricetiscus; species Cricetiscus sungorus. The sequence goes on along the minus strand of JANBXA010000391.1, from coordinate 1,771,348 downwards.
AGGAGGCGCAGGCGAAGAAACAGAAGGTAAAGCAGGGCTCCTGGGGGAGGGGCTTACCTGTGTGCGAGCGCAGGTGCACGGTGAGCTGGCTGGAGTTGCGGCTGGCGTAGGGGCAGAGCTGGCACTTGTACGGCCGCTCGTCCGAGTGGATGCGCAGGTGCTTCTTGAGGCTGCTGCTGTCCACGGCTGCGTAGTCGCACAGGTGGCACTTGTGTGGCTTCACGCTCGTGTGGCAGCGCATGTGCATGGTCAGGTTGTCCTTCCGGCTGAAGCACTTGTCACAGAACTCACACTTGTGCGGCTTGTCGCCTTCAAACACATAAGCAGTCAAGGTCATAGGGTTTCTTGGTCGGGGTTAGGTCTTGTTACTACGATAAAATAAATGCCCATGCCATCAGCTTGGTGGCAAATGCTTTTACTTGCTAAGCGCCCACCCCCACCCCCCACAGCATGGCACACAGGCCAGGCTGTCCTCGAATTCTCATTGTAGCTGAGGCCTTGATTCTCTTACTTTGGTCTCCTGAGTGCTGGGCTACGGGTGTCCACCACCACGCCCTGTCCCCTCTTTGTCAGTTAAGAGATGCTAAGAGCCAAACCAGATGCCATGAGCTCGAGGAAGCATCCGGCGTCTCACCTGAAGGATCAGACCTTCCCCAGCATCGAGTAGCTAAACACCATCAGAGTGTCAGCTTCTCTAGGTCACCTGAGCACCTGAGGCCTACTGGTTTTGGGACCCGTTTTCCTCTGCCCACTAGATGGCAGCAGTGCAACCCCCGGCTCATGATGAGTGCTCCAGCCAGCCTCAGGATACTTCCTGGCTCTGAATTGGCCTCGGTGTTGGCAGAGCCTCCTCGCCCCCACGTTTCCAGGGGCAGCAGAAACAAGCAGAAGGTCCAGAAGGCTCTGTGATCTCAACGCTGCAGCTCTAAGGTAGACCTGGGAAGCGGCCGCCATCCCCAGAGCCATGCCGGGGCAATGCCATTAAATCTCCACCCATTTTACTATATCAGAAGGGCTCAGCTCCTGGGCCACGGGCAGAGGGAGGGGCGCTGCTGTAGGCATCCCCAGCCTCAATCTTGTTTCTCATTGCAGAGATTCACAAATTGGGACCTTGACAGAGCCTCTTAAACTGTGCCCAAAAAGGAAACGATCGGATTATATTTAACGTAGGAGGCACAGTTTACAGAAACAATTAGAAACAAAACAAAACAAAACAAAAAAAAAAAACCCAAAACAAAACAAGAAAAACAAACAAACAACAACAACAACAACAAAAAAAAACCAAAATTGCTAAACACACAGGCTTTTTTCTTCAAGGGAAGAAAACGATGCCTGGTTGGTTAGCCGGAGGCCGGGGTGGATGTTGTCTAACGGACTGGGGATCTTTTACTGTTCTATGGAGCCAGCCTTCACCTGCATCCCCCAGAGGCTCAGCATCGTTTAGGCCCTAATCCTGAGATTTATCTCTCAGTGAATAGACTCGACTCTTGTGAAAGAGGCCCCCCATGTATTTTGCATCCTCCATCGATAGACTCCATCCTTATGTTTATTACCAATCGCTCCTCCCTGCAGATCCCTGTCTGTCAGTCAGAGCCCATTCTCACCGTGTAGCCCACAGGTGCTTTCCCATAGAAGTGGACTTTGCAAGGGGTCCCCGAAGCCTTGTAACAACTGTCACCTGGAGGCTTTCCCCCATGTATAAGAAAAATAAACTGGGTTGGAGAGATGCCTCCGTGGTTAAGAGCACTGGCTGCTAGAGGCCCCAGGTTCAATTCCCAGCACCCACATGGCAGCTCACAACAGTCTGCAACTCCAGTTCCAGGGGATCCAATGCCTTCATGCAATGTATGAAAGCAAACACCAATGCACATAAAAGATTTAGAAAGAAAGGTAGAAAGAAAGATAAACCGCTTGGGTAGGCTGTGCAAGTTTTTGGCCTAGCACCTGCTTATCTCACATGGATCTGGCGGTGACATTTGCAGGGACACTCACTAACAAGGAAAGACACTCAACCTGGTTCCATTCACAGCAAATGAACAACACTCTGGCCCAGACAAGCACTCGGAGAGCACATACTTTACAGAGCCAGACAGTAGCTGTTTTGGGCTTTGGGGCACCAGGCTGTGTCCTGAGACCCACCACTGTGGAGGTATATCAGCACAGGATAGCCAGACAGTGGCTCTGGCAGTGGTTGAGAGCCCTTGGGTGAAGCTCACAGAGTCTGTTACAGAGAGAGGTGTGTCCAGCCCATGCAGCACGGTATATATGAATGAGGACCAGCAAAGTGTCCCGAGAGCTTTTCCCTGTAATTTGAGCAGGTGGTTCTGCCACTATTGACAATACTCTGCCACTGTGTCACAGGGTTGGACATGGGGCTAGAGAGATGCCTCTGTGGTTAAGAGCACTGACTACTCTTCCAAGGGACTGGGGTTCAATTCCCAGCACCCACATGGGAGCTCACAGCTGTCTGTAACTCCAAGATCTGACACCCCCATGCAGACATATCTGCAGGCAAAGCACCAATGGCACATTAAATAAAAATTAAAAAAAAAAAAAGTTGAACGTGCCAGTAACTCAGGCAGCAACACACAGCTACCCTCCGTACGTGGCTGACCAGAGTCGTCTTGAAGCCAAAGCTTTGCTGCATCCCCAGCTTTGTCAAGGGCATCCTCACATCCCTCCCTTCCTGTTAACCGAGCCCACTTCCTAAGTTATAGCTCCCAGCTGAGACCCACCCCTTGTTCACTCCTGGGTCCCCGACACTGAACTCAACCCACTTCCTGGTATTTTCCTCAAATGCTAAGTGAACGGATACGCACCCGTGTGGATTCTTACATGGCGGTCCAAGTCCTTCATGCCATGCACCGTCTTGAAACGACAACCTAGAAGAGACGCAAAGCTGGCTCCCAGAATGCCCAGTGACTGATGGAAGCCCACCCATGCCATCATTTCCGCCTTTTTCAGTGCAGATGTCAGCAAATGACAACACCTACCCAACAGACGCTTTCTCACAAAACTGATCAGGTGGCTGTGCTCAGCCTTAGTCTGAGGCTGTGTCCCGCATGAGGCTTTAAGAAAGGGGCTCACGTGCTTGGCGGGCCAAGGGTATGAAGGGCATTTTCATTTTGATTCTGTCAGGCAGGGCTGTGCCATGGAGACACACCCTCAGCCCTCATGTGTCCCCCCCCCGCCCCCATAGTATCTGGCTGGACTGAACTCACTACACACACCAAGTTGTTCTCAAACTTGGAGTAATCCTCCTGCCTCTGCTTCCCGAGTGCTGAGATTCCCACATCTATTCCTTCTGCACTTAATTTTTTTTAATCTTATGTACATTGGTCTCTCTCTCTCTCTCTTTAATCTTTCTATACACATGTGTGTCTGTGTGAGGGTCCTGGGTGTTAGTATTCAGGCATCTGTACTGGCCTGACCTTGGGGTTTGATAGGACGCGCCCTCAGCTGCAGCCACTAAGAGCACCACCTGTGCACATTCACTATGTTCCCTTTTAAAAGGGCCCTGCCCACCTCCCATCTCTCTTTCTCTCCCTCTCTGTCTGTTCCCCCCTCTCTCTCTGCCCCTCTTATCCCTGGAGATCAGTCTCCCCCTTTCCCTTTCTCCCTATTCTGATCCCTTTCCCTAATTAAAAAAGCAGAACAAAACAAAACAAAAAACAAAACCCCTCTGCTTGAACCCTGTAGCATGGAATCTTTCTCGTGCTGTTTTTCTTAAATTATAATATTGGGTCCCCTGGAACTGGAGTTACAGACAGTTGTGAGCTGCCATATGGGTGCTGGGATTGAACCTGGGTCTTCTGGAAGAATAGTTGGTGCCCTTAACCACTGAGCCAACTCTCCAACCCCTCTCCTGCATCTTTTACTTGATCCTCAGTTACGGAGCAGATGTGAACTCAGTTACGGTCGCTGGAGGTTCTGTAGCTGCAGGACCCACAGGACCCCCAAAGAGGACATATGCAGTTCTGAGAGCGACCCTGGAGATTACTCCGAATAAGGTGCAGAAAATCCCTGCTGCAGGGCTAGGCAGGGAAGGGGCTGCTACCACCAGGTTTGACCCTTTACCTGGATAGCAGCAGTTAAAGGTCCTTTCTCCTAGGGTGGCTGTTTGTTCCTTTGCTTCCGAGGGTAGAGCAACAGCAGGGGCCTGCTGGGTGTCACTGTCTTCAGCAGAGAGGTCCGATAGTTTCGGAGCTTTGTCATCTAGTGCAGAGGCTGGAATGGAGACAGGGAGTTTTGCGACAGCTGTGGTGATGAATCTGAGAAGAAGGCAGCTTTTTTGGGCTGCTTTTACTTTTTACTGGTTTTCCCCAAAGTGCTTTAGAAAAAAAACCAGGGGCTGGAGAAGCGGCTCGATGATTTTGCAGAGGACCTGAGCTGGGCTCCCAGCACCCAGGTCTGACTGCTTAGAACTGTCCGTGCAACGTGAAGGGATCCAGCAAACGCTCTGGCCTCAGCAGACACCTGCACACCCATGCTCATACACAGACACACAGTTACCTAATACATACATATAAAAACAAAATGGATCTTTAAAAGCCAGAGCCAGGGCTGGGACTCAGTTGGAGGAGGCCTTGCCTAGCACCCAGGAAGCTGTGGGATCAGCTCCCACTACTGTGCAAAGCAGGCCTGGTGGCGCACGCCTTTAATCCCAACACTCAGAAGGCAGAGGCTGGAAGATTTCTGTGAGTTCAAGGCCAGCCTGGTCTACTGAGGGAGTACTGGGACTATTACACAGAGAAGCCCTGTCTTGGGAAAACAAAACAAAACAACAAAAAAATTCAAGATCATCCTTGGTTATATAGTGAATCCAAGGCTAGCCTTGGCTACATACAAACCTGTTTCCAAAAAGAACAAACACAAATGGAAGCGATTGAAGAATTCCTCAAGAGAAATAACCAGTCAGCAGGTATGTCACAAATATCACCAAGATCTTGGCCTGGAGAGATGGCTCAGTGGTTAAGAGCACTGGCTGCTCTTCCAGAGGACCTGAGTTCAATTCCTAGCACCCACATGGTGACTCATAACTGCCTTTAACTCCAGTTTCGGGGGATCCAACACCCTCATGCAGACACACATTCAGGTGAGACACCAGTACACAGAAAATAAATAAATATTAAGGAAAAATATCACCAAGGGATTTTGGTTTGTTTGGAGACAGGCTCACATTGTGTAGTCTTACTCAGTCCGAAACAGCCTGGCACAAGACTGGTCATGTGATTCCCATGTACTGTGATCCCAGCCATGCTTCTTCTACCAATTCTCAAAGATGTAGCTTTGTGTTTCTCTTTTTAAAATTTAGCTTGCATGTATGAACGCGTACTGCCTGCTTGCAGTGCTGACGGAGGCCGGAAGAGGCTGGCAGGTTCCCTGAAACTGGACTTCAAACACGCGTAAGCTACCAGGTGGGTAAGAGCAGCGAGTGCTCCCAATCACTGAGCCCTCTTTCCAGTTGCTGAAGAGGTAGACCTATCGTTTGTTTGTTTGAGGCAGGGTCTCACTATGTAGCCGTGTCCGTCTAGGAACTCGCTCTGCCGACCAGACTGGCTTCAAACTCAGAGATCCTCCTGCCTCTGCCTATGCTAAAGATGTAGTTTTGTAAACAATGTCTTACTCACCACTGGTTAGTATTTTGTAATAAACATGGATTATAAGAAGGGGGAGCCCAGGAATTCTCATTAGATGCAGCAGAACACCAGAGGCACCAAGCTGCTTTGTTACTACTGTTATTCTTATTTTGCGCGTGCACACATGGGGTTCATGCATGCATACATCAGAAGATAACTTGTGGGTGTCACTTCTCTCCTCCCATCTTGCGGATTCTGTGGATTGAACTCGGTTCATCAGACTTGGCAGCCCGTGCCTTTGGGCACAGAGCCATCTTGAGGGCCCATGCAGCAGGCTTTTTTTTTTTTTTTTTTTTTTTTTGAAACAGGGTTTCTCTGTGGAGCTTTGAGGCTTGTCCCGGAACTCGATCTGTAGACCAGGCTGGCCTTGAACTCATGGAGATCCGACCCCTGCAGTAGTTCCGCAATGCTTAGGCTCACTTTACTGCCCAGCTACTTTGTTTCAGTTCAATGCCACAGGCCACAGTTGAGGCGTTGTGCTCACCAGAATGGTACCGAGTACGGGTTCAAACACAGCTGAAGGAAGAGGACACACATGGTTGGCCTGGAGCAGGAACCTGCAGGACGGAGCAGTGGGTCTGCGTATGTGCTTGGTGTAGCTCTCTCTAATACAGTGCAGTGTGGGGCACCAACATGGTTTTGTGTACATGTATGTATGTGTTTGTGTATGTGCAGGTCTGCACACACGTGGAAGGAAGAGGTTCAGTCA
>JANBXA010000391.1:1560000-1750000 GCA_030556225.1 Cricetiscus sungorus | reverse complement strand
TTTGCAAAAGTCTTCAATCCTCAGGAAACCCCAGTGGAAGGAGCGAACAAACCCCACAAATGTGTTCTCTGATCCCCACATGCAGCCTGTGCCATGCGTGGCCCCCACACTCCCACATAATGATAAATAAGCAAAGAATTTTCAAAAGTGACTCCCCGGGCTGGGGGTGTGGCTCAGCAGGCAGAGCTCTTGCACAAAGCCCGGCATTCCACACCCAGCATTCAATAAACCTGAGCCTCACAGCTTTAATCTCCGCACTCAGGAAGTGGAGGCAGTGAGTTCAAGGCTATCCTTGGCTACACAGAGAACCCAAAGCCAACCTGGGCTGAGACTCTGTCTCAAAAATAGGGATACTCCCCCCCAATACATCAGCCTTTAAGAGACTAGAGAGTCGACTCTTAGCTGACAAGGGAAATGGGGGAACAGATACAAGGGCCTCTGTGTGGTTGACTTGACATGATTAAGTTGCCCTCTCCTCCCTGTCCTGTCTGTTGTGGGAGGAATGTTTGCTTTCATTCAAAATCATATGCTGAGAAGGGATGTGATTACGTCATGAGGGTGGGGCCCTACTGGATGGATTAGCGACCTTCTAAGGGGACCCCTTGGGTGGCGGGTATGCTCAAGGCATATTGTATTAAGCGCATGGAATTTTCAAGCAGTAAATAAAAATATCATGGAAAATAAGCAAGAGACTTCAGAAACACCAGGTGAGGACGAGGAAGATGCGCCTGTGAGAAAACAATCTCTCTCTACCACGGTGTCTCAGCCCTGGGACTGCCAGGTCTCCAGGGTTGCAAGCAATGGTTTTCTGTTGTTCTATGACACTTTATCATAGTATCTAAACAGACTCCGGGGCCTTGTTGAAGACATCTCCAGGTAGGCCGCTCGCCTGGTTTGGGAAGGAGATGGACCATGGTGATAGCAAGGCAGAGGGATGCTCAAGTGTGTGAGGTGTGAGGATGCAAAGAAGCTCGAAAACACACTTTACCTGTATTCCTATTTCCTGAATTTGGCTCCCTTCGTGTGTGAGATCCTGGGAATTGAACCTAGGACCTTGCACATTCTAGGCAAGGACTCTACCACTGAGCTATGCACCCCCCCAGCCCCAGGCTCTTCATCTGTAAAATGCTTTGTTTTTGTTTTTTGTTTCCCTCCCCTAAGTGTTAGGAGGAAATGTGTCTGGCTGGAGAGTTCTCAGTGGTTAAAACCCTGGCTCAGCTTTCTCGGGATCAGCGTTCAGTTCCCAGCACGCACATGGTGGCTCATGACAGTCTGTAAGCCCAGTTCCAGGGGACTTCTGACCTCCATGGGCATTGTGTGCACATGGTGCGTAAACACGCATGCAGGTAACACACATATGCTTTTGTTTGTTTTTTGAGACAGGATGTCTGTGTAGCCCAGGTTGTCCCAGATCTCACTCTGTAGATCTGCCTGCCTCTGCCTCCCGAGGGCTGGGATTAAAGGCGTGTGCCACCACTGCCTGGCTAAAAATATTTTAATTAAGAGAAAATGTGTGGAAGGGACCAACAGAGAGTAACTAATCCAGAACTTTAGTTCCCATTCTTACTGTGGACCATCAGCCCCTCCTCTACTTACGCTGTACTTCCGTGACTTCTGAAAAATAGACAATTGATGGTGGTGAGTTGTAATGACTTTGATGGGCATATATGCTGTGCCAGGCACACTGGGGATACCTGGTAAAGAAGTCAGATTTGGGGGCTGGAGAGATGGCTCAGTGGCTGAGAGCTCTTACTGCTCTTACAGAGGACTCCAGCTTAGTGCCTATTATCACAGAGTGGCTCACAACCACCAAAAGCTCCAGCTCGGGGGTATCCAGCGCCCTCTTCTGGTGCACAGATGTCAAAACACATATACAAAGTAAAAGTGAATACATATTTAAGAAAAGAAAAAGAAAAAGAAAAACCAACAAAACCCAAACTAAAATAATACCAGCTCGGGCAAGACGGCTCAGGAGGATAAGACACTTGCTCCCAAGCTTGATAACTTGACTTGGATTTTCCCCTAAGTTGTTCTCTGACCACCATTGGGTGCTGGGACACATGGGAGCTCTCCCACCTACACACACACACAACAAATAACTACAAACCCCACATACTTTCCAGGTCACGTTCTCAGACCCAAACCGTTAACAGAAAGCAGAGCAAAAACATCCCTTACCAAGTTTGAGCTACTCAAAAACTAGCGAACAAAGCTTTAGCCCCTGGATTTCATTTCCTCTGAACAAATCCCTAAAACAAACAGCAAGGTGGCTGGACATTAGGAGAAGGATACAACATTAAGTTTACAGGTGTGCATATGAGCAAAGCAGGCCGATGGACTTCTAACCTTGCATGCTGTCTGGTCCCACACACTTTACACACATACTTTACACACATTAGAATGAGTAAGTCATTATTTTTGCTCATATGAAAATAGAGAATTTCGGAGGCTGGAGAGATGGTGCCGTAGGTAAGAGGACTGGCAGCTCAGTGGTTAAGAACACTGGCTGCTCTTCCAGAGGTGCTGAGTTCAATTCCCAGCAACCACATGGTGGCTCATAACCATCTGTAATGAGATCTGGTGCCCTCTTCTGGCTTGCAGGGATATGTGCAGGCAGAACACGCTATACATTAAAAATAAATAAATAAATAAATTAAAATAAATCTTTAAGAAAAAGGCAAGAAAAAGAAAATAGAAAATTTCTGGCTAATAAGAATTGTGCTGAGCTACCAAGGACCCAAGAAAACAAAGGGAGGAGACAAACCCAGCTCTGAGGCAGGGTTCTCCAGGGGAGTCGAACTTGGCATTTAAGCATGTGTCCACCTCACGCCCCAGCTTGGCCTTCAACTTGCTGCATGAGGTTAACCTGGAACTTCTGACCTTCCTGCCTGTAATTCCAGACCACGGAGATGCACGTGTGGGGGTGGGGATGTGCAACCCGGATCCTCCTGCACTACTGACCGACTAAGCCCACAAAAGGAAGGCCCCAAACAGCACTGTTTTGTATGTCCTCAGTTTATTACCCAAAACAAACCATCTCTTCCTATAAAAGTGAGATGATTGCACAACCATTTGTATTAAATAAATTCCTGTCCCGGAAGGAAGAGAGTGGGCAGTTCCGGCTGAGAGGTAACTAAGCAGTCCCATACATTCTAAGATGCTCTTTCTTTGTGTGTGTGTGTGTGTGTGTGTGTGTGTGTGTGTGTGTAGTTGTTTCCAGACAGGGTTTCTCTGTGTGATCCTGGCTGCCCTGGAACTCGCTCTGTAGACCAGGCTGGCCTCGAACTCACAGAGATCAGGTTGCCTCTGCCTTCTGAGCACTGGGATTAAAGGTGTGTGTCACCACACACCAGTCCTAAAGTGACTGCCCTTCCTCATCTGTCAATGCGGGCAGACGCTGGAAACCAGAGACAACATCCCAACACTTGCTCTCTGGTGCCACCTATTGGCCAAATGCCATTTCCATTCAAAAGGGAAGCAGCGTGGCTGAGGCTTCTCAACAGGGGTTTTCTCATCTAGACCCTGAGCAGAGATGGACATTTAAGAAACCGCATCTTAGAAACCCCTGGCAAAATTTACTCGGATTCAAGGCCCTATTCACATCCAAACAGGTTAGAAAGGTTAGAACCATCATGAGGTCTGGAGTTTCAAATCGGTGGCCGTGGAGAGCAGCATGAAGGTCTAATCCCAGGAGGTAGAAGGCCAATCCTTCCGGGTCTGGAACCTACGGCCAGCCAGAGCTATAGAGTGAGACCTTGTCTCCAAGACAAACATAAAGACGAAGAAGTTTAGATCACTTTAGACATCAAATGTATTAGCCATGGCTGTGAAGGAGGGAGTGTTTATGAGAAAGCCCCACCCCCCATGCTGTTCCTGGTTTCCTCTGATTACAGAACAGCAGGGCTGGGGCGGGGGTGGTTTAGAAGTTAAGAGCGTGTGCCTTGCTTTTGCAGAGGACCCCAGTTTGTTTTCCAGAACCCAAGCCAGCTCATAATCACCAGTAACTCCAGCTCCAGGAACACACACACAATAAATCTTTAATCCCAGCACTCGGGAGGCAGAGGCAGGTGGATCTCTGTGAGTTCAAGTCCAGCCTGATCTACAGAGCGAGTTCCAGGACAGGCTCCAAAGCTACTCAGGGAAACCCCGCCTCAAAAAACCCAAAATGAATAAATTCACAACATTTTACTCTCTCTAATCATATCTTGAACAGTAACAAAACATCACCATTCAGTATATTTTAAGCAGGGGTTAGGGCACTATTCCTTCCCCATCTCTAACACTCTTGTTAGAATATGGTCGTCACACATTTGGATCTATGGAGGGACAAATAAGCATCTATGTAGTAACAAGAACTCCAGACTCTCTCTCTCTCTCTCTCTCTGTGTGTGTGTGTGTGTGTGTGTGTGTGTGTGTGTGTAATTCTGGAAAGGGGCTCCAACGAAGTTAAGAAGTACCATCTACTATACAAACCAAATGCAATGGAAACCCCACACCCAAACACCTTTATTCCAGTTGGAAAAATCAAATCTAGAACATGAAAAACCAAACTAGACAAACAAATGCATCCAGTCCGTAATGCAGTGAACCCAGCTCCCACTGGAATCAGCTGTCATATCCTTTAAAAAACAACAGAACAGCCGGAAGGAGGAATTGCGATGGTCTCCACGTTGTTTCCCTATTTAAAAATTACATAAACCGTATAAAACACAATTTATTACGAGGGACCAGGGGCCTCTTATAACATTCCTCTTGTCTGTCACCCTCGCACTCCAGGATGTCACTAATCTGGTATGGAGTCCGCAGGGCAGAGCAGGGCAGGGTGTGCGGCCCCATGGATGATGGAGAAAGTCTGTTTGGGCAGTTCTTGTTGAGAGGAGAATATGGGGGATGCTGTGGTGGCCACCGCGATGCTCTGGCCCCCATCGCTCACCACTGTCACTTCCGCGGCTCCCTCCTGAATCAGAGCGTTAAGGCCTTCCAAGTCCGAACACGTGATGCCCGAACTGGCGATGAATGCCTGGTTTCCTGTGCCGTCCTGGGTCCCAGCCGGGGCGGTGGGGATCAGGGTCTGCTGCAGGGTGGCCCCCGCCGTCTGGTCATGGGTGGTCAGAAGAACAGTTGGCTGGCTCAGCGCACCTGCTTCGCCAGGACACACGGAGGACTGAGGAGAGGCGATTAGACTGACCTGGCGGAGGATCTGCAGCCGGCCGTTCCCGGGGAGCTCCTCCGGGGTCTGGGCTACGAGGGTGGGGGGCACAATGTTGACAGCGGCTGCAGCCGCTTGGACGATGGTGTTAGTCTGAGGCACCTGATGCCCCACGATGATCTTGACCCTCCCCTCGCTGAACTGAGACACCTGGCTGGACTGGAGGGGTAGCTGGAGATGTCCCACGGTGAGGGGCGCAGCCGGCTGCTTGCTGGGGTCAAGGTGAAGCTGCACGACCGTCACGTCCGGGTTCTTCCCGTCGTGGTACTCGCTGTGCTGCCTCTTGTGGCTGCGGAGTGAGTCCTCCCGCATGAACGAGGCGTCACAGATGTCACAGTGGAACGTCTTCTTGGCATCCAGCTTGGTCACCTGCCGGCTGCTCTGCCTGCTGGTGTCCTTCTTCTCCGGGGCCTCGGTCTTGAGCATGTCCGCGTGGGACTTCTTCATGTGTTTGCTCAGGTTGCTGGGTTGCTTGGTATCGAAGCTGCAGTAGTTGCACTTGAACGGGCGCTCAGTGCAGTGGATGCGCTCGTGCACGCGCAGCGCGGCCTTGCTGGAGCACGAGTAGCTGCACTCCGGGCACTTCTCCGGGTGCTCGGACTGGTGCAGGCGGCTGTGCTTCCGCAGGGTGGATTTGCTGTCACCCAGGAAGTCGCAGTGCGGACACTTGAAGTTATTCCCGCTGTGCTTGATGCGGATGTGCGACTTGAGGTTCCCCTTCATGGTGCAGCGGACATTGCAGAACTCGCACTTGAAAGGCTTCTCCCCCGAGTGCACGCGCATGTGCCTTTTCAAGTCTGAGCTGATTTTGAACTTGGCGCTACAGAGCCAGCACTGGAAGGGGGCGTCCCCTGTCAACACAAGGTGAGTTTCCATAAGAACAGGCAGGTTAACAACCACAGGATCAACAAAGATAACCCCGAAGCGCATACCAGAAAAATGGCTTATAGCAAGGCAGGAGGCTGGCCCCTCCTCACCGCAGCTCTCAGCAGCCCCTGGGATTCTCTTTGGTACCCAAACTTGAGCCATCATTGTGAGCGCCGGCACAGCCCCACCCCTAGAAACCCAGAAGAGGGGAAAAGAGGGGAGAGGGGTAGGAAAGAGCCATTTAATAGGACCTGAAAATCTACCCCTTAAAACTTTTTTTACTTTTTACATTTTGAGACATGGTCTATGTGACCCTGGCTGTTCTAGAACTCACCATGTAGACCAGGCTGGTCCCTAACTCACAGAGATCCGACTAGTGCTGGGATTAAAAGTGGGCACCACTACACCTGGCTTCCTTATAACTATTTTAAAAAAGATGCTTTCATTTCTAATTTTATACGTGTTTGTGTGGGTATGTGCACGCCAATGCAGGTGTCTGTGGAGGCCAGAAGAGAGAACTGGGTCTTCTGTGAGCTGCTGTGTGGGTGCTGGGAACTGAACCCAGGTCCTCTGGAAGAGCAGCCAGTGCTGTTAATGCTGAGCCATCTCTCCAGCCCCTTTTCATAGCCTCCTTAGAAGCAACAGTTGCACGGTTTTGCAGCCTTCTGGATTTTGATTGAACCGAGTGTCAGGATAGACCTATTAACACATTTCCACAGGTCAGCGCCAGGCCATGACCTCCCCCACCCCCATGATGGATAACGGAGGATAGTCCTTATAGGTTTGTTTGTTTGTTTGTTTTTTTTTTTGGCAAACACTTTTTTATCTCTTATATCTCTTTTTTAATTATTTAAAAATTTTTAAGATTAATTTTACATACCAACCACAGACCTCCCTTCTACCTCTCCTCCTGCTCCCTTCTGCCTCCCCCCAACCCACCCTGAGATTTTTATTAATAGACACATGTTTATTGCACAAGACTTACTTTTTCCTTACTGCTAGCTGTGTTTTCTACTTGGGAATGAGTTACAGAATCCAGCTTCTTCTTCTTCTTTTTTTTTTTTTTAAGTTTGTATTTGCTGAAAGATGAATGGGTGGAGTGAAATTGCAACCATCTAAGAGGCTGTGATAACCTAAATCCATTTATTCGATGGATGTCAGGTCCACATTAGTGCAGGCGGCTTGCTCTCCTGTGTGTGTGTGTGTGTGTGTGTGTGTGTGTGTGTGTGTGTGTGACATTTTTAGTGACATCTAGGAGCCGAGCTCTTTTCAGCTGAGGCATCTCCAGCAGGGTGACGATTGTTTAAGCGAGTGAGCTGACGGCGGCTCAGAATTTCAGGTTGGCTCTGTATGGTAGGAGCCACGCCAAGCCACACTACAGGGCGGTCTTGTCCTTGCTGGCGACACCCTACAAGGTGACCCTGCTCTGAGCACTGCTGCACCAATGAGCAGAGTCCTGGGGCGGCACTGCTCACTCCCGGTCACCATGTAGCGGGCCTGGCTCCGAGCCAGGCTGACTCCAAAGCTGGACAATGAGTAGCGCGCATGCGTGATCCACTCACTTTCTCAGGGCGTGCTTAAGCTGCCTATGCATTGGGCCAGAGGCTGCAGGCATCAGGGTACCCGGTTCCAGAACACCAAGGCGTCTGAACTAAGCAACAGATATTTCACCTGGCTGGTTACCATTAGCATTAGGCAAGCTAACCGCTGGTCCACAAGCGGGAAGCCCCAGCCTGTGTCCTAAACCCTGGCCACTGGTGGCTTATTGGATCGAGGCCATTACCCTCCTGTGCCCAAGACCATGCTAGGGCAGCACAGCTGTTTAAACCGGGCTACCTTCTCGTGGCCATTTTCCTGCTTAGCTTTTACTGCACACTCGACACAACCCAGGCTCACCTGAGAACCCCACCAGAAAACTGCCCTGCCTGCGAGGAGCTGTCTTGATGTGAGAACTGATGTGAGAGGGCCCAGCCCACTGCTGGTGTCACCGTCCCCAGGCAGGGGAACCTCAACTGTGTAAGCAAGCTAGCAGAGGTGGGCGAGCCAGTCCGCCGCGTTCCTCATGATTTCCTCTTTCCTCGGCGATGGGCTGTGACCTGGGAAGTGTAAGCAAGCCCTGTCTTCTCTCAGGCTGCCTTAGGTTAGAACGTTAATCACAGCAACGGAAGGAAAATGAGAATGATCACGCATAGATGAGTTGCTGTGTCAGCGGCTACTAGGCCCTTAAAGCCCATGGCATTTCCTAAGTAGCCTTTTTAATTAAAAATGTAGTGTGTGGGTGTATGTGGACGCCAGAGACCAACCTCAGCACCGTTCCTCAGGCGCTGTCTACTTTGTGTTTTTTGTTTTTTCCAGGCAGGGTTTCTCTGTGTAGCCCTGGCTGTTCTGGAACTCACTCTGTAGATCAGGCTGGCCTCGAACTTGGAGACCCATCTGCTTCTGTCTCCCAAGTGCTGGGATAAAAAGCACTTAGACCACCACCACCAGGCTTCATTTTGTGTTTTTTAAGACAGGGTGTCTCTCTCATTGGCCCGGGGCCCAACAAGTAGGCTAGGCTAGCTGCCAGCGAACCTTTGGAACCCTCCTGACTCCGCCCCCAGTGCCAGGATTTCAAGTGTCTGCCGCGATGGCCAGCTTTTTACATGCGTTCTAGGATTTGCACTCAGGTCCTCATGCTTGAGTGTCGCACAGGCCGCTGAACCACGTCCTCACCCCACAACTGCTGCCTCAGTAAGCTTTAGCTTTTCCCCTGCCTTCAAACAATGTCGCCCCCCTGCGGCAGTTTGTAAAACTCACGGAGTCCTTCTACAGGAAGCTTCAAATGCACAAACAAACTAAAATAAAAACAACAGGAATACAGAGGAAACCAATTACATTGAGACGGCTATTAAAACCCCTGAAAGACTCGGAGCGAGCCACACGCGCCTTAGCAGGGATTACACAGCCACCTAGCGGCGGGTCTCGGAACTACAGCAGCTTCTAAGCAGGCATTCACAAAAGGTCTTTTCACCCAACTGCATTGATTACTTTGAAACCCTGTGAGTTCCCTGGGCGAAAAGCTCATAGCATTTGCTCAAAGTGGAATAGCAGGCATTTCCTTTTGTTTTTCTCCTCATCAGTTCCATTAGTGATGAAATACAGGGAAAAAACGCAACCCACCGGCAAATCTCACAGCTAGGCTGTAGAGCTAATAACACTTTCCTAGAGATTAAGATTTTTTTTGAGACAGGGCTAGCCTCTAACTCCCTATCTATGTAGGTGAAGGTGACCTTACATTCCTGCAAGTGCTGGGATCACAGGTGTACACCATTGTGCCCCAACTATTGTTTTTTTCAGTCACAAATGTTTTACAATTATTTGATTAATTTTAAAAAATTATTTGATTATTTTGTGTGTATAGGTGTTTGTCTGAATGTATGTTTGTGAACCACATGTGTACAGTGCCTACAGAGGCCAGATGCAGGATCCAGATTCCCCAGGACAGGAGTTACATGGTGGTGAGCCATCCAATGCATGTGGGGGATCGAACCCAGTCCCTTTGCAAGGACAGGAGGTGTTCATAACAGCTGAACCACCACCCTGACCCCACAAATATTTCCCAACTTTCTTTTGACTGTCTGGGAACTCTAAAACCACATTAATTACTTACTTACTGATTGAGTGATTGTGTGTGTGTGTGCGTGCATATACTACAGCACCTGTGTGTGCACACACTATAGCTTGTCTGTGTGTATACATACTGCAGCATGTGTATGGTGCTCAGAGAATGACTTGTGGGAGCCAGTCTCTCCCATCACCATGTGGGTCCTGAGGACTAAGCTCATGTCATCCATCAGTCAACAAGCGCTTTCACCCACGGAGCCATCTCTCCAGCCCTAAATTTCTTGCCCTGGAACTCTCTTTGTAGACCAGGTTAGCCTTGAACTCACAGAGATCCGCTTGCCTCTGCCTCCCCAGCGCTGGGATTAAAGGTGTGCACTGCCACTGCCCGGCTCCAAATTTATTTCTTAAATGGAGCATACTGGTCAAAGCCCTATTGTAAGCTCTTCAGTAGCCAATGACTACACCCTCTGCCCCAGCATCCCACAGAGCAGGGTCGCAGGGTGAATGAGCTACAGTTGTATTTAAGCCGGCAGAGCTTTCCTAACTCAGCTGTAACTGATATGGCTGGTGCCGCAGAGCATCAGACTGTACAGCTTGAAGTTGTACAAGTGTCAAACGCAGACAGAAAACAAAATGAACACTCCGTGCAGACGACACATAACTGGCACACATATATTTTAAAAATGTTAGGAAACACACCTTCCTACGGCAGTCTTAGATGCCAGAGTTCAACCCCAGAAGCCCAGGTGGACCTGTGATGGTGGTGCGGGAGATTAGGTACCACCAATGTAGCCCTGGTTAGCTCTGAACTCCTTCATTTCACCTTTTGGCACACATTTTATTTTTCCGTGTGTGTGCGAGCGTGCTTGTGGATGGAGGCCAGAGGTTTGTGTGTTCCCCATCACTCTCTGCTTTATCTACTGAGGCTGGGTTTCCAGATGACTTGAAGCCTGCCTATTTGGTTATTCTGGCTAGTCAGCTTGCCCCAAGATCCCTCCCAGCCCCTCCCCCCAAGTGCAGGAATTACAGGCAGGCCACCATCTTAGCCCATCCGGTGTTGACATCCTTAGCACAGCACTGAGTGCCATCTCCTTAACCTAGGCTATGCACTCTTGGTCCTCCTGCCTCGGCTGGGTGCTTGCTTTCTGGCCCACCAGGCCCAGAAGAGCCAGACTGAAGAAATGGAGTTGAAAACAGAACAGACGCCAGGCGACAGGCTGGGCACCAGGCATATCTGTCCTAGCCTTCTGCAATAGATCGCACAGATATCCCCAAATCTGCCACCTCCCATCCCTCCCTGTCGGCCCTGACTCCCACAATAATACAAGCTCTTCGGACAAGGGCAGGGTGATGTGCTGTGACCTCCATCGGGCTCAAAGGTCACTCACTGGGTTTGGCTAATACTGTTTAGCAGGATCAACCAGACTTGACACAGAGGTTATTTGTTGTTTTTGTTTGTTTGTTTGGTAGGGGGTTGTTGAGAAAGGGGTTCACGTAGCCCAGGATGGCCTCCAACTAGGTACGTAGCTGAGGATGACCCTGCCTCTACTTTCTGAGTGCTGGGTTACAGAAATCAAGTCCCAACAGGCACGTTGGAATGGCTGTCTTTGGGAGCGTCTTGCTCACATATCATGAGAGGGCTGCTCCTGGCTAGACTGCTGGTCCCAGGAGAATGACAACAGACGTGTGGTGCACAGGTAGATGACTCCCGTCCAGGGTACAGTGGCTTTTCGTCACAGCCCGGCAGAGGGTAGACAGTTACCTACGGGGCCTCGGCTGATCCTTAGCACGTGAACCCAGGCTGCTGCATGTGGAGAGTTTTGGGGAGGGGAGGTTATTAGCGATCTGGGAATGACACTGTGAAAGCAGAGAACCACAATCTTCAGCGTGGGTTTGGGAACCAAGCCACAAAAATGGTAATTTACACTTAACAGCAAACACCTAGCAGTTATACTTAGTCAATCCGCACACTGGTAAACAGACGCCCAGGCAGCTCTGCATGGAAGGCGCTATGCTCGGCACCAGAACAGTCACCCAGGCGCTCTGTATGGAAGGCGCTATGCTCGGCACCAGAAGAGTTCACTAAAGAGCGCAGGGGGCCCAGGCAGAGCGTGGAGGGAAAGACAATGGTCTTCTGGACGTAATCTGTCGTGGGCTTCCTTGGAAGTCATCTCCTACTAGCTTTTAAAAGTTTTATTTTAGTTAGGCATGGTGGCGCACACAGCACTTGGGAGGCAGAGGCAGGGGATCTACATGGTGAAACCTTGTTTTCATACAAACAGGACATTGAAGTTTTTATTCCGCGCACCGCTCTCTCCCTCTCCCCCCTCTTGTGCGCGTGCGTGCGTGCGTGCGTGCGTGCGTGCGTGTCTGTGTGTGTGTGTGTGTGTGTGTGTGTGTGTGTGTATGCAGACAAGGGCTATGGATCCTCTGAAGCTAGAGTATAGATGAACCGTTGTGAGCGGCCCGCCTGATGTGTGTGCTAGACTTTGGTCCTCTAGGAGAGCAGCAAGCACCCTTGACTGCTGGGTCATCTCTCCAGCTAGCTTCCTATTATTTTTATCTTTTTGTGGCTTGGTATTTAGCCTGCATGTGTGAGGGTGTCAGATCTTGGAGTTACAGCACTGAGCTGCCGTGTGGGTGCTGGGAATTGAACCCAGGTCTTTTGGAAGAGCAGCCAGTGCTCTTAACTGCTGAGGTTTCTCTCTAGTCCCCCTCCGACTATCTTTTTAAAGTTAGACAAAAGCACGGAGGCCAAGATCATGTCCAAGGAATAACCTCTGAATAAAGCCTAAATGAGAAGGGGAAACCTTAATGTGAGATCCTGTCCAGATCGCCAAAGGAATTACGCGGTGCCAGAAGGCCTCCCAGCTCCCTCCGAATGAGTCTAGAGAGGCAGGATGCCCGCCCCCCCCCCACAACTAGTTAAGACATACAAATATACAGGAAACCCAAAGTTTTCCCCTGTTTAGGGACAGGGTTTCTCTGTGTAGCCCTGGCCATCCTGGAACTCACTCTGTAGACCAGGCTGACCTTGAACTCAGAGATCTACCTGCCTCTGCCTTCTGAGTGCTGGGACTAAAGGTGTGTACCACCATTTCCAATTCAGGAAACTCAAAAGTTCTACAGGCAGATCCATAGCAAAAGTGTCGCCAGCCTACACTAAAATAAAATAGAAAAAGACCCTTCTGTGGCCTTCACACACATGTGTACCCGCTCAGTCCTTTCTGAGGAGAGCAAGCAGGAGTGACAGTCCCTCCCAAGTCTTTAGAAGCGGTCCAGAATGTAACTGGAAAGAATGTCCCAAGGGGGCAGGGTTATGAGCCAGAGCTAGACCCTACCCTCTCCAACCAAAAAGTGTCCCTCGTTCGTTCCCTGAACAAGGGGCCTGGGGGTATGCCAAGGAAGTTTTCAGATGTGGGTTCTCTTCCTCCCCATTCCCAAGAACAGGATGACTGTCAACGCCGGGCTCCAGCGCGTCACAACCAGACTCCTCATCCTCTCTGACCCGAGGGGACTCACCCATCTCTTGGTCTGATCCTATGGTCAGGTGAGATGGTTTATGGTGTATGGGGTCACACCTGAGATGGTGTGAGTGTCAGAGATGGACCTGATGGTGGGGGCAAAGGTGGTCTGTCTGCGACTGAATGCAAGAATGGTCCTAAATCTTCATCCTCTCCTGTCCCTGGCCTTTGCCACATATCTGGTGGTGGCCTGTCCCATGGGTGAGCTCAATTCCATCCCCGACACCAGATCCAGTCCGTGACTTGCTTTAGGTGCCAATGTGTTCTTTGTGGACACATGGCACCAGAGGGTTCACTGGGCTGTCACACCGGGCATGCTGGCCTGGTCCTCTGTGGTGTTCATGCTGAAGCCAACTCTGGGCTAGCCCACAGGCCTGACAGGAGGGTCAGAGACGGATGGGGTACAGCCTGATCACCCCAGACGAGACCGGTGCACAGCTGCCAAAGCCACATTCAGCGGCTCCTGCCTTCTCACACGAGTGGTTAAGCTGAGCCAGCAGCAGCAACCCCCGATGAGCTGAAGCGTGTGAGTAGGATTTGCAGCAATGCACCATCGAGACGGGGTGATGTTTGTTACAAAGCACAGCTATAGCATTAGCTTGCTGACAGGCATGTCAAAAGAAACGCCATCACATAAGCCCAGTGACCCGCTCTGCTGTCTTTTCTGTGTGTATGTTTTACAGCACCGAGGATACAACCCAGGGCCTCTCCCGTGACAGGCAAGTGACATCACGGAGCCATCCCCCAGCCCATGCTGTGTGCTTTCTCATCAAGCTCATCTATTCCAAACACATCAGTGCATCATGTAAAAGTGACTGAGCTGACTGTGACGATTATTAAAACAGCATCGTTTGTATCTATTCCATGGACTACATTCCGTCAACCCGGCACGCATACAGTTACATAAAAACACACAGAAGGAGACCCACAGCTGCTCGACAACCGCTCCAATGTCACTGAGACAGGCCGTTTCACAACGATGAAAAGGAAAAGGCAAACAAAAGCATGGCTGACTCCCCAGCTCCTTTAAAACTGTTTCTCTGAGACAGGGTACCAGGTAGCCCAGGCTAGCCTTGTATTCTGTATGCAGCCAAGGATGACCTTGAACTCCTGATCCTCCTGCCTCCACCTCTTGAGTGCTGAGGTAACAGGTTCTCAATGGCTGGTTTATGAGGGGCTGAGGACCAAACCCAGGGTTGTACACGCATTAGTTAGGTAAGTACTCTTCCAGAGGAGCCACGTCCCCAGCCAGAATGAAAAATGGTAACAACAACAACAATACTGTCTTTTTCTTTTTTAAACAGGGTTCCCTATAGTCCAGGTTGGCCCTGAACCCCGTAAGTGACCAAGGGTGATTTGAACTCCTGACCCTCCTGCCTCTACCTCTCCAGTACTGAAATTACAGGTTCGCCACCCCTGGTTTATGTGGTCCTGAGGATAGAACCCAGGACTTTGTACCGTCAAGGCAGGCGCATCTCCAGGCCATGAATTAAAAATAATTTTCAAAAATCAGGTCAGAGACCAAGCCTCATACATCCATCCCAGACTGGCCTAGAACTCCTGATCCTCCTTGTCCCCACCTCTCCGGCGCTGGGGTTATGGGTGTGTGCCACCACGCCGGTTAAGCGGCACTGGGGACACAGCCCTGTGCACGCAGGGCAAGGGCTCTCTCTACCACCAGCCACACCCCCAGCTCCTCTCTTTCCCTTCTGGCCACGGGCTAGCAGGTGCCCGCGCTGGGATGAGCGACGGCACAGCATGGCTTACCTGTGTGCGAGCGCAGGTGCACGGTGAGCTGGCTGGAGTTGCGGCTGGCGTAGGGGCAGATCTGACACTTGAAGGGCCGCTCGTCCGAGTGGATGCGCAGGTGCTTGTTGAGGCTGCTGCTGTCGGCCGCCGCGTAGTCACATGTCTTGCATTTGTAGGGCTTGACGCCCGTGTGGCAACGCATGTGCGTCTTCAGCTTGTCCTTCCGACTGAAGCACTTCCCGCATACCTCGCACTTGTGGGGTTTGTCACCTTTGGGTGCACACGCAAGCCGCGGCGGGAAACAAGATTGAGAAGTTAACGCTTACTCCCGACAACTGCGCAGAGGACCAACGTGCAGGCCTCGGGGGTGGGGGGTGGTTTAGAAACCTGGGTTTGGTTTGCTTATAATAAATAAGCTGCGTTGTTTATTAGAATTTTCGAACTCTTTCCCTAAGGTGAATATTACCAACTGCAAGTACACAGCAACTAAAAATAAATAAAATATCCTGTTGTTTCCAGACACAGATCCTTGTAGCCCAGGCTGGCCTCTGATTTCTGAGAGCTGGTATTAGAGGCATACCTCACTATGCCGGGCTTTAAAATAACAAGGTTGTAGCCTTTCTGCTCACCTTCTGGCTATTTCTGCCCCTTTTAATCAATGTTCCCTGAGCCTGTTCTGTTCCGTGCCGGGCAGTCATCTACTCTACTTCAATCATCTTATTAATTTGAATTATGGTGTGTGCATGTGTGTGTGCACACGTGTGTGTCTGTGCATGTGTGCGTGCGTGCGTGCATGCGTGTGTGTGTGTGTGTGTGTGTGAGTGTGTGTGTATTTCTCTGTGTGGGCAAGAGTATGCCAGGGCATGTGAGGTCAGAGGGCAACTTGCAGGAGTTGGTTCTCTCTCTACCATGTGGGTTTTGGGACATGAACTTGTTTATAACTTCCTCAGGCTTGTCAGCAAGTGCCTTCATCCATGAGCCACCTCACCAGTTCAGTGCGGGGTGTGTGTGTGTGAGTGTGCGTGTGCATGCATGTGCATGCATGTGTGTGCATGCACACAAGTGCACGCACATACACGCACACGGTGTTAGAGGACAAACTTGGGATTGCTAGGCAAGTGTTCTATATATAACCAGGCTACAGTGTCACCTCTTTTTAATTAATTAATTATTGTAGATGTGTGTATTTTTCCTTCAATACAAAATAACCCACAAAACCAAAACCAAACTCTGCCAATTACTGTCTCTCCCCCCCCCTCTTCTTTTGAGACAGAGTCTTATGCATCCCACGTTGGCTTTGAACTTGCTAAGAGGCCAAACATGACCCTGAACTTCTGCCTCTACCTGCAGAGCATTGGGAATGCAAGCATGCACCGCCATGTCCCGTTGATGCTATTCTGAGGATGGAACCCAGAACTCCGCGAATGTCAGGCGAGTGTTCTACCATCTGGGCCACGACCCCAGCCCCTCACAGTGACACAGATGCCTCACTCTTTGAATGTCCTACCCTGGTATTATTTCACTTCCTCCTCTTCACAAAGCTGGGGCTAGGACTTTCCTATTTGTCTAGCAGACTCCACAACACTCCCTGTTGACTTCTTTTTGCTCACGTAGTAGTCATTTCTGTCATTTCCACATCAGTAAGCAGCTAAGGTTGAGCGACTTTACTTTATGGATGGGCCATAAATTACTGAATCAATCCCCCAGTTGACCAGGAAAGAATGAAGCAGAGAGAGACACATGCACACATGTGAGTGTGGACACTCTCTCTCTCTCTCTCTCTCTCTCTCTCTCTCTCTCTCTCTACACACACACACACAGCTGCACAAAGACTGCAACACTAAGATGGTCCTAAGGGTTAAAGGCATCTGCCAATAAATCTGATGACCCAAATTTAATTCCTGGGACCCACATGTGGCAGGAAGGAACAGATTATGATAGTTGACCTCTGACCTTCACAGGGACATAGCAGTATGCACGAGCATGTGTGCACATGCACACACATGCACAAAATAAAGTTTAAAATTAATAAAGGCATACAATGTTAAATGGAAACAAGATTACCAGATTGCTTAATGAGTGATGATAAGATTGTATGCCTAGAGCCGGACATAGTGGTATATGCCTTTAATCCCAGTCTTTGGGAGGCAGAGGCAGGCATAGGTCTGTGAGTGAGCCCAGCCTGCTGGTCTATATAGTGAGTTTTAGGACAGTGAGAGCTACGTAGTGAGACCCTGTCCCCCAACCCCCCCCCAAAAAAATTGTGAGTCTGTCTTAAGCCTTATATCTGCATGCAAAAAATTCAGATTATTGTGGAATGGACTATAAAGGCTAAAGGCCGTTGACTTGGAGGTATACTAGGCAGTGAGAGATTTTTATTAGGGATTCTTACTCTGCCTTCTGGTTTTGTCCTTTGTTTTGGAGACAGGATCTCTTTACATAGCCCTGGCTGTCCTGAAACTCATTATGCAGGCCAGGACAGTCTTGAATTCACAGAGATCTGCCTGCCTCTGCCTCCTAAATGTTGGATTACGGTTGTGGGTTGCCACGCTAGTGAGATTTTCACTTTAGATTCTGTAGATCAAGCATGTTCAGAGCCCCGTGTTGACACAGTGTGCCAAAGGTGATCCCCATCATGTCAGAGGAAGGCCTGGCATTTAAGAGCACATCGGGTGAGAGGGCTCAGCGGCTAAGAGCACTGGCTGCTTTTCCAGAGGTACTGAGTTCAATTCCTGGCAACCACAAGGTGGCTCACAACCACCTACATTGAGATCTGGTGCCCTCTTCTGGCCTGCAGGGACACATGCAGGCAGAACATCGTATATATAATAATAAACGTCTTTAAAAAAGTACCTCAGAGAATTTCTTAAAGACGATCATTTTGTCAAGCTGGGAATTGGTTGGTAGAGTACTTGAAGGCCCAGGGCTTGACCCTCAACGTTGTAAAAATTAAAGTCATTTTACCAACATTGTTAGCAGTCAAATTACAAATTCCCTGTGGGTCAGTTCTCAGCACTGTCTGCTGCCTGTGCTGCCTGTGCCCACTGGACTGTCATTCTCTACCAGGTGTATTGCCTATTGGTGGTGCAGAGGTTGGTTTACAACAGTTCTGCTGGGCAGGAACCACATGGAGTCCCCGCCACCAACCCCTACCATCCTCCTTAAAAGTGGCCAGTAAGGACACCCTCAGGTCACCTGCTGTGCAGAGGTCGGTGTCTTCAGAAGACGTATAGGAATGGATCTAAGATTGCTGTACCACACGACAGTCATTCTCACTGTGAACTTAGGACAGACACAGGAGACCCCCCCTGACCATGTCTGTGAGGGTGTCTGTAGAGAAGTTTAACTGACGGGCACGGCACCATCCCCAGGCTGTGGTTCCGAACTAAATAAAGAGGAAGTGAGCTGAGCATCGGTGCTCATCTCTCTGCTTCCTGACTGTGGATGCCATGGGACCAGCGGCCTCAGGATCCTGCCACCATGGACTGTACCCTCAAGCCATGAGCTAAAACAAATCCTTCCTTCTTTCCTTCCTTCCTTCCTCCCCCCCATCTTACCTTCCTTTCTTCTTTCATTCTTTCTTTCTTTCCTTCCTTCCTTCCTTCCTTCCTCCCTCCCTTTTACCGTCCTTTCTTCCTTCTTTCCTTCCTTCCTCCCTCCCTCCTTCCTTCCTTCCTTCCTTCCTTCCTTCCTTCCTTCCTTCCTTCTTTCCTTCCTTCCTTCCTTCTTCCCTCCCTCCTCCCTTCCTTCGGTATTGGTTGGACATCTCACAACAACAATAAAGTAACCAATATGCCTTTGTTTATACTCTGACCTAGTTGTCCCAATTGTCATGGATAATGAGTGCAATTAATTTGACCAAACCTTAACCCCCAGAGCCCACATGGGGAGAGTCACTGCTTGCTTGTAAACCTTAATATTTGAGTAATTAGAATAAATCCTCGTGACCTGGCAGTGTGAGGTCTATTGGACAGGATGGTGATGGCAGTGCCATTCATGGGTCACAGCTGATAACTGTTAGCTATTTGAGTTTCCAAAGGTCGAGGCCACACAGCAGATGAAATATGAGAGGGTTCCTCCCCACTCCCTCGCTTCTGCAAGCTTCCCTTGTGAATTTACACCCGTGTCACTTGATTTCTCAGACTTCCTCTAAAGTTGCCCAGCAGCAACTCTCACTCTCCCCAAAACATCTGGGAAATGCAACGTCACACAACTGGCCTCTGTATCTACAGGCCCTGCAACTGTGCCTTCAACGGCTGCAGATCAAACGGCATTTGAAGCATAAGCAATGCCCGCTCTGGGAAGGTGCACAGGAGCTCTGCGGGGCTGGCATTCTCTGCAGTGCAGGGGGCATCTGGGAGGGTGAATGTGGGCACTGTGCACATCCTGCTTCACCTTCTCCCAGGGTGTAAGCAGTCTTGGCTTCTGGCATCTTTGGGGAGAGGGGTCTCCCTGAAAGCAATCCCCTGAGGATCTGATAGGATGACTGTATTAAGAAAATTAAAATACCCCTACTTAATTTTCCTTTTTCCATGCGTTGATGTTTTTTTTCTCTTTTAAAAATTTGAGAGAGGGAGGGAGAACTGGGATTGATATGCAAAATAAAAATAAAAAAATTTAATTACATTAAAAACTGTGTGCGTGGTGTGTGTGTGGTGTCTGTGTGTATGTGGTGTGTGTGTGTGTTGTGTATGGTGTGTGGGTGTGTTGTGTGTGTGTTGTGTGTGTGTTGTATGTGTGTGTGTGGTGTGTGTGTGTGGTTGTGTGTGGTGTGTGTGTATGTGGTGTGTGGTGTCTGTGTGTATGTTGTGTGTGTTGTGTGTGTGTGGTGTCTGTGTGTGTGGTGTCTGTGTGTATGTAGTGTGTGTGTGTGTGTGTGTGGTGTGTGTGTGTGGTTGTGTGTGGTGTGTGTATGCACGTGTTTGCACTTGAGCATGTGGGTCTCCTTCCACTATGTGGGTCCCAGGGATTGAACTCAGGTCATCAGGCTCTGTGGCAAAGCTCCTTTGCCTGCTGAGCTACCTTTCTTCTCTTCTAAAACAAACCACATTATGCTCCCCTCTCGATATTGCAAAGATAACACACACTCTTTGTGTCACAGGTAAAGAAAGCGGCTGTAAGAAAATCACTATTCTTGATCAGGTGTGGTGGTGTGTACCTATGCCCCCAGCGAGGCAGGGAAGGAAGCTTGGGCTATATAGTGAGTTCTAGAGAGCTCTTTTCTAAACAATCAACATCAGCAACAATTCAAATAAACAACTAAAGCAAAGCATGTACATCCTCTGGTTTGCCCCCCAGCACTGAAAACCAACAAATAAAACAAAACAAAACATTCTTCTTGTCTTTCTTCACTAATGTGATACGCACACACAGACTTTACAAAAGCAACATGGACGCCGTCTGCATCGGACGCTAACTAGCCATGGCATGGCAGTTCCGGGCCCTCTGCTCGGTGATCTTTCTCCACTGCTGGATTTTTATTGCTTTGGACACGCTCCTGCCAAAACCATGTGTACCGTGTTCCTTTGAGCTCTGTGAGGCCTGAGCCTTGTCATATGTCCAACATCTCTGGGCCCCCAGCTCCTTGCTGTATGGGTGTTCAGGGTACCGTACCTAATGACATGTCACTTACCCGTGTGGGTCTTCAGGTGACGCTCCATGTCCTTCATGCCGTAGGCAGTCTTGAACTGGCAACCTGAAAAAGTGATGGGAAGACGTGGTTCAGAGAGAGCTGAAGTGGCAGAGATTTGCCACGGGGAGACACCGATGTCACATGCCAGACACAGTACAGCGTTGCTTTGCCACAACCTCAAAACCACAAGGAGTCAGCAGAGGGATGAGGCATGGAGTCACATTTCACAACAGCGGTTCTCAGCCTGCGGGTGGCGACCCTGTGGGGTGTGTGTGTGTGTGTGTGTGTGTGTGTGTGTGTGTGTGTGTGACATAACCGTATGGTGGGGGTCACCACCTTATGAGGAACTGCATTGGAGGGCTGCAGCATCAGGAAGCTGAGAACCACTGCTTTATAACACGGCCCGCAGACTAAGAAGATGCTGTCATGAAAGAGACCGACAAATGCTTGACTCTTCCTGTTGAGGGAAGACTAAAGATTCATAAGGGCCGGTGTGGCGAGGGCTGGGGATGGTGCAGTGGTGAGAGCACTGGCTGCTCTTCCGGAGGAGCCAGGTTTGGTGCCCAGCACCCACAAGGAGGCTCATAACCAACCACCCGTGACTCTAGTCCAGAGGGTTCTGGGCTCTCTTCTGAGTCGTTGGGCACCACACACACACACACACACACACACACACACACACACACACACACGTAGGGGTATAGGTGCAGGGGAAACGCTCATAAATCTTAAGGAATAAAAGGAATTCACCAAGTAGCTGGACACCGTGGCTCAGGCCTTTAATTGCAACACTAGGAGGCTGAGGCATGAGTTCGAGGCCCACTAGCGAGGTATGGCGAGTTCCAGGTCTGTTTGAGCTACAGGGTCAGGACCCAGTCTCCCCTCCACTGAAACAAATGCTAAGAAGACCCCTGTGTGCCCTCGCGGCGCACAGAGCCCTTTACCCGGATAGCTGCAGCCCAGTCTCTTCTGCACGGGGGCTGTGGAGGGCTTTTTGGCATGTGACTTGGCAGGCAGCTCGATCACGGTGGCTGTCTGGTTTTCGTTGCTTTCCGTGGGGAGGTAAGTTTGATAGCCATGTTCAAAGACGAATTCTGGAGCTGAAACTAAAGGGGGAAGTGCTTATTAGTTTCCACGGGACGATGCAGAGTGACCCCGTAACTCATTTCAGCTATCCGGGCATGAGAGAGAAAAAAAGAATTTCCTTGCTCATTCAAAACTCAAGTGTGGGAGTTGTAGGGACAGCTGCTCTTCCAGAGGCCCTAGGTGTAACACCAGCTCACAACAACAGTGGCCTACAACCGTCTGTAACTCCGGTTCCAGGGAATAGGAGGCCCTCTTCTGGTCTCCTTTGATACCAGGCATGCCTGTGATCATATGCAGGGAAAATGCAGACATTTAAAAAAAAAAAAGGTTAATTTTGGGCTGGAGAAATGGCTCAATAGTTAAGAGCACTGACTGCTCTTCCAGAGGACCCAGGTTCAATTCCCAGCCCTCACATGGTAGCTCACAACTGTCTGTGCCTCCAAGATCTGACATCCTCACAGAGGCTACATATAGGCATAACGCCAATACGCATAAAATAAAAATAAATTACAAAAAAAACTTGGTTAATTTCAGTATGTGATGGTTTTCATTTTCACTTAAAAAATATTAAAGCTAATTTTAAAAAAATCAAGTGGCTGGGTATGGAGGTGTATATCTTTAATCCCAGCACCTAGGATTAGGTGCAGAGGTGGGTGGATCTCTGTGAGTTTCAAGTCAGCCTGGTCTACACAGAGAGTACCAGACAGCCAGACATATAAATAAAGAGACCCTGCCTCAACATTCACACTCCTAATAGAAACAAGGACTTTTAAAGCTGGTGGCCAATTGCCTTTAATCCTAGCTCTCAGAGTTCAAGGCGAGCCTAGGTTATACAGTAAGTTCCAGGCAGTCAGAGCTACACATGAGGCCTAGTCTCAACAAACTGACCAACCACCAACAACCACAGCATAAAACATTGGACTAGGGCGCTAAAACACCAACCAAGACGTGGGTCTTTCTGGACAGGGTCTCACATAGCTCAGGCTGGCCTCCAAATCAGTATGTAGCCGAGGCTGGCTTTGAACCCCTGCATCCTATGAGCTGGGGTTACAGGCCATCCCTAGTTTTGGACTCCTTTTTCTCTTTTTGTTGTTAAAGATTGATCTTATTTATTTGTGTCGGGCGGGGGGCATCTGCAGAAGCCAGAGGACATCCCTAAGAGCTGGAGTCACAGGTGCCTGCAAGATACCTGGCTTGTTATGTGGGCACTGGGATCCAAACTCCTGTCCTCACCAATTTAGCTACAAGTACTCAGCCCTAGCTTCAGACCTCTTGAATGAGCAATAAACATCCCTAAAACTGAAACCATGTGGGCATCGCTAACTGCAGGCAGATGTGTAAGTTATTCTCCCAAGGATCTCAGAGTCCTGAAAACCCAGGACTCCTCTTAAAACTCTCTTGTGAGTATGTCATGGGCTTCCTTGAAGTCACCCTGCAACTTAGAGGCAAAAAATATGAACAGAGACGACCCCAGGTGAGCTGTCATTAAAAAGGTAAGAGAGGTAGGTGGTCTTGAGTCTTTTTCTGCTTATAATTTTTTTCAGTGCCCATTTTGTGAATGATGTTTCTGGTTCAGGGCTTGTAAGGGTCTTGTCTCCTTTACTAAGATGGCACTTGTCCTTGGAAGGCCTAATTCTGAGTGAAGACAACCTATGCTCACGGGGGACAGGCAAAACGGAGAGGTCCCACTTTTACCCCTGTATTTCCAGAATAATAATACTGACCCGAATCAGCCCAGACCTGCCATCACTTCCTAGCTCGATTTGCCAAAGAAATCCACACCATAGGTCATTTCCCTCCAAACCCACAGCTAAATGAGAACCACAGCAGACAGATCCCAGCAGAGGGAAGTCACAAATCCTAGCAAAATGCTTCCCCTCGCCAGGGCCGTGGTGGCTCACATCTTTAATTCCAGCACTTGGGAGGCAGAGGCAGGTGGATCTCTGTGAGTTCAAGACCACCCTGGTCTACAGAGTGAGTTCCAGGACTGCCAGGGCTACACACAGAGAAACCCTGTCTTGAAAAACCAAAACAAACAATCAAACAAAAAACTTCCCTTCAGAAGCCATTCAGGTCATTGAAAATGAAACCCAAGAATCTGTCAGTCAGGAGGGATCTAAGGGGACCTCACCATGCAGAGCAGTGTGTGCCCTGAACCTCCACTGTTTATTTATATTGTAGATGTACGAGTGTTTTACTTGCACATATGTCTGTGCCTGGTACCGTTACAGGTTATTGGATGCCCTGGAAATGGAATTACAGACGGGTGCTGGAAATTGAACCTTGGTCTTCTGCAAGAGCAGCCAGTGCTCTTAACCTGAGCCGTCTCTCTAGCCGCTTAGACGTTGATTTTAACACACGTGGTTTCTTCATCCTCCTCAGGATGCTTTTCTTGAAGGGCAGCTTGATTTTTGTCTTTAAATCATGCCTTCTCATCAAGGTCTTCACCGTCATTTCTGGTTCTCAAGCATCTCATTCTGGGTCCCTCACTGGGAAAAACCAATTATCTATATTTTTACTGAGGTCGCTTCATCTCCACTCCTGACATCATCTGGTGAGGCACGGTTTCAGCTGAACCCCCACAGTGGCCCCTTAAATGGTCACGAGGGGGCTGGAGAGATGGCTCAGCGGTCAAGAGCACTGGCTGCTCTGGCAGACGGTCTGGGTTCAGTTCCCATCACCCACATGGTGGCTCACAACCATTTGTTGGGTATGCACACGGTATAAACTCACAGAGGCTCACGTGGTGCAAGTAAATAAATGAAAATCCTTAAAAGAATTGTGCATGCGGGATTCACCTCCCAGCAAACGCCTCCTCCTCCTCCTCCATCTCAATTTGTAAGCACACACTCTGATTTCTGGCTGAGAGCCCGGGTACATCCCCCTGCATCTTTCCAGCATCCTCATGATGACGTCACGGATTCATGCCAGATGACACCTGGGCTCTCACAGCTTTTGGCATTTGAGCAAACTCAGTTTCCACTTTTCTCAATGGGAAAATGTCGTGGGATGTCTGGCCACCCAAAGTCAGCTGTTGGAGTCTGACAACCACTGCTCCATCTTCGCGCCCCAGTCTCTCCGAGCAGCTCACTTGCCGGTCCGTGTGCTCAGGGCTGGAAAAGGGCGGAGAGCTCAGCGGGCTGTTCTGCAGGGGCTCAGAAGATAATGCAGAGCAGCTGAGGCTTGGCACCATCTGGCAGGGCTGGAGTTCCTGAAGAGAGCCCAGGGGAGGCTGCTGGTGAAAGCGCACCCCCGTTGCGGCACAGACCCCAGAGTTTGGAGATGCCAGTGCTGCGGGATGACCGCCGAGAACAGCAGCAGCACGGAGTGGGGTCCGGAGCCGAGAAGACAGCTGCGTGCGCTGCAGAGGGCGGAGTCCAGAAGCTCGTGAGTAAACCCAGATAATTGGACACTCAGTTATTTACACTCTTGGGAGTTTGGTTTTGCTTTGTTCAGATTGTGTCTGTGCCCTGGTTCTTCCCTCTTGAAGAAAGTATTGAACTTTAAGTTTTTTTTCGAGGCAGGGTTTCTCAGTAGCTATGGAGTCTGTAGCTCCATAAAGAACTCATAAAGATCTGCCTGCCTTTGCCTCCTGAGTGCTGGCTGGGATTAAAAGCGTGTACCACCACTGCCTGGCTTTAATTTTGATTTTTTTTTTTTTTTTTTTTTTGGTTATTTCTCCCCTCATCCCCCTTTCCCAAGGCCAGGTGGGCTTTGAACTCTGCCTGTCTCCTGTAATGCTGGGATTAAAGATGTGTGCCAGCACTGCCCAGTTTAATCTCTATTTATTTATTTATTTATTTATTTATTTATTTTTTATTTATTTATTTCAGGAGTGCACAGCTGAAAGACTTTAGCTTTTATTTGAAAATCTTTGGGATTTTTAGAGGCTAAACTTAAAATTTGTAAGGACTTTGGGACTTTTGAAAATTATTTATGTTTTATATTGTGATATCAATATTAACAGGTCATCTTGGGGATAAATTATAAAGGAAAAGTTCTAACTGAAAAGTGATGTGTTTATGTGTCAAGAAGGAGTCAGGTCGTGCTGGCAAGTTTTACGTCAACGTGACATAAGCTAGAGTCATCGGGAAGGAG
The DNA here is from genome assembly GCA_030556225.1 of Cricetiscus sungorus. Lineage (NCBI taxonomy): Eukaryota > Metazoa > Chordata > Mammalia > Rodentia > Cricetidae > Cricetiscus > Cricetiscus sungorus. The sequence goes on along the minus strand of JANBXA010000391.1, from coordinate 1,724,232 downwards.
GGAGCCTCATCTGGGAAAATCTGCTCAAGAGATTGGGCTGTGGCAGGCCAGTTAGTTATTTTCTTAATTAGTGATTGATGGGGAAGGGTCCAGCCCATTGTGGGAGGGGCCATCCCTGGGCTGGTGATCCTAGGTTTTACAACAGTGATTCTCAACCTTCCTAATACTTTGGCCCTTTAAAAACAATTCATGTTGTGGTGACCCCCGACCATAAAATTATTTTCGTTACCATCTCATAAGGGTAATTTTGCTGCTGAATGAACTGTAATGTAAACACCTGTGTTTTCCAATGGTCTTAGGTGACCCCTGTGAAAGGGGTTACGACCCACACAGGTTGAGAAGCACTGTTCTATGAGACTCAGGGCTGAGCCAGTAAGCAGCACCCTCCATGGCCTCCGTGGCAGCTCCTGTCTCCAGGGTCCTGCCTTGCTTGAGCTCCTGCCCTGGCTTCCTTCAGTGATGACCTATGGTGTGAAATCACAAGCTGAAAGACCCTTGTTTCACCACACCACACCACACTAAGACACCGAGCCTCAGTTTACTCCCTGTCAACGGGAACATCTCCACGGACACTTCATAAGGTTGTTACAGAGCCGAAGGAAGCCATCGGTGGCTCAGTATGTGAACACAACTCCAGCCAGTAAAGCCGGCCTGACCTGAACTTGGAACCCCTGGCACAAAACTCCCAATTGGATCTGGGGGGGGGGTCGCACTTGACATTTGTGGGATTGAGGGGATCCTGAGACACGGGACTAAGACCAGGCTGGTGGGGCTGCTGTGACTTTCCACTTTGTCCCGCAGCTGTCTGAGCTGGGAGGCCCCTGTGGAGGTGAGCATAGCAGCTCAGCTCACAGGGAGCTTGTACCCATCCTGAAAGGCAAACAGGGGTCTCCTGAGTCGGGCTTCGGGTGGGCTTCTCCTAACTGTCCTCCTCTTCTGACGAACATTCCAGTTCCACGGGGGATGTCCTAGCTAGGACCCCTCTTGGAGTCATGACTTGAACGTCTCTCGTCCCCGAGGCTGCTTTCACTCTCTCTCGGCCAGTGCTGCTCTCTAAATGTGGAGATTTGAAGCAGATGGAGGCATGGGGGGTGGGCAGGTGACACCCAGCAGGGGCAGCCAGGCACAGCTGCTGTCCTTCTGGGGATGGCACTGATCACATGAGATCCCAGAGGCAGAGTGACAGGCTAAAAAGAGCCCGCTCCAGTGTGAGCTGTGAGCTTCCCCCCCTGGCTCTGTTTCCTGCTTTACGTGTGTGTGTGTGTGTGTGTGTGTGTGTGTGTGTGTGTGCTACTGCACGTATGGAGAGGTCCGAGGGTAGCCCATGGGGATTTGTTTTCGAGTTCCACCATGTGGGTGGAATGTTATCCACAGGATAACATTCATTCTGGTTGTCAGGTATCTTCACCTATAGAGACACTTTGCTGGTCCTGGCCAGCCCCAGGTTATTTTATTTATTTATTTATTTATTTATTTATTTATTTATTTATTTAGCTTTGGAGAATGGGCCTTTTTCTTCCTATCTCTTGGGGTGGTTGTGAGGGTTAGAGAAGAGGTGTGGAAAGCTGCTAACACACTTGTCACTTTTCACATGGCTCCATGGCTCCTGGGCAGCAAGGGATTGCCGAAGGAAAGCCTGGCTTCATCAAGGGCAATGTCAGGATGAGGGCATTGGAGCCATCAGGAACCATCATTGACACGGGTAGGGCTGAGGCCTTGGGCCCAGTGAGTGACTCTCCAACTCACCAGAGCCACGGGGCCCCCTGGGAGCTTGCTACAGTGATGCTGGGATCTCCACCCCAGAAACCCCAATTCCTTCTGAGGCGGAGCCTGAGTGCTGGTGTCTAATAAGTTCCCCAAGGACCCTGATCTGCAGTGGGTCTCAGGACTGACAGCTGAGGCAGCAGCCAAGTCCAAAGTGGTGGTGGGCGTGACAGTGGAGTCCAGATAAGTGAGGCAGAGAAAGGCAAGCAGGACCCTGACGACGGGCAGCTAAGCTGGCCAGAGGCCAGACACTTGAGGTTAACACATCAGCCGGTCGCCACTCTATGTGTTAGACTCTGCACTGTGAACAATGGCTCACGGACCCCAGCAGCCACCCCTGCCCTCTAGTGGACCATTAACAGAATTCCTGTGGCAGCTCTGGCATGAAGCTGTGACCAGAGCTATCAGACTGTAGGTGGGATACGAGACGCTTAGGCTGTTCAGGAACAGAGCGGCAGATCCAGGCAGAGCAACACCACCCGCAGGGCTCTAGGGTGCTAAGAAATGGGGTTCACCGGAGAAACTGCAAGGGTAAGCAAGCGCACCCTGGCTGTACATGTGTGTAGACTGTCACCAGGTGCCATCAGTCAGGCAAAGCTGGGAAAGGCGTTTCCAGCAAAAGGAACAGAAAAGATAAAGGCCACAAGTCAATGTGGCAAAACCTTCCACAGAGTCCCTCAGAATTTGTCTTGCGGCTCTCCTGGGGCTTTGTGTTTTGCAGTCAGGAGGCCCAGCTCTCTCCAGGGAGATGGGCCCATGAGGAAAAGGGATGAAGCACAATGTCCCAGGACAGTCCTGAGCCTGCGGGTTCTCCTGGGCCCATCTCCCTACAGGGCAGTTTCTCCTTGTCTAGCTGAGGCACCTTCAGATCACAGCAGGCCAACTGCAAGGCAACTTCTTTCATTGTGAGACAGGGTTTCCCTGTATTAGTAGCCCTGGCTGTCCTGGACCAGGCTGGCCTCAAACTCAGAGAGTTCTGCCTGCCTCTGCCTGTCGAGTGCTGGGCACTGCCTGGCTTCCAAGTATATCTCTAGTCTCCACATTTTCTCCATCACTTCCTTTAAGGGTTAAAGGTTATTTTCCAATTCTAAAATCTCTCCAGACACATATTTTGGGAACATTAAAAATACTCACAAAATTCTGCCTATTGCCCCAAACTGGTTTATGTGTATGTGCGGGGCCTGTGTAGTATACGTGCCGTTTGTGCATGTATCCTCGGAAAGCCAGAGGGAGATCCCCCGGAACGAGTGTCAGACCGTTGTGATCCGCCACGTGGGGGCTGGAAACTGAACCCAGGCCCTCTGCAAGTGCAGCCAGTGCTCTTAACAGCTGAGCCATCTCTCCAGGCTCATGCCCCAAATTTTAAACAGCCCCGGCGGATCTAGTTGGTAAACCGTTCTCTGACAGCAGGCTAGAAGCCTGCAGGCGTGGTTGGGTTCACCGATGTATTTCATTTGGCCAATTAAGTCTTAAGAGCTGAGGGCATTTGGACTGTTGAGATGGTTCAGCCTGGCCACCTGGACTCACCTGGAGGAGACAGCCAACGTTAAAGTTGTCCTCCCACTCTACGTGTGTGACGTGGCATACACTCTGGGACGCACACAAACATAATTTAACTTGATTGGCAAATTCATATGGTTTTGCAGAATTGGCCAGACCCAAAGAACAGTTGCTTTAGTGCATGACTTTTCCAGTCTGTGCCAGCCTCTAATGCCCCCTCCAGCCTCTCACCGATTCTGCTCCCTGTTCTAGAAGCGCTTACTGAGTGTAACACTGTTCCGTGTTATCTCACACGAACATGGCCCATCTTTCTGAGGCTCAGGTATGTTGATTGCACTGTATGATGTCTGACACGGCTCATCCATCTCTCTGCCGTACGTCACATGTAAAACTGTGACTTTCTCCACAGAATAAACTGCAATGAACGGACTTCATCGTCTATCAAGCTTTACAGGGTAACTACTTAGAAATAGGCCCATTAATAGTATTTTATTAATTAATTCCTTCGCCATTGCATTTATTTGTTTGTGTGTGTATGTATGTGCATGTACACACACCATAGTACACGTGTGTGGAGGGCGGAAAACAACCCTTGGAGGGGGTTCTTAACTTCTGCCAAGATCAAACTCACGCCATGAGGCTCGCTGGCACGCGCCTTTACCTTTACCTCTTCTGCCTAGTATCCCAGTAAACTTTAAAACAGAGATTTGAAATTTAAGAAGTGAAATTTGAAAGCTATCACAAAACGGTCCAGGGTGTAGGGATTTGCACCCTCAGAACACGAATGCCCAGTTTTAATGCACTTCGCTCTCATCCTGCAGGGGCCACCCCTCCTGATGTGCTCAGCACACCCTTCTACGTCATCTACTGTCCTCTACCGAGTCCTCCACTAGCTTCTTTTCCTCTGCTTTTGTTGGTTTTTAGACATTCTTTATATAGGAAGGATGTTTACACGAGTGAGCTGCCAACTTTTTCTCAGCATGCTCCTCTACAGACTCTGTTTCTGGGGAGAAAATAAGTAACTTCACTGCGGTCACATTTATAATTCTCTTCCTCTGGGGAGGGTAGTCCAGTCACGAAGGACTGTATCATCTAATTCCTGCAGCACCCAGCGTCTCTGAGAGTGGTACTTTCTTTTTCTTTTGTTTTTGCTTTTTTAAGACAGAATTTCTCTGAGTACCTGTTGTCCTGGAACTCACTCTGTAGACCAGGCTGGCCTCGGCCTCCCGAGTACTGGGATCAAACGTGTGTGCCACCACTGCCTGGCTGTAGAATACATTTTTTAAAACTAATTTTGCTCCAGTCTTGCCTTTCCTCCAGCCACTACATAGCCAGAGACAACCTTGAACTCCTGAACCTCCTGTCACCGTCTCTGAGCACGGGGCTTACCCCAACGCCCCTGTACATGGATGTCTATATTCAACTTGGTGATGCCTCTGTGATTTATGCTGACAAACTGCATGGAAGGGAGGGGGAGCACGCGCTGTTTGCATTCTTGGTAGAACAAGGAAGGGAGACACAGATGTTCATTTACAGACTAAAAAATGAAACAGCTGGGAAGTGGTACCGCACACCTTTGATTCCAGCACTCGGGAGGCAGAGGCAGGGGAATCTCTGTGAGTGCGAGGCCAGCCTGGTCTACAGAGTGAGTTCCAGGACAGCCAGGGCGACACAGAGAAACCCTGTCTCGAAAAAAACCAATGAGAGCAAACGACGCCACTCCAGGTCTCGCATGCTAACCTACCCCAAATATCTGTGAGATTCTGCTTCTCAGTGCCCAGAGGCTTGGCTTAGAAACATGGCCTTTGCCTGTTTTGCGTACACACCCATGGTTTGAATCTAGAAGCCTCCAAACCCAGCCCAGCAGCTGCTTCCCAGCAGTGCAGGTTAAAAATAATGAATTGGTGATTGAGGGGCTGGGCCCTGCGCAGCCTTCTGAACAGATCCCACGGGTGGGGAATGCAGCCAGCTACCTCCGCCCATCTGTCTCTCATCCCCGCCTGGCTGTACCTGTGATGGTCTGGGTCTCCGAACTAATGGTCCTTGTGGTGGTCTGGGTCTGGGTGGCAGGCACCGTCTCCTCTGACACAAACTGGACCGTGCTGGCAGCCGTCACCGGTGTGCTGGTTAGCTGGCAGCCGCTCTGCTTGTGGGCCACGAAGGCATCCAGGTTGCTGAACTGTTGCTTACAGATGCCACAGATGTGGATGTCTGGTGTCAGCTCTACCAAGACTGTGGTGCCTCCTGGGACTCCATGGGACAAAGGGAAAGTGAGATTAATTTCAGGCCAACGCCACGGCAGGAGGCAGACAGTCTTTTCAGGGCAGACTTGCAAGCATGAGGCCCAGAGTTCAAACCCTGGAACCTGAGTAAAAAGCTGAGCGTGGGCTGTAAGTCTGTAATCTCAGCATAGCGGAGGAGGCAGGTGGCCTAGCCTACTTGGCAAGTTGCAGGCCTGGGAGAAACCCTGCCCCAAAACACAAGGAATGGTGCCTGAGAAACAATATGAAAGCTTGTCTTCTGGCTCCACACATGAGGATGTACACACATGTACACCCTCATGCACACAACCAATACAAAAGAAGGACTGCCCAGTCCTTCACAGGGACCCGAGGCCATCTCCTGTCCCAAAAGAAAGGTCTTCATGAAAACTACCTCCATCTCAACACACATTTTCAAACGCCCCGTTACCTCGGAACCCACTAGTTCACAACAGTGGTCCCTGACAGACGTGCAGACTCCTCTAGTATATACTCCACAAAGGGCAGGAAGGGCCAGCAGTGGCTTCCTCTTCCTTTAGATGCTGATACAGATGGGATGCCGGCACTTCTGCAGACACTTTATGACTGTGAGGAAAAGGCTAACATCCCTGATTCTTGTTCTCACCTCCCTGGTCCCTGAATGCAACCCCGGAATAAACCAATTAGAATGGTATATAGCTCAGGTTTCTGACACTTGTAGACTAAATTCATTCTTAACTGTCAGGGACATCATTTTTCTATAGCAGAGAGAGAGAGAGAGAGAGAGAGAGAGAGAGAGAGAGAGAGAGAGAGAGAGAGAGAGAGAGAGAGAGAGAGAGAGAGAGAGAACGAGAGCACTAATATTTTGCAAAAGCAACTAACACAGTACCTGGTTCTGTGTTAGAAAGATGCAGCTCAGGGGTAGAGGGCTCACTTTGCACATCTGAGGCCCAGCACTTCTTAAATGCAGTGTCGGGGATTCAGGCCAGCAATGCAACCCCAGCCACTCCAGAGGTGCAGCCTGGAGGACAGAAGCTTAAGATTCCTCCTGGCCTCAGCCAGTTTGAAACACCAAGACTCTGTCCCAGAACAATAGCACAAGAAAGCACTATATAAACATTTGTTAATAAGGTAACAATAGGGCTGGAGAGATGGCTCAGAGGTTAAGAGCACCGGTTGCTCTTCCAGAGGTCCTGAGTTCAATTCCCAGCACCCACATGGTGGCTCCCAACCATCTGTAATGGGTTCTGATGCCCTTTTCTGGCAAGATAATAACTAATTAGGAAGTTTCAACATGAGAAATTCAACTTTTATTCTTAAATTTCTCTTTTGTGGACTTGTAGGGATGACTCAGTAGGTTTCACTGTAACAGAGGATCTGAGTTCAGGTCCTAGGATTCCGGCTCCAGGGGAACTGACCTCTCCTGACCTCCATGAGCACTTTTTCTCAAATGTACATACCCATCCCTAAATATACATACTTCAAAATAGAAATAAAATCTCAATTTTTTCTCTTACATTATAATAATCCCGGAATCAAATCTGGAAGAAATAGTAAGAACTGGCAGAAAAAACCAAACCAAACCAAAACAAACCAAAGCAAAAAACCTCAAAATCTTTCCATTTGCACCTTTCACGGGCATTACAAACACATTTTCTACTATTTATGCTTAAAATTCATTTTTCCCCCCACCGTATCATGAAGCTAATCTTTTCCCTACATACCACCACACGAGCACTCAAATTCTTTATACATGTAATTGTTTAGTGGGGACATCGCTCCATGGTATCCATGTAACCAGTTTGTGCCCATACAATGCGATTTTCTGAAAAGTATAAGCTACTTCGAGTCTGTCCAGTTTCCTTCAGGACTAAGGCATTTGCATACTGCGGTGTCATGTGGTAGATGTCCCGGGGACAGTGGTGCTGGGGGTGGGAAGACACTTTGTAAGTCACCTTGCAGAAGGCTTTAGAGATCAGCAGGCGGCAGGACTGCTACAGCCAGGTGACTACAGGGACAGTCCCAGTACTAGGGAAACGGTGAGAGTGAAGCCGTATTTGCACAGCCAGGGCTGTCTTCATGGTGGAATAGTACTGGTGTCCAGGATGAAGTACTTTCGGTACTAAGTTATGCTTCTGGAAGTCACGAAAGGAATAAGTCACAACGCGGACTTATTATTATTATTATTTTTTAAAGCATCCTGAGACTGACGCTGACAATAGTGACTTTAGCCCTGGGTTCCCGTCTGCAAAATGGGGGCAAGACGGATCTCTCCTTAGGACCTTCCAAAGAGGAAATGAGCTAATGCCTGTAAAGGGGCCAATTCCCGGTTCCGAGCAGGTCACAAGGTAGGGCTCACCCTCTTTTGAACGCAGCCTTAAGGGGCATGGAGACACCGACAGGATGTGCTGAGGACTGAGATTCAGGGAAACCTCTCCGTTTTATAAGTCATATAGGGCACACCCAGGCAAGTTTGGGAGCCAGTGGCTCCAAGAACAGAAGTCAGGCTCCAAGAACAGAAGTTAGCAAACTAAGTCAGGTGTCTGCAAACCCGGGCCAGGGCTTTTTAAACTTCCGGTGCTCCAGGCAGCCTGGGAAGACCTCAGATTCTGGCCCCACCCCCGGAAACCTGCGGGGGCGGACCAGCAGCCTGGTTTTAAACACATGTGGCCATCCAGGTGGGTGCCTCCCATCCCTGGCCCATACTCTGAGAAACAAAGGCACACGGACATACTAAGAATTTAGAGAGGGCGAAATAAAAGTTGATGTGATGTCAGGAAAATAAGAGAACCCCAAACTCAGAGCAAGCCACTCGAGCCTGGTCTTCCTTACCCAATCTCCCTACCCGGAGTGCCGCGAGAGCTTTGTAAGCCCTTGAGCCAGGCTCCAACTTGAGCCATTGAGGCCGAAGTGTCCCTCCCAGTCTGTCCGGGTTATTCTACTTTCTTCCCCCATTGTACCTCAAACTACCAAGCCTGGCCGGGGAGGCGGTGATGGTCTCTGTGCCCCGTGGCCTCCCCTGGCCATGCCTCTCCGGGAATGGGGTGCAGAAGGAGCCCCGCCGCCAGCCAGGTCACTGTAGGGATGGGGCGGGGGCGGGGGCTGCAAGGTGCGCATCACCCAGATCCTGGAGCCCCGGGCCTGCTAGCTGCTGGCGGCCCGGCTTCAGCAGCGTCCACCCAGCACTTACTCTGTACTGATCCAGAGAAGCTGTCCCCCTCGCCGCTCACGTTCATGGCCGCAGACCTGGGGTGCCGCTCCCGGGGGGCGCCCGGCTCACTCTACATGGTGCAAAGACTTTGCTCTTGCATTTTCCCCTCACACCCCCAAACCTTGCCTGTCTGCTCCCAACTCTGTGAGGCGGGGACGGATGTACAGCGCCACTTCCGCTGCCTAGAGGGCGCTGGCCCCATGCACCCTTCTAGGTTCCTATGCAATGCTCTCTCAGGGACGTTGGGAGAGACTTGAGCACCAAGGCCCGAGCGCACGATCCCACCAGTCTACCCCCAGCATCCGGGGGACTCTGCGGCCACCAAGCGCCTTTGCATCTTGGCTCTTGGGAACCCTCATCTGCTGAAGTTGCCAGGAGGTCTCCCCGCCTTGGCTAAATCCAGCCTCTCAGCACAGGGGCGGAGCCTCTGCTCCCGTGAACGGAGATGGGACTCATGAGATGACTCAGAGGGAGTCAGAGGGCATAGGTCTCCAAGCTTGACTTCCTGCCATTTCTGGGACAGACTCAAGCATCCACACACATATAATAAGTACGTATTTTTTAAAGCAGAGATTAGTGATGGAGTGGATGGGAGCAGTCACTAGGGCCCTTGCTCCTGGGACTTCAATTTCATCCTGTAGGGAGGAGATAGCCTGGAGGGTTTGTTAGAATCGCTTGGGGCAGGGACCTGGAGAGAGCTTGTGTTACTTTTGCAGAAGACACGAGTTCTGGTCCCAGCACCCATATTGGGTGGCTTACGACTATCTTCAACTCCAGGGAATCCAGTAGGTACCCACATAAGAACTGAATAGCTGCTGGGCCTCTGTCTTTAATCCCAGCACTCGGGAGGCAGAGGCAAGCAGATCTATGTGAGTTCAAGGCCAGCCTGGTCTACAGAGCTATACATAGAAACCCTGTCTCGAAAAATCAAAACAAACAAACAAACAAAAAACCCCAAAGCACTTACCGCGGAGCCCACCCTGGGGGTTCTTGAGTGGTTGATGCCAGTCAGTATTCTGCCCTCCCTGTAACACTCTCCCATCTTCCGCTTCAGTGAGTTTTCTCCCTTTTACCCCATCCCATTCCTGTCCAGCAGTGCCCCTTCTCTTACCTCTGCTTTGCCTTCTTTCTTAGGACTTTCTCCTTCTAACAAGCATCGTGTGCATCGTTCCTCTGTCTACTGACAGGCCCCGGCCACACACAGGTGTGTTTGCTTGCATGCTGAGCCTCTTCCCTACCCTTGTAGTAAATCCCCACGAAGTGAGGATTTAAAAGCAAAAGACCTCTCTCTTTATGGATGCACCCTCTGTTATTCTTTAGCTACAGTTATAAGAATGAAGGCTGGAGCAGGGGGGTAGGGGTGGTCCCCGCTGAGGGTCCCAGGTAAGGGGCCACGTGGGAGAGCATAGCAGGTTGCACAGCCGGTGAGAGGGACCCAGGCTGGAGGGAATGACACGCCAGGCAGATAGAGCTTAAACGGGGAGTTTACTTAGAAAGGGGAGTGAGGGAGAAGGGAAGAGACATAGAGGCACCTGGATCAGAAGAGGAGAGAGAGAGAGAGAGAGAGAGAGAGAGAGAGAGAGAGAGAGAGAGAGAGAGAGAGAGAGAGAGAGAGAGAGAGAGGAGAGAAGAAGAGGGATAGCTGGTGGCTGACCAAAAGCAGGAGGGAGAGAGAAAGAGAGAGAGCAAAAGAAAAAGCAAAAAGAGCATAAGGGGGCCGGGGTCTGACTTTTAAAGGGGTCCTTTACCCCTGCCTGCAGACTAGTACTCATGGACCCCTGGGATGACCATAGTTCTGCCAGGTGACAGCGGCAGGCTAGCGTAATGCCTGAATCCTTACACCCTCTGTGACTTGACCTGGTGCCGGCACATAGTAGGTACCTCATAATACAGTAACCCTGTCTCCATGAATCCTCAGAGGCAAAAGCTCTCAGTTCCTGACTCCTCCTCCTTTTATTTCTCTCTCCACCCAGCCATATCCTCCTGTCTCCACCTCCGTAGTGCTGGGATCAAAGGTGTGAGCTCTGTTTCTCTTAGACTGATTGAGTCTCAATACAGCCCAGGGTGGCCATGAACTAACAGAGATCCCTCTGCCTCTGTATCCTGAGTTCTGGGATTAAAGGTGTGTGCCACCCCTGCCTGGCCTCTATGGCGAACTAGTGCGGCTAGCTTTGCACTCTGATCTTCAATAAAGCTTTATTTGTTAGATCATAAACAAAATATCACCGCACACTGTTTTGGGAGATTGTGGACCCCCTGGAAAATGAGGCCTAGCTGCTGCTGGGACTAGACCTCTCAGATGGTGCAACCCTGCCCAGGTTCCCATAGTCCTGCTTCCATGGGAAGAGTGCCACAGAGAGGGCCTTCCCCACCATGGCAGACTAAACCCTCTGAAACCTGTAGGCGCTGGTTTGTGAACCTGTAACTGGTGTGGCTTCAGGCAGACAGAAACAGAAAGAGTGTAAGACATAAGGCGTGGTCTCTCTTGTGCTGGCTCTTCCCATTGGATAGGCTGAGCCACCAGATATTGTGGAAGACTTAACATTAATATCATCATAGAAAGTTCAACTTCTAGGTATGCATACTGGGGAAGGTAACAATAAGGATGAAAATAAATATGAGGGAGATTAGGATTATAGAGAGAAGCAGAGTATTGATAAATAATAGTCCCTAGGTTTTAGAATTTAGAGGAAGAAGGCCAGATCCAATCCAAAGCCAGCATTGGTTTTACACGAACTGGAACTAGCAGAGTACTAGGAAGTAAGAAGACTTTTGTATGGAAAGCTTTCACTAAGAATAAATATTGGTACCACAAGTCAGACTCATCTTTGTTTATGTGTTTTTCTGGATAGCTACCCTTTCTTCTTTAGGCACCCAAACGCCCATTGTCTTCTGTCTTCTTGAAAGGGTGTTTTCTGTTTTCCTGTAAAGACAAGAACAGAACACTCCCCCTACCTTTGTGAGGTCTCGATACCATTTGTGGGATTATACCTTGGAGGATGACCTATCATTTCTCCTAATCAGGACGTTTCTCCTGTTCAAATCAGAGATCTTGATCAACTTTGATGGTATCCAAAGCTTTTCTTCTCCTGTAGAAACAAAGGCAAAACCCCTACCCCAACGCAACACATATTCTGGTTTCAAAACTGATGTCAATGCATCCTTGAAGTACACTGGTTGATTTAGCTCAGAAGTTTTTTCCTTAGCCTGTTGCCAAGTGATGGAAAAATCCTTTTTAATCCTCCCAGGTGCCACCCAGATATGCTGAAATGGAACATGGGGGTCTGTGGCCCAGGCATGTACAGGGCAGAGACATGGCCCAGGGCCCAGGTGACTCTAGCTGGAATCTTGGACGGGGACCAAGGGGAATCCCATTCTAAAATGGATTCTCTAGTGTTTAGCAATGGCTTGCAATCTTTACATTAAGGTAAATGTCATCGAAGACAGACTTGAAACTTGAAATCATGGCTAAGCCCCTATGGGAAAGATCAAGCCTGGACCCTGCTGGCCACTGGGCAGTGGGTGCACAACTACTGATTTTCCTGACAGTTGTCCTGGAGTGTTGCCTGGCACCTACCTCGGGGTGACTCACCTGTGGTTTTCAGTGCGTTCATCAGATGACTTTGCACAAAGCACGTACACACAAGCCTGCCTGTCTTCTGTAAGGCCAAATGACAGGCATAGAAATATCCAAGCCTTACCAATGGGCACACAGTGAAAATCAAGCTCTTCAGCTCTTTTCCAGTGTGCACCAGCCCTCTACCCCAGTTTCCCTGTGTTATACTGACTGGGACCCCAGTTCTCTCCCAGGAATCAAACCCTGATACCAGTTTCTTAGGTGTGAATTCAGACTCTCCTATGGATACACAAAGGCCATATGCAAATTCAGGATTTCTTTTGTTTGTTTGTTTTGTTTTGTTTTGTTTTTGAGACAGGATTTCTTTGTGTAGCTTTGCAGCCTGTCCAGAAACTCACTCTGTAGACCAGGCTGGCCTGGAACTCACAGAGAACTACCTTCCTCTGCCTCCTGAGTGCTGGGATTAAAGGACTGCACCACCACCACCTGGCCAGGATTTTTTTTTTAAACCAAATGACTACAATGCAGGGTTTTCGCTCTGTGCCTTTTTGTGTGACAATGAGACCAGGGAAATACTTCCTGGTGATTCTAGGTTTGCTTCAAGGATTCAAGAAGAGTTTAGATTTCTCTCCTACGGTCTCTCTCTCATCTGTGGAGGTCAGGAGACATCCTTCAGGTTGCTTTGGGGATCCTGTGACCCACCTTCTGAAGCTGTAATTCCCAATGGATCACCACACCCAATTTTCACAATTATCTTTCCAGCTGATTTATAGGTGTAGCCCAGGCTGGCCTCAAAGTCATGCCCCTCCTGCCTCAGCTTCTTACCACCTCCCACTGGTGTGCGCCGCCACAGCTGCCTACTGCTGCATGTTCCATTCTTAAATGGGAAAAGGAAAAGAGAATGTTTTAGAAATGAATCATAATGCCATATCACAAAAAATTCTAGTTGTAAAAATGATAGGTAAGAGTTTTTTCTTTTTCTTTTTTTTTTTTTTTTTTTTTTTTTGGTTTGGTTATTTTTGAGATATTGCCTCACTGTGTGGACCAGGTTAGCCTCAAATTTGCAATCTTCCTGCCGCAGTATCCCCAGGGCTGGGCTTACAGGTATGTACCATTACATTTAGCTCCATATGCCAGAGGCCAGCATGAGAACTCAGACTTGTTTCCACGGACACCTCTTTCCCTCTCAGATTGGATGCTTGAAGTAACTCTGGACCTTTTATTGATTATCTTGTCACCTCTGCGACGAACACCATTAAAGAAAGGTGGGCCAGCACAGGAAGGGTATATAAAACAACACACTTCTAGAAACATCCAGTATGAACATTTCATTAGGAAAAATTGTGATGGGCGATGTCCTTCTGTGTGTGTGAATATATATATATATGTTTCTCTTATTGGTTGATGAATAGAGCTGTTTCAGTCAGTGGACAGGCAGGAAGTATAGGTAGGGCTACCAGCCTAGGAGAGAGCTGGGAGAGGGACAGAGAGTGAGTCTCCAGAGGAGATGCCATGTAGCTGCCAAGAAAGCTTCGGCATCACCAGTAAGCCAAGACCTGGTGTCTGGCTGGCATCTTCCTTGACTCCGCCCTTCTTCTCCCCACTTAACCTTATCCTGCTTGGCTATTGGTCAGTCAGCTTTTTAATTAAACCAATCAGAGCATAATTTACAGGGATATTTCATAGTAGTTAGTTCTTCAGCTAGCTCCACAGCTAGCTCCCATGTCCTAAAAAGGGAAACAATACAGAAATAACTAGGTGACATGAAGCCAGACATTGGGACATCTGTCACCAGTTATAGCCAGACCCCCAACCAGGCCTAGGCAGCATTTTCCTTAGCAGCTGGGACACAGTCCTCTCCAGCAGCTGCAGAACCAAGTGGAGAGCCCTGCACTCGTGCCTCTGTGTGGTCCTCTTGCAGATGACCGTCTTTCCACCACACTCAGAGTGGGGGACACCATCAACCTTGATCCGGGAAGACCCGCCTGAAGATTGAGAAGCCCAAATTTGTGGAGGGAACTTACAGTTCTCTTAAAGTGTCAGAGGTGGCTCCAGGTGTGATCTCATAGGAATGACCCTTTCTTAGTTCTGACCTAGGAAAGCAGAGAGGCTCCGTCACAGTCAACATTTTCGTTTAGTTTCAATCTTCTCCCTTGTTCAAAGGGTGCCAGTTTAAAGAGTTATTCTAAACGTTATGAGAAAGGGGCCTTTCACCCTCATTTCTCAGATCTCAAACAAATTACAGGGTATTTTTAGATAAATATTGAATGTTTGCATCTTGCAAACAGTGGTCCCCGCCAAGCCTGAGTGTGTGTATTCTGATCGCTTCTCCTTTGTGTGATACTTTTGTTTTCATTGGCGTTAGCAACATCTTATTTGTTTGCTTACTTTTCTATGCAGGCATCCATCTGAATTACTTACCACTGGCTGTGTAATGTGTATCCAAACACAAGCCAGCATCTGTTGATTTTGTTTTTAAAGCCAGTTTCTCAGTCTAGAGAGGGCAGCTGAGTGGCAATTGCCCTGGGGTACTGTTTCCAGAATCACCCTGAAGTTCCTAGTTATTTATTTAATGTGTGTGTGCCTGTGTGCCTATATACATATACGTGGAGCATGTGGGCACAGGTGCTAACATTGGCCTGAAGAGGGCATTGAGTCCCCTGGAGCTGGAGTCACAGGTAGTTGTGAGCCACCCAATGTGGGAAAACACCCAACGTGGGAACTCAGGTCCTCTGGAGGAGCTGCAAACACCCCCCACCCACAGGCTTTTGATTTGTGTTTTATGTCTCTAGAAAAAGAATCCCAGGATTTTCCCTCCTGTGTGTTTTTGTCTTGGGTCTTCATGGGCCACGATGCCAGCTGATGTGTCAGTGTGACAGCCAAACTAATAGGATGGGAGTAGATTGTCCTGTCATTTTCCCAGGTCTGTGGGCTGCATGTCGACAGTAGGGTTGACCACACCATGCTTGTTCTCCAAGCTCTGTGGTCACTGATGATCTAAAATTCATCAATGTAACCATGCTTCATTATCACAGTTAGGGACAGAATGATGACTTTGGGGCCTGGTGAGGACCTGGCATTTGCCTCTCTTCTCAGCATTGTTGAGGCTGGGTTTTGTTTTTTGTTTGTTTGTTTCTATACAGGGCTTCTCTGTGAAACAGTCCTCTGTCCTGGAACTTACTCTGTAGACTAGATTGGCCTGGAACTTGCAGAGATCCTCCTGCCTCTGTCTCCCGAGTGCAGGGATCAAAGGGGTGAGCCACCACCCAGCTGTCGATGTCCTTGAGAGCATCAGGTAGGATATTCATGTGTACCATGGCTCGGATAGATGGCAGAAAAGGCGTCAGAGGGCTGAATGCCATAGCAAACACTCTTAACCACTGAACCCTCTCTCCAGCCCCTGCTACTTGCATTTTAAGAGTTAGCATCTTGTTCCTATTTTGCGGGTGTGGGGTTCAACCTGTCTGAGCTTTGTAAAGCACTGGGAGTCTTCATTCACCCCATGTAATTTTGGCTTCCTCTCTGTGGTCTGACTTGTACCCATAGATCTTTGGTCTTTACTTTTCAGGAGCCTCAAGGGTCCTGTGCACTGCCCAGTCTTATTATAGAAAGCAGCCTGCAAGGACGTGATTGACAGCCGTGGGAGCACAGTGAATGTGCCCGGGGGTGTTAATCTCAAGCCTGGGCATTGCTGGAGTGGGGCCAATTCTTGGTTGTTTCATCCTTACATGGTTTTCCATCTATCTATCTATCTATCTATCTATCTATCTATCTATCTATCTATCTATTTATAGACAGGGTTTCTCTGTGTGAACAGTCCTGGTTGTCCTGGAACTCACTCTGTAGACCAGGCTGGCCTTGAACTCACTGAGATATTTTGTTTATTTATTTAGTGTGGGTATATGTATGCATGTGGGCTATAGGGCAGAGGTCAACATTTTTTTTTTTTTTTTTCGTTTTTCGAGACAGTGTTTGTCCATATTGCTTTGGAGCCTGTCCTGGAACTAGTGTTGTAGACCAGGCTGGCCTGGAACTCACAGAGATCCGCCTGCCTCTGCCTCCCGAGAGCTGGGAATAAAGGCGTTCCAGGGATTGAACGAACGCAGAGGCTAGCCTTGGTGGTGAGCGCCATTACCTGCTGAGTCATCCCTCCAGCGCTAGCTTTGTGTGCTCTAAACTGGGCAGATTTCCCCCAAAAGAACGGTGACTCTTTCCGGTAGTTCTCTGGGAATGTGGTAGGGAGGAGCTGGGCTGCCCCAGTCCTTCCGGGTAAACCTTAGGTTTAGGTCGCATTCCGACACTGGCTAGGCCAGAAGTCATGATGGATCTCACAGCTATGTAGTCAACAGTTCACGAACCTTGGCCCACAGGAAAAGGGCTGTTGATTTGGCGCGAGATTGGACCTTGGTGGGTGCGGCCAAGCCACAGGAAACCATCCTCTTCAGAAAGGGAGGGTAGGTGGAGTTTGCCTCTTAAAGGTACAGAGCCAGCCCCAGGTGTGTGTGGGTTCTAACAAGGACAACCTTTCTCTGTTTAAATGAGCAAATATGATGGGAAGAAAATTAAAAAAGATACTTTGAAAAGTATTTAGAAGCCAAAAGAGCCAGCCCGTGCTCTGCGTGCTATAGAGTCGAGCCAGAACATGGTCTGTGTGCATGCGCTATGGAGTCGAGCCAGCCATCGAGCTCCGTGTGTATGGAGTCGAGCCAGCCATGATCCGTGTGTATGGAGTCGAGCCAGCCCGTGCTCTGTGATTTATGGAGCGGAGCCAGCCCGAGCTCCGTGTGTATGGAGCGGAGCCAGCCCATGATCTGTGTGTTGCTAAGTTGAACCAGCCCGAGCTCTATATATATGGAGTCGAGCGAGCCATGATCCGACTGAGTCAAGTCAGCCCGTGGTCCGTGATTTATGGAGCTGAGCCACCGGTGCTCTGTGTTACCGAGTGGTCCGTGTGTTACTGAGTCGAGCCAGCCCGTGGTCCGTGTGTATGCAGTGGAGCCAGCCCCGGCTCCATGCGTACGGAGTCCAGCCAGCCTGCGCTCTGTGTGTTAGGGAATTGAACCAGCTCGTGCTCAGTGTGTTATGGAGTCGAGCCAGCCCGTGGAGGGTGTGTTAAGACGGTCAGCCAGCCCGTGGTCTGTGTGTTATAGAGTCGAGCTTGCCCGTGGTCCGTGTGTATGCAGTGGAGCCAGCCCCGGCTCCATGCGTATGGAGTCCAGCCAGCCTGCGCTCTGTGTGTTATGGAGTGGAAAATCAGGAGCTAACACTGAGATGCTGCAAAGTAAAAGATTAAAAGCAACCAGGCCATAGTTTCAGTCTCCCATAGCAGGGGAATGAAAGCAGCCCAGATTAAAGGCTGAATGGTCTCTTTATACCAAGTGATTAAAACTAGCATTTTATAGTTATTTTTATGATCACGGGAAAGGCCAGACAGTTGACATTCCACGAAGCATCTTATGGCCAGTCAGCTCTCAGAACAATGGAAGTAGTTTACAGTGTGTACTTCCCAAGATTGTTGGGGAAGAACAGTCAAAAAGTCGACCTTTGGCTAAGGACGTGTTCAAAGTCTAACATCAGCTGCCCCTTAATGTGTGGAGATGAGATTTAGGGCAGGAAGGAGGGGCATGGCAGTGGGAATCCATGCCTGGCCCCTTCTGTGACATGGTACCAACCACTGGGCTTTGCTGTTGCCAAGAATGGAGGAAAGATGTCAGGGTCTGCAGTTGGGAACTGGGGATTAGATTATCTCATTTGGCCGAAAGGACCAGCATGACGGTGCATGTGTGGCTTAGTGCTCAGTGGGCTGAGAGGAAGAATCCTAAGGCCCAGCATGGGAGGTGGGCTGGAAGAGGAAAAGAGGGGGAGGGACCAGGCGCTGAGGGATGCAGACAGCCTGTAGAAGCTGGAAAGGACCTTGCTCCTTGCTCCCGCCTCTGACCTCTGCACCTATGAGGGAATGGACCGCTGAGTGCACTACAGACGTGACTGCAAACCTATTTGAAACACAGTTCTGCATTTCTCATCTATGAATGTCTGTTATTTGCATTTGCTGAGCTCATGAACTGCAGGAGGAGCCGGCCCCGCTGAAATGATGAGCTTAGGCAGCTGAGTCTAATTTTGAATTTCTGATGTCTCATTGCATATCAGTGTTGCTTCAAGCCTCTGTGTTCAGGGTCGGTTTTATTGGTATGTATGTATGTATGAATGTATGTATGAATATATGAGTGCTCTGCTGGCCAACAGAGGGCATCGGTTGTGAGCCACCATGTGGGTGCTGGGAATTGAACTCAGGACCTCTGGAAGAGTAGCCAATGCTCTCATCTGAGCCATCTCTTCAGTCCATAGGGCCATTTGTTATAGTAATCAACAAAACAACAGCAACAACAAAACAAGGGCAACCGCCCTTCCCCCAGCTAAAACCAAAACCTAGAAATCAAAAACCCAAACCAAACCAAACTCTGAATACCCCAGGGGCTGGAGGCATAGTTCAGCCCTTAAGAGCACTTGCTGTGGTGATATATTGTTTATGACCCAATAAAGCAACTCGAGATCGAAATACAAAGCTGGCCACAGCCATAGAGACCAGGCGTGGTGACACATACCTCTAATCCCAGGACTCGGGAGACAGAGGCAGATGGATCTCTGTGAGTTCAAGGCCACACTGAGCTATACAAGATTGATCCAGTCTAAATGAGAAACAGCTCACACAAATGAGATCTCAGCACTTGGGATGAGACACCTCTAATCCCAGCACTAGGCAGGTGGAGCCAGGAGCGATATGGCTGGGTGGAGAGAGGATATAACGCAGGAGGAGTCAGGAACTGTGCAGATTGCAGTCTGAGGCTTGGTGGGGAACGGTAAGTCTGCAATGAATTCTGAGGATTCGTGGAGACAGGATCACCCAATCTTGTCTGAGGTGGAGGTGAGAGCTAGTGGCCGGCTGCTTTGCTTCTCTGATCTTCAGCTTGAACCCCAGTATTAGTTTCTGGGTTTTTATTATTCCTGTAACAACTTGCTCCTCTTCCAGTGGATCAGAACTGAGTTTTTGCCTCTAACTCTAGCTCCAAGGTACCTAGCGCCCTCTTCTGGCCTCTAAAGGCAGCAACACTCACATGTACACGCCCACCTGCAATTGCACGCACAAGAATGAAAACCTAAGCCAATCGTGGTGGCGAGTCTGGACACTCCTTTAAAGACTGGACAGATGACGTAAGAGCACTTGCTGTGAGGGCGTGACATGTCTTTAATCTCAGCATTTGGGAGGCAGAGGCAGGTGGGTCTGAGTTCAAGCTGAGTTCAAGGCCAGCCTGGGGGAGAGGAGAGAGAGAGAGAGAGAGAGAGAGAGAGAGAGAGAGAGAGAGAGACAGAGACAGAGACACAGAGACAGAGACACAGACAGAGACAGACAGAGACACAGACAGAGACAGAGAGACAGAGAGAGACAGACAGAGAGACCTAGGTTAGATCCCCACCACCCATATGGCTACGAACAACTAGACTCAGTAGTACACACACACACACACACACACACACACACACACACACACACACAGACCTTGGTTCAATTCCCAGCACCCACAGGGCAGCTCACAACTGTCTGTAACTCCAGTTCCAGGGGATCTGTCACCTTCACACTAGTGTACACAAAATAAAGTTAAATAAATTATTTTAAAAAATAAGTTTCCCAGAATGGGAGTGGTGCCACATGCCTTTCATCCCAGTATTCAATTGGAAGAGGCAGACGGATTTCTGTGTGTTCATCTTGGCCTTCATAGAAAGTTCCAGGCCAGCCAGGGCTACATGGTGAAACCCTGTTTCAAAAGAGGAAAAACCTTAAACGCAAACCCTAATACTTGTCCTCTGTTCGGGGCTACGAAGGAAATTTTAGTGGCAGGGCCTGGAATGAAAAGGTTGCTGTGGGGATGGTCTTGAATAACCCCCTAATGATAAAAACTCAGAGTGAAGCCGTCCACCTAAATGGAAGCAAGCTTTTATTGCACTGGGGCCACTTATGTAGTCTTAAATAATGTACCGAGGTCCCCAAATTCCTATTAATATGACCGAAATTGTCCCGAAAGCACAAGACACAGAGATCTGGTTGGGTCAGCATTCTTGTGTGGCTGGGGGACACTGAAGGTTGTCCTTACCTCCTGCAACCAAGGGAGGGAACGTTGGCGCTGACGAGGCCATGTTCGGCAGGTGCCACAGGCTGAGCAGAGCAGCCCGGGAGAGGCCCTGACTTCGTTCTCTTTCCCCGTTTTGCAAAGATGGCATGCTAGCTGAAACATCACAGTCCATCGCTGTCTGAGTTTCTCTGTTCAGTTTTGTGTTTTGTTAGATTTGCCACTGGCTGCTCCTGTGGAGGACCTGTGTTTGGTTCCTGACAGCCACCCGGTGGCTCACGGTGGCCCGCAACTCCAATTCAGGGGATCTGACGCCCTCTTTTTGTCTCTGTGGGCACTGCGCAGATGTGGTAATACACAACTATGCAGGCAGCTGTCACTCAACGTAAGATGAACAAATCCTTAAAAAAAAATCTTGTTTAGCATTTTAAATTGTATACTATTTTTTTTTTTTTAAATCTCGTGTCTTAGCCTATCTGTCTCAATATAAAGAAAAACAAAACAAGACCCAGGTCTGGAGTAAGAAGATAAAAAGGAAAGACAATGAAATAGAAGGAGAGCCGGGTTAGGCCAGCTCACTGCCGGCCGAAGTCCCATGCACTTATTATCTTCCTCGTTTCCCCTGTGACTCCTGTGTTAGTTACTCTTCTCATGTCCAAGTCTCCTGACGTGAACGCCGAAGGAGGAAGGAATTGTTTGAGCTCCTGGTCTGTTCACCGACGCAGGAAGACACGAAGAATCAGCTGACCAGGAAGGGGAGGAAGCAGGAAGTAAATAATATGTCCCAAGGCCCTGTCCCCAGCTCGTCCCTTTCTCCAGTTAGACTCCACCCCCCACAGTTCCTACAGTCTCCAGGCAGCCCCGGTGACACAATAACCTTGTGTTACATTAGGACACTGACATTTTGCTATAGCATCTTTAGGAAACTCATCGTTTCTCATCTTTGACACTTGGAAGCTGAGTGGTTTTCCTTATGGGGGCATGTAAGATGTTTAGTCAAAATCCTGGCCTCTGCCCGTGGAAAACAGTAGAATTCACGCACTGGTGACAATCAAAACTGTCCTATAGCATTGTTATGTCTTCCATGGGTGAGAGAAGAATTCATTGAGATTTGATTTAAGAGCCAGAGTGGCCAAGGACACCATGAGAACATGACCCACAGAATCATAGGGATCTCAGGAAGTGACGGCCAGGGACCCTGTATGGGCCTAAGCTACGTCTTCTGCGTCTGTGTTGGTTGTGAGTTTGGTGTTCTTGTGGGGCTCCCAACGGGGGAGTGGGTTGTCCTCCTGTTGGGTTGGCACAGCCAGCCTTGATGTGACGGTTTGTCCCTAGTCTCGTTGCAATTTGTTATGCCCTGTTCAGTTGACATCCCTGGGAGGCCTGCCCTTTTTATTTTATTTTATTGTTTGAGGAGAAATGGAGGAAGAGTGGGTCTTTGGGAGAGGAGAGATGATGGGGACAGGAAGAAGTAGATGAGGGGAAACAGCAGTCAGGATGTACTGCATGAGAGGAGGGTATAACTCTATGCCCTGTGCAGGTGGGCACAGGGCATAGAGTCACAGTGTGGCTCCTGGAAGGCTCTTTAGCTGATTCTGACACACGGGATATTTGTGAGCTACTCAAAAAAATGATGTCAAAATGGTTGTGATGGTTCTGACACTTAACCCCAGGTACTTCAGTGATAGAGGCAGGTGAGTCATAAGTTCAAAGCCTGGTTGGACAACTTAGTGAGGTGGCATGAACTGAATGTCAACCATTGCTGCCTGTCAAAGTTCCAGCATTTAGGCATTGCAGACCACACTTCTCCAGTACCCTTTTTATTTATTTATTTTTTATTTATTTGCTTTTGATTTTCCGAGACAGGGTTTCTCTGTGTAACCTCCCTGACTGTCTTGAAACTCTGTAGACCAGGTTGGCCAAAACCTCCCAGAGATCCACCTGTTTCTGCCTCCCAAGTGCTGGAATTAAAGGTGTGCACCATCACCTGGAAACATCATTTTTAATGATTCTTAATATTAATGCCTTTCCCTTTGGGAAATTTTGTGGGCTTTGGTAAAGGATAAAAACGTATACAATGGTGACCTCTCTAAACAAATTAATTCTTTGGAAAAAGATCATATCCCCACATGGAACCAGGAATTCTAATGTGCCCTCCTAATTAAACCAAGAACAGGAATGTTAGAGATTTACCAGACACTACTGATCCCAAGTATGAAATGCCTACAATTCAGATCCCCAGTCTCAGACCATTAAAGGCAAGAGTCTAGTTAATAAATACAAATAAAAATGGTACTATATAATGGGAAAAGAGTAAGACATCAGGACCTTCCCTCTTATAACTTAGATTAATCTGTTCTTATTTTGTTAGGTCACTTAGCTCTTTACCCTTCTGTCATTCTGTACGTCACTCGGTCCTTGTTTTGCTGGCGTCTCTCAGACACCTAGCTGCACCCCCCTGAGTTCCTCTGCCTCTCTGAAGTCCCTCCTAACATCTTCCTGCCTAGCTATTGGCTATTCAGCTCTTTATTAAACCAATCAGAAGGTGTCTGGTTGGTCTATGCCTTTTATAGGTATAAAAGTGTTTTGAAAGGGTAGCAACTTGATTTCAGTTTGTACATGGGGTCACATGACTGCTTCAGGGATGGAGCTGAAGCGGTAATTCCGACCATGGGTGGAGTTCAAAGGCGCACCTCATGAAGGCATTGGGGAAGCGTCCAGTGAGCACTGAAGAGGTTTGCCTCTCCTGGTCCTGGAGTTGGGGAAATCCAGTAACTGTGTGCCAGTTCACTTGGTTCCCAGACAAGACATCTTCCTGCCTCTTCCTGTGTGTGAGGTCTTACCTATTCCTTGTCCCAATGGTAGTGCACACTTTGGAACATTCTGGCAAAAAAAACCAGTGATCATTACTTTTCTTTGCTAGCCCCTGATATGTGTAATTAGGATTCTCCTTCTCTTGGTTTTGATGAGGTCATTTGGATTCCTCCAAAATGCCATGTGGATGCTTCGTGCCGTGTTTATGCAACAGTTATGAGAGCGAATGGCTTTTCTCCTGGAAATCACTTACAGATCCTGCCCTGTTCCTACCGTATTGACAGGTACACATCAGAGCGCGACTGAGCGACGACGATAACTTTATTATAACAGCAAAGATTCGTCAAATTAATTATGTCATAACAGCAATTTGTCCGCTTCCTCTCTAAACTTTGTAATTATTAATTTGGGGGACGGTATGGGAAGCGTCAGCCACATTGGTAGGGCCAAGACTTAGCTTCTGGGGCAAAGCTTCCATTTTATTCTGAGATGTATCATTTGATAGTAAGACAGAATCTGTTACATGATTGTCCCCGGCAATAAAACTTTAAAAAAATTCTCAAGAAAGTTCTAGAATGGCGTCTCGGACTAAAAGTCAGTGTCTAAGACCTCTGGGTGGAAATACTCTCAGATGTTCTCGTCTGTTCTTACCTTGTTTGCCAGGGCCTGCTTCTTTCTTTTTTTTGTAAAGCATGAATCTGCTATGCTACCTTGTCCGGGCAGTGTCAGTATTCAGCGGCAGTGTCACCCAGCAACCAACAATATGAGGTAAAGGGTGAGTTACTGAGCCAAGGGTGGCAGGACAGCTGTGCTCTGGGAGTAACACACTTTCAAGGCTCGGCTCACTCCATGCGTCAGGCACTGGTGGGCTCTGGGAGCCACTGAGATTGGAGCTGTGATCATCTGCTGTCTCTGTGTGACACTGTGATGAATCCAAGCTTGAAGTTCAAAGACAAAGGTATTCATGTCATGTCCCCCAAATGCCCTAATGTAGAAAATTGTCTGCGTGAAATGTGGACATGGTGGTTATTCCTGATCCTCAGTTTCAGACGGTCTCTAGTTGTGATTCTGTGGGTTTTTGCTTCATCTGCTGCCTGTCTCTGAGGGGAGGGGGACAGAGATTGCCACATAGCTAGAGACAGGCAAGCTAAGAATTCTAAAAGGTCTGTTGATGGAGGACTTGTGATTCCAGAATTTGAGGTCTTAAGTTTTAGCATGTGATTCGTATCTTTCCTTTCTTATTTTACTGTGAAGTGCTCAGAATGTGATTATAAACACCCCCGTCCTGTGGTGATATATTGTTTATGCTCTAATAAAGCTTGCCTGGAGATCAGAATGCAAAGCTGGCCACAGCCATAGAGGCCGGGCCGTGGTGGCATATACCTCTAATCCCAGGACTGGGGAGACAGAGGCAGATGGATCTCTGTGGGTTCAAGGCCACCCTGGGCTATATGAGAGTGAATCGGTCTAAAAGAGAAACAGAGCTCACTCCTTTAATCCCAGCACTAGAGAGAACATAGGGAGCTCAGTGCAGCCTCAGGAGCCGTCTGAGATGTGGTGAGGAGCAGTGCAGTCTGGAGATGCAGTCTGAGGTTGGGTGGATCGCCCCTTCTGTCTGAGCATTGGTAGAGGTGAGAGCTCTCTGGTGGCTTGGCCGCTTTGCTTCTTTGATCTTCAACTTGAACCCCAATATCTGTCCTTGGGTTTTACTATTCATGCTACAATATCCAATTCTGATTATAAAAGAAGTATGTGTTAATTTTAGGAGACTGTGTGTGTGGTGTGCTTTTGCGTATTGTGCTATAATATATAATGTATGTTACGTTCTCTCTCTGGCACACACACAGACACTCAGACAGACAGACACAAACACTGAGTGTCTGTGTGTGTGTGCATTTGAGACAGGGTTTCCTGTGGTCTAGGCTGGCCTCAAACTCACTACACAGTCAAGAACGACCTTGAACTTCTGACCCTGCAGCCTCCACCTCTTACATGTTCATATACCCAATTTTATGTGATACTGGTGACTGAACTCATGTGCATGCTAGGCAAGCCTTCTGTCGCCCGAGCTGGACCCCAGCTCCTGCAGTCCGTACTGTTGTGGAATAAGGAACCATTTTTCTGTGGCAGTATGAAAATAGGTCAGTGTGTTGGTTGAGAATGAAGGCTTTGTAGACACAGAAAAATCCTTCATGAACTCGCCTGTGGAATGTAAAATTAAATTTTGTCCATGAATAGATAAAAATTAAATGCATATTGCAAATATGGCAGCCATATGACCCAGCTTTAGCAGGTCTAGGGGCACCTAGAGGACTCCACATCCAACTCAGGGACACCTGCTGGTCCGTGTTTGTTCCTGCTGTGTTCACAACAGCCAGGGGAACTAGAGCCAGCCTAGGTGTCCATCTACAGACGAATGGGGAGAGAGCATGCACTTATTTGCGACACGGCTTTCCTTGGCCTTTAAGAAAAATGAAATCAAAGCATCTGTAGTCAAGTAGTTGGAACTGGAAATTGTTATCTTAAGTGGAGCATCTCAAAAAGACACATTTTAATCTGTGTGTGTGTGCACATGTGTGCGAGCTGCATCATGCAATTGCAGAAGGGTCCATGAGAGGGGAAAGGGAAGGTTTGAGAGAGAGGGACAGTGAGGGCAAGCAAGACGGGCAGAAGGAGGGGGAGGGAGAGTGGGGAGGCCAGGGACGCGGCTCAGCTGCTGATAGGAAGTGTGTCTATCATGCACGACGCCATGGGGTCCATCCCTATCACCACACCGCACAGACCGTATGTGCTGGCATGTGCCTGGGATCCTGGCACATGGAAGGTAGAATCGAGAGGAGCAGGTTATCTTTGGCTACACAATTAGCTGGAGGCCAGCCTGGGCTACACGAGACTGTCTCAGAACAACAAAAAGACGTACATATGCAGGTGCCATAATGAAAACTGTTACTTATATGTGAACTTTAAAATGAGTAATAAAAAGTAAAGTTTGATACAGAAAAGCGTGAACTCCCCACAGATTCTAACAGGAAGTGTGGCGGCTTCTTCCCTTTCCTCTGGATCCTTCAGACAACGGCTTAAAGTAATACATTGAGCAAATAGTCTTGTGATAAAAATGCAAACAATGCTCAAAGAGATCCGAAGATACGTATTTACCCCAGATCCTACCGCACTGTCTGAGTGCTGGATGCGGCTCCCATTGGGTGCTCAGCCAGGGATGTAAACTTTCATATCAGAACGGCAAATTTATCAGAGGGACTGAAAACCAAGAGCTGCATTTGTCGGGGATATGACCTTAGTAAAATGTATTAGGTATTCCCTACAGAAGGCAACTGTCCACAGATTGTTACTATTGTAATCTGGTATATTCACCGTGTGTGTGTGTGTGTGTGTGTGTGTGTGTGTGTGTGTGTGTGTGCAGTGTGTGTGAATGCAAGCCCATGTGTGTGACGACGTGAAATGGAGGCCGGAAGACAGTTCTCTGGACTCAGTTCTCCCCCTCTACCGTGGGGCCCAGGACGCAAACGGGTCAGGGTGAGTAGTTTACAAAGCCCATGTGGAGAATGGAGGAAGCAAAGGAAAGATTTGAGGCAAGAGTTGAGGATGTGGCTCCGTTGCTGGGCGCTTGTCTAGTGTGTGTGAGTCCCTGGGTTCAATTCCCAGTACCACATAAGCTAGGTGTGACTTTACAGGCCTCTAATCCCAGTGCCTGAGATGCGGAGGTCGGAGGGTCAGGAGTTGAAGGTCACCTACTCTTAGCCATATATAGAGCTAGAGGGGCAGCCTGGGCCACATGAGACTGTCTCAAAAAAAAAAAAAAAAAGGTTGGAGACAGTTGACTAAAGCATTTTAGCACAAACATTTTTTTTGTTAGTTTTTTCTTATTAATTTATTTTTTACATTCTATAGCACAAACATTTAAAAAACATTTATTTTTATGCATCTGAGAATTTTGCCTGTAAAGTACTCTATGCACCACCACTTGGGTGCCTAGCGACATCAGAGGCCAGAAAAGGCTTCTGATTCCCTGGACCTGAGTTACAGTTACCAGCTGGGTTCTGGGAATTTGCTCTGGGTCCTCTAAGAGCCAGAACTCTTAGATGCTGAGCCATTTCTCCAGTCCCAACAGAAATAGTTTGAGATCTCCTGGAACTTGAGTTACAGTTGGCTGTGCCGCCTACCCTGGCTGCTGGGAAGCAAACCCAGGTCTTAGGGAAGCCATCTCTCCAGCACCAGGATTTGACATTTTCTTCTGTTTTCTTTGAGGCAGGGTTTCTCTGAGTAGGCGCGGCTGTTCTGGGGCTAACACCTACCTCTTCCTCCAGAGGACTGATAATAAAGGTGTGAGCCACCATTGCCTTATGATTTTTAAGTTTTTAATTTATATGATACTTGCAAGTGGTGATGGGATAGAGCCCACGTGTCTTTTTTGGCCGGTCGTTTGCCGTGGTTTGAATGTGGAAGGCACCACGGGTCTGTGTTTGAATACTTAGTTCTCTGTTGATGCTGCTGTTTGGGTGGGGGTGGGGGCTAGGTCAACAGTTCTCAGCCTTCCAAAAGCTGCGACCTGTAACACAGTTGTGGTGACACCTACCATACTCTTACTTTGTGGGTCACTGGGGAAGGTGGACTGTACCGGGTAAACTAAGTCCTGAGCTGCCTGCTCCTGAGGGACTCTGATGGAACTAGCTGTCTCATGGTCTCCTTGCAGTGAGTCCTTCTGCCATGCTGCCTCCCCCCCCCCCCAAGATGGCCTGCAGACTCTCAACCATGACTGCAAATCAGTCCTCCCTTCCTTTCCCCTCCCTCTGTCTCTCTCTCCCAGTCTCCTCTCCCCTCTTTTCCCTCCCCTCTCCCTCCCTCTCCTCTCTCCCCACTTCCCTCCCCCTCCCCTCTTTGCCTCTCCCTTCCCCTCTTTCTATTTCCCTCTCCCCTCCCCCTTCCCTTCCTCATTTTCTCATGCTCTCTTCTTGCAGTGCCTAGAAAAGCATCAGCCTCTTGAAGTTGGGTGAGAGGAAGGATGGAAACTCATCCAGAAGAAGTTCTGGGGAATTTGAGTCATGGGTAAGATTTGTGGGAGAGTGCTTGCATTTCTGTGTAATCCATTGCCATTGGAGTGGCCAGACAGCCACCGCATTGGGGCAGAAATCATAACAAGAAAAGGGAGGCATCTTAGGAACACGATGGAGAGCTGGTTCAGCACTTGCTGCCCGTCCCCAGGACCGCTCAGTTCCCAGCACCCACGTCAGGTGGCATGAAACTGCATGAAAGCCAGCTCCAGGGGATGGGACACCCCCTTCTGGACTCCAAGGGCCACTGCAGGCAGGTATGCATATACTAGATACACACACACAAATAAATAAAAATAAAATTAATCTTAAAATAATACAAAAAGTGAAACTAACAACAGCAAGAAAAAACCCCACCACCAGCACCACCAACCCATGCTTCCTAAACATGGCTACTGCTCTCTGGCTGCGTAGGGCAGGGTGAGACAGGGACCCTGGGTACACTCATACCATTTCCCACCTCATGCTCACCTCACCCTTCTGTCTAAGTCGTTCTGTAGCCCAACTGCTGTTCTAATGAATGAATTCAAAGACTGCCAGTCAAACATTTACCAAATCAGACGTGATTCAGCACAATTTGATTTTAATGTTTAGGACACAATTTAATGTAAATTTAAAAATATTGTATTTCATTTACTTGGGGTGGGAAGGTTAGAGGACAGTTGTGGGGGTCCTCCTCCTACCACATGGGCTCCAGGGATTGAACTTAGGTGATCAGGCGTGGCGCCAACGCCCTTACCTGCTGAGACATCCCAATAGCACCAGTTACGCATTTTCGAGTATATGAAGTTATTCTTCTAGTGTCACAGGTTTTACAGTGTTCTGCTTTCTTCCTCCCCCCTCCCACTTTTCAACAAGTCACAGTTTCTTCCAGGTATGTTTTAACACATTCTTCAGGGGAAGCAGGACAATTTTTAATTTATGCAACATCGATTTTTTTGTTTTATGGTAGAAACGTGAAAGCCACATATATAAATTAGACTGCTAATATTTCTTAACCTTTGCGTTTGCACTCAAGAGAATACATTCCCCCCCCCGAATGGATTTGTTTATTTATTTATTTATAAACAAAGTCAAGTATCGTGAGTATAACTCTTGCCTTCCTGGTTTCATTCTTCAAACTTGAGAACATTATTATTTATACCAATGCCTGAAGTATTTCCTCCCGAGAAGCCACCCGGGATTCGTGCATTTGCATAATGACCTAGGTTTCAATAGTCACATCCCCTGAATGCTGATGGTAAAATTGATGTCCTGGACCTCCAGGCAGGGTTCTTTCTGCTTGCAGCCCAAAGGAGACTCTTCCCTTCCTCAATGAAATGTCTGTGCCTTGCGCTCCTGTTCATCCCAGCTCTATGATCAACTGCTTTTGCCTTATAAAGGCATAGTTTGATTTGGAAGTTTTTGGTTTGTATGTATTGGGTGGATTCATGTGCACATGTGTGCAGGTGTGTAGAGGCCAGAGTGTTGTTGTGTCACCCACCTTGTGGTATTTGTGGCAAGGTCTTGCCTGTGGCTCAGCATTCAGGGCTAGCTGGCCAGCGAGTCCCAGAAATCTGCCTGTCTCCCCAACACTGGGATTAAGCCACCACACCTGACTTTTTAAGGTGGTCTTTGGGGATCATGCTTAGGCCATCCCTCAAGGCTACAAGGTGTTTTGATGTCATCAGTTATGTTATACATGTCATGAAGCCCACAGATTTCTCATGCTCATATCTACTTACT
This sequence comes from Cricetiscus sungorus, assembly GCA_030556225.1. NCBI lineage: Eukaryota > Metazoa > Chordata > Mammalia > Rodentia > Cricetidae > Cricetiscus > Cricetiscus sungorus. Next base: position 1,694,209 of record JANBXA010000391.1, on the reverse strand, counting down.
TACATATTTACCATTGAAAAAATTATATTTTATGAATGGGTGATCTGTCTGCCTGTATACCTGTTATGAGCACCCTTTCCCGCCCTGGTCTCACAGCTGCGTCAGCCCCAAATGAATACACAGATGCTATATTAATTATGCCTTCACCGTCATGGTGGATGAGACCCCCTGGCAACTAACTGAATGAACCTTTGTCTTCTTAACTTGGCTGTCAGGTGTTATGCCACAATTCCACATCTCAGCTCTTATGAATAAAGGAGATGGTCTTTGGGGGGTGCAGATCTCTTTCTAATTTCATATCCTTTGGTAGTGGGCTTACTAGCTCATTGTAAGAGTTTTGTATCATCAAGTCAACATCTGTTCCAATGTGTTTTCCTGTGCTGGTGTTGGTTTGTTTTAAATGTCAACTTACCAGAAGCTAGATTTGCCCAGGAAGAGAGTTTTAACTAGGGGATTATTTAAATCAGCTTGGCCTGTGGGCGTGAATGTGGGGGCGTGCTCTGATCAGCAGTTAATTGATGCAGGAATGATCAGCCCATGCTTGGTGGCACCATTCCTTAGGCTGGCCCCTGAATGTGCAAGAGTGAAGAAGGCCAGCCAGTGAGCACGCAGCACTGGTGCATTGGTTTCTCTGCTCTTGCATGTGCTGTGATTAGATGTCTGAATTACTGCCTTGATTTCCCCACGTGATGTATTATGGCCTAGAACTATGGCCTGAATAGGTCCCATGTTTATTTGGGGTATTCTGTCATAGCAACAGGGGTGACATCCATAGGCTTTGTGGGCTCCTTGGAAGAAATTTTCTTGGGGAGGGCTCTTATCTACTTAAACAATATGATCAAAAACACACATTACAAGACTCGTGTGACACATCTGAGAGGGGACAAGGTCTTTAGGGCGGGTAGAAGTTGCACAGAGTGTCTGTGCACCACTGTGCGTACAGTGCTAATTCCTCTGTAGCCTTTTAGCAATGAGATAACATGGGCCCTTTATTTCCCAACCCCATCCATAGGCCGAAAGGTCCAAGCCCACTTCCAGGTTTGAAAACCTACCAAAGCCCACCAATCCCTGAGCAGGAATTCCCTCCAATCTCCGAGCTTGAAATTCCACCAATCCCGGGGCTTGGTTTGGAATTCCTCCAATCCCCACTCTGGAAATCTCCATCCTGGAACATGCAGGCCCCAAGCGTCCCGGTATAAGCCTGTCTCTTGCTCAGTTCCCTGTTGCTTTTCACCCGAGCAGAGGTGGCCACCCTCTTGTGTCTCTCCCATCAAATGTCTCGTGTGAGGTTTGTTGTGTGGTGTGCACACCACTCTCCTGGGCTTCCAACCTCCAGGATATCTTTCCCTTAGAGGTTCAAGGTGTGCATTGGGGAAACCTTCCCCCCTCAGAGCTGTAACATCTATATACACAGCCTTGACCCATCCTTACCCGCTGGACCAACTGTGAACCCCGGATTCTCCCAGAACCCTGGATTCTCTCAGGTTGTTGCCCTGCTTCTCAACAGAGACCTAAAGGAGAGTATTATTACTATGTGCGCCATGGGAACACCCCAGGTATGGATCCCATGACAGTCTGAAGTAAGGATACCTCCGAAGTCCAACTCAGTGAACCAACGATTTTTATTGGTGTTACTCATAGCAACAGAAATACCTTAAAGACAGTTGCATCACCAAAGCCCACCCCAGCCCCGGTGACAGCTCACAAAGCTGGGAACCTGCGGCACACTGCGCAGGGTGGAGTGTCCTTCCCAAGTGACGCGTGTCAGCTCCATCCACAAAATCCAGCTGCTTAGCTGGGTTTTCTTCCCGGCAGCTGTTTTGGCCTCAGGGTCTTCATACCTTTTCTCCTCCGAGAGTTGCTGTCTTTGCAGCCCACCTTCACTTCCTCTGAGGGACTCAGCTTTTATTGCTTACTGTGGTAGGGAGGGGCACAGTGAGTCTGGTCAGTGTCAGGGACTCCCTGAAGTTGTTTTGAGTTGATTGTCTTTCTCTTTGCCGAGCTTCCCTGCAGGATGGGGGCTTCTCCGCATGATGGGTGCCCTTCAGTCTTCAAAGAAGCTGTCACCCCATAATTATCCCCAGGATTCTTTTGTTCTGGGACCAAATGCTGGAACAAAGCAACTTAAAATGATCAATCTGGCCTCATGGTTTCAAAGTGTATGGTTCTTGAGAGGAAGGCATGCCACAACAGCTCACATCACCCTAGGAGAGGAGGAGGCTGAGGCAGGATCTAGCCTCCAAGGACATGCCTCAGTGATCTCCGTCCCCCAGCTATGCCCTGCTGCTCATCTTTTATCATGTCCCAATGACACCATCATACTGTGAATCCATCAGTATGAATCCATTCATGATGTCAGGGCTGTCATGGTCCACTGGACTCATGTGGGCAGAGGGCTTTTTTTTGGAGACAGGGTTTCTCTATGTAGTTCTGATTGTCCTGCAATTCACTTTGTAGACCAGGCTGGCCTTGAACTCACACAGATCTACTTGCCTCCGCCTCCTGAGTGCTGGGATTAAAGGTGTACACCACTACTGCCTAGCTGTGTGGTCTACTGAAATCTTGAGACAGTCTCACAGACACCCCCGAAGTACAGGAACATGTCAGTGCAATCAAGCTGCTGTTGAGGTAAGCCACCCCACCCAGTGTATGCAGAAGGACACAACAGTCATGTGTTTTCTGGTCTTGGCATATTTGTCACTCAGAACTTGAGTGCATGGGTGTAGAAGCACTTTTACAACCCTAGGGCTCATTGGGTGGTTATTCATCACATTCCTGGTGCGTGGCTCTCACTGGCCTCCCTTATATCATCACTCATGCAGAAAGGGTGAGCTCATGCACACAAGACCTAGGACCCAGTACGCAAATTGAATGCTAGTGCGATTGTATGCAACAGGCAGGTGAGGCTATCAATCGGAAAAGCCAGTTGATATGAGAGGCACAGTCTTGCAAACTTGTGCTTGAGGCAGGTGTGGGTACCTGGTGTGTGGAATACTGTCTTCACTGGCAGTGTGAAGGTGCTACCTCCGCCACCCTCTGTTGCTCCAGAGCTAGAGCAGAAGCGGCATTGCGCGTGTACAGATGGGTGAGAGAGAATCTGGCATGGGCCTACCAGGCAAGGGCTAATTTTAGTTCTCAACATTGATGTCTCCTTGTGTCCGGCATTAGTGACAATCACCAAAATCCAGTGGTTAGTTCCACTGGCAGCTGGATCCTGTGCCATCACGTGAAAGAGACGGTGTGCTGACCAGCAAGGAACTATCTACTTGCAGGCTGGCCTTCTAGAACTGAAATTCCAGGATGCATGACCATCTCGTAGACAGCATGTGTGCAATAGAAGGCTACAGAGCCCCCTTAAGGGACAGCCAGCATCAAGTCCATAGTTTGCTCATTGGTCTTGGACATCCCAACTCAGTCACTTCTGTAAGGGTCGCTTAGAAGAGGGGACTTCTGGCTGGGAGGTGGTGGCACACGTCTTTAACTCCAGCAGGAGGCAGAGGCAGGTGGATGTCTGTGAGTTCAAGGCCAACCTGGTCTACAGAGCGAGTTCCAGGACAGCCAAGGCTACACAGAGAAACCTGTCTCAAAAACAAACAAACAAACAAACAAACAAACAAAAAACCCCACCAAAAACAAAAAAGAAGAGGGGACGTCTAATACTTAGCGGAGGAAGGGACTTTACACACATCTTCCTACATCTTATGGTGTCCCTGCTCCTCACTAGGTGCCTTGCGCTGTCGTCAACCCTCCTTGGGTGCTGACCCATCCCTTGTGGTGGCCCTAGGAGATAAAGACCTCTGTGAGCACCCTCATTTCTTTTGTACCTGTGGCTTCAGAGGCACAGAGAGGTTACCTGGTTGCCATGGTAACCCGGTGGGCAATGGTTGTCCTGGTTTGCCTTCTACCACTGTCGTGACCAAAAGCAAGTTGAGGAGGAGTTCATTTCATCACGCAGTTACAGCGCTCACGAAGGGAAGGCAGGGCAGAAGCGCCAAGCGGGAGCGGAAGCAGAGGCCATGGAGGATGCTGCTTACAGGCTTGTTCATGTACAGGCTAGGACCACCTGCCCAGCGATGCTCCACCCACAGTGGGCGGGCGGGCCCTCCCACATCAATCACTAACCAAGAAAATGACTTGCCTACATGTCACTCTGAGGGAGGAGGCTTCTCAGTTGAGGTTCCTTCTTCCCGGGCATGTCTAGGTTTGTGTCAAGTTGACAAACACCAACCAACACTGTACCAGACTGGTGTTTCATCTCAGGAGCCTTGGCTACCATTTCCCGACCCCTGCCTGTGTCCCCCATCCCCCCACCTCATGGTTGATGTCCCGATTTGAGCTTTACTGACTGCTAAGGATGAGAAAGCTGGGTGTCCAGGACCGTGAGTGTGTCCCCTGTTCTGCATGGGTACTGCTTGTCTCTCCACCCACAGAATTTCTTCCTACTCTTGTAACGACATTGCCACGTCATTTTCAGAAGCAATCTTGCGCTCACAAGCATGGCCAGTCCAGGAGTGCTGTCCTTTGATGGTAGAAGCCGAAGGACACAAGCATGGCCAGTCCAGGAGTGCTGTCCTTTGATGGTAGAAGCCGAAGGACACAAGCATGGCCAGTCCAGGAGTGCTGTCCTTTGATGGTAGAAGCCGAAGGACACAAGCATGGCCAGTCCAGGAGTGCTGTCCTTTGATGGTAGAAGCCGAAATGCTCCCCACAGACATGTTTGAACTCATGGTCCCCAGATGGTGGCACTTTGCGGGGAGGAGGTTATTGGAACTTTTAGGAGGTGGAAACTTGCTGGAGGAAGTATGTCATTGGGCGCGGGCTTTGAGGGTTTACAGCCTCACCTCACTTCCTGTTCTTTCTCATGCTTCCTGTCTGCCAGGCCGGTCTTCAGTTCCTCCCTCCGTACCTTCCCTGTTGTGGGAGGTCCCGTCCCTCTGGAGCCATTAGCCAAGATCAGCCCTTTCTTCCTAAGTTGCTTTTGGTCATGGTATCCCTCCCCCCCAAAGCAAAAGTAACTAATTTGTATCATTTCCAGAATCTTCTCATTATTCCAGTGTGGCCAAAATAGGCAAACTCCCTGTGATGGCTGGATATGAAGTGTCCCCCAGAAGACGTGTGTTGAAGGGTTAGCACCCAGCTGATGGAGCTGACCATGGAGGGGTGGTTGACTCATGAGAGCTATGACTTAATCAACAGATTAGCTTCTGATAGATTTGCAAGTGAGGGGATTATTGGGAACGGTGTAAGGTGGGGCCTGGTGGGCGGAAGTGGCCCTTTGGGGTATGCATTTGAAGGGTCTGTCTTGGCCTGGGCCTCTCCCTCCCAATCTCTTTTGGCCTCCTGGTAACGATGAAGTGAGCATGCCTGCTTGTCCACACCCTCTGCAGTGCTCTGTCTGCCATGCTGTTCTGCTTTAGACCATGGATCCAGCTGACCAAGAACCGAATGTGGGTCCATGAACCAAAGCAGACTTTCCTTTCTTAAGTAGTTATCCCAAGTGTTTTGTCACAGCGACAAAAGTAACCTGGGGGCTAGTCAGCCTCTCCCAGCATTGTGCAACACGGGGAACAATGGTCCAAAGCCAGCAGTTCCTGGGGGATGGTCCACATTGAGACTCTGTCTTGCTTTCTGTGGTGATATCTTGTTTGTACGCTAACAAATAAAGCTTGCCTGCAGATCAGAGGGTGGAGCTAGCCACTAGTTAACCATAGAGGTCTGGAGGTCTGTACAGACAGACAGGAAGTGGTGTGGTTGGGCAGAGAGAGGAATATAAGGCTGGAGGAGACGGAGCTCACTCTCTCTTTGGCTGAGAAGTCAGGGAGGTAAGGTGTGGTTATGGCTTGCTTGGTCCCTCTGATCTTTCAGCATTTGCACACATATTTGACTCCGAGTTTTTGTTTTTTTTTTTGTTTTTTTTTTTTTTAAGACCTATTAGAATTCATGCATCAGTTGGCACCCAAAAGTCACCTGATTGTGGCTTTGCAGCCACTGGCACAGACCTGAGCTGTTTGCAGGGCTCCCACTGGAGTCACACCCCGCCAGCTAGGTTCTTCTCTCTAAGTCTCTAAGGGAGTTTGGGGCTTTTTCTTTCTATTATTTATTGTGTGTGTGTTTGGGGTGGGGTGGGGCATGCATGTGGAGGTCAGAGGTCTGCAGGAGTCATTTCTCTCCTTCGGGTCCCAGGGATGGGGCTCAGGCGGTGAAGGTCGGCAGTGCATACATTGGCTCACCGGGCGTCTCACAGGCCTGAACCTCTGTGTTGCTTTCCCACTTTCATGTCTGGTTTATTTCCTCTTCTCCCACTGTTGTCTTGTAGCCTCTCCCGTTTATGTCCCATGTGTCCTTTTTGCCTGCTCTGTGCCTTCCTCTTTACCTAATACCAGCCGCTCCTGCTCTCTTTTCCAGGAGTTTAAGGCTTTACCCAGGTATTTTAGCTATGTACCGGCGCATGCTTGAATCACAGGCTAAGACCCACCCACGAGGGTGATGTGTGCTTTTCTCGTCGCCCTGAGTTTGGGCTACCTCACTGGGTGCTTTGCAGATCCGTGCTCCAGCAGTTTTCTTGAGGCCATTGTCCTTTCAGCTGGACGATATTCCGCTGTGTACGCGTGTGCCACGTTTTCATTCCTGCCCACCTGGGCTGATAGTATTTCCTTGCTGTTGTGACTATGGCAACAATAGCGTGGAAATACAAGTGTCTCTGTGTGAGGGAGGGTACGGAGTCCTTAGTGTGTATGCCCCGATAGGGTAGATCTATTTTTGATTTTCGGATGAACGTCCATGAGAACGGCCGTACACATTTGCGCACCACCGGATGCTATTCTGACCCCGCTTTCTGTCTCCTACTTCAGCCTCGCTCTGTCTACGAGCAGGGTTTTCATTTTATTTATTTGAAGGTTAGTCTTTATTTGTGGCATGGTTTTGGTCTGCCTGCATTTAAGTGAAAGTCAAGCTGCTTACGACAAGTGTTAGGAAGATAAATGGATAGGTGACATGGTCACATATGCTCAAGACCCCAAAGGGCGGCCCGGGCAGATGCCCCGGTGAAATTCCTATAATCAGAAGTTCCCCGTGTCTGTTTATGAGAGCCATGCTTCGGGACCCCCACCCCCACCCCGATTGGTTTGCTTTCTGATTGCGCTTCAGACTTTCTCAATTCTAGCTTTGAAATACTTTTCCCTCTCGTGTGTGTGGTGAGCTGTTCTGTGTTCCAGGCAGAGAAAGATTAGGATTAATGGCTACACGGAGGTTGCTAGGCCCTGGGCACTTTCTTGAAATGCACTGAATTTGGCTTTCTCCTCAGGTCCGCTCTGCCTAAACATGACTTTAAATTTGGTGGTTATCAGGGTCATCATCAGCCCCTAGGTTGGCATGGCAGCTCTGCCTGGAGCGTGAAGGACCAGTATCTGAGGACCAGTAAATGTGTCTCCGTCGTCATAGCTCTGGGGTCGTGGTAGCAAGCAGGGATTTCCAAACAAAGGACTTGCCTGAATAAGGGAAGTGATGGAGGGTAGAAGTCTTGATGTTCCCTGAGAAGAAAATGATGTTTTAAACTCAAGCCACTGCGCACTGCTCGTCGTAAAGGAGAGGGTGTCACTAACAAAGCGCACCTGGTTTGAAGGACCGTATTCTAAGCACAGTGGATTTTATCCGCAGCAAATCTGAGACACAGCGTTTTCCCCGAAATAGGTCAAGTTCTGAGCGTTTTGTATACCCAGCATACCTCACTAGGGGGCGCTATTTAGTTGTGTATTCAGCATTTTCTTTCTTTTTTTTTACAAAAATAATAACAAAAATGACTATGGGGCTATGAATTCTGATACAATTCTTGTTGAACATGTTATGAGATTTCCTCCCAGACATTGTTTTATTTTTCAGCTTCTATGTGTGAAATTCCATTTTAAGAAGTATAACATGACCCCAACTCCGTCGGTGTGTGTGAAGTCCCGATGGCTCACTGGCACGACCACAGGCAAAAGACGTAAGTTTAAATTACCGCAATCCCATAGGCCTTTGGGCTGTTGTTTCTCTATATACATTACCACTCCAAGGAAATAAATTGTAAATATTAATTCTATCTGCTTGTCCGCTTAAATCCTCTGTGAAAAGACAGAGAGAGGCTGTGTGGTCTGGGGAGGAGACTCTGCCCGCTTCTCTAGGGACTTTTGTTGTCTGAGAGCATTTCCAGGACAATCTTTGAATTTGTTTTTCCGAGTCTGTGTCGGAAGTTCATGCTGCCCACACAATGGCTCTGACCCACTTTCTCCTCTTTGATTCTTACTCTGCCTTCTTTGTCTTTCTCTTTAGACTCACCTCACGACATGCTGTATGAGACACCATCATTTTAAAACATGGTGCCAAGGGCGCACCACTTCCAAAAGAAGCAAAGCAAACGATAATCTCCCCATGGCCACCATGGCCAGCAGAGAAAACAACGCAAATCAATGGCTTTTCCTGCCTTCCTTCCTTCCTTCCTTCCTTCCTTCCTTCCTTCCTTCCTTCCTCCTTCCTTCCTCCTTCCTTCTTTCCTCCTTCCTTCCTTCCTTCCTTCCTCCTTCCTTCCTCCTTCCTTCTTTCCTCCTTCCTTCCTTCCTTCCTTCCTTCCTTCCTTCTTCCTCCTTCCTTCCTTCCTTCCTTCCTTCCTTCCTTCCTTCCTTCCTCCTTCCTTCCTCTTCCTTCCTTCCTTCCTTCCTTCCTTCCTTCCTTCCTTCCTTCCTTCCTTCCTTCCTTCCTTCCTTCCTCCTCCCTTCCTTTCTTCCTCCTTCCTTCCTCCCTCCTTCCTTCCTCCCTTCCCTCCTTTCTTCCTCCCTCCCTCCCTCCCTCCCTCCCTCCCTTCCCTCCTTTTTTCCTCCCTCCCTCCCTCCCTCCCTTCCCTCCTTTTCTCCCTCCTCCTCCCTCCCTCTCCTTCCTTTCTCCTTTCCTTCCTTCTTTTCTTCTCTCTCTCTCTCTCTCTCTCTCTCTCTCTCTCTCTCTCTCTCTCTCTCTTTCTCTCTCTCTCTTGACATGAGTCTCCACATAGTCCTGACTTTTCTGGAACTCACTCTGTAGACCAGGCTGGCCCCCAACTCACAGCTCTGCCTGCCCCTGCCTTCCCAGTGCTTGGGTTAAAGGTTTGCACCAATGAGCCTGGCAGTTTTTCTTAATTTAGTTTGTCTCACTGTATCCATTCTACATTTTTTAAGCTGTTCCAGTTTAAAGCTCAAATTTCCTATGAGAGTGACAGAGCAGGCACGTCAAGTTTAGATCCCTCAATCCTTGAGAAATGTATTTCCAGGCCATGCCAACGTCTTCATCATTGAGAAATCTTTCCTGAAATCATTGAAAATTTTCTAAGTACCCATGTAAAACATGGACAGATGTTTTGGCAAAACTCAAACAATAAATAATCAATGACTTATTTTATATATAACATTTGTGTGTGTGCATGTGTGCCATTGTAAAGGTTTTGTGGGTGTATATGTAAATGAGGAGGTCAGAAGATGACTTCAGCAGTGTTCCTCAGAGCTGTCCACCTTGTTATTTGAGACAGGGTCTCTCATGGGCACCTGGCTTGCTTGTAAGTTTAGGCAGCAGCAGCCACAGGATGCCCCTATCTCCCCCTGTGTCATGCTGGGAGCACAAGTCATTGTCACCTGCTTCTTACATGCGTGTGGGGATGGACCCCAGGTCCCTGTGCTCATGGCAAGCACTTTATCTCCTGGTCCCTCATCACACATTAAAAAAATTGTTTTTATTAGCGTGCGCGCGTGTGTGTGTGTGTGTGTGTGTGTGTGTGTGTGTGTGTGTGTGTGTGAATGCATGCCACATGTGTGCAGGTGCCTGTGGAGGTCTCTGCAAGAGCAGCCAGTGTTCAAACTGCTGAACCATCTCTCCAGCCCCAGCCTGAAGATTTTTAAAATAATGGTTCATATTATTATGTTCCAGCTACTCCCACTGTCCCTCTGTTCCTCCATCATTGACGCAGGATCGCTAGAAATGTTGCTTATCTCTTCACCTGTCCTTCCTTCCTCCTTTCCTCCCTCCCTCCCTTCCCTCCTCCCTCCCTCCATCCCTCCTTCCCTCCTTCCCTCCTTCCCTCCCTTCTTTTCCTTTCCTCTCTGTCTCTCTTTCCCTCCCCCTGCCCCACCCCCTTTTATCCTCATTCTCTGACCCCCTTACTCTCTACATCCAGCCCCATGGCAGAGCCCTGAGCCGCTGCACCGTCCACCCTGCGTTTCCATCTCATCCTCTGGCTGCTGCTCCCCTCTGGGTGTAGACACTACTGAACTTAGATTTATTTTGTGTTTCAAGCCACAGGTGTTCATAGATTTGGCTTCTCTTTTTAGCCAGGTAAACAAAATTTATGCCACCCCTCCAAAGAAAGCAATCACCTTTGGGTTAAAAATTGCAAGATGAGGGGCTGCAGAGGTAGCTTGGGGGTTAAGAACACTGGCTCTTTTCCCAGAGGATCTGGGTTCACTTCCTAGCATTCATGTCAGAGATCTGCTGAACACACAGGCATATACTCTCTCTGTTACCCTCTTCTGGCCACTGTAGGCACTGCACCTATGTATTATACACAAACAGCCTCAAACACGTAAAATAAAAACAAATATTAAAAAATAAAAACAAGTGATGGGGGATATTCTTCTGCATGCTGGGAACATATGTTTTTCTTATTGGTTGATAAATAAAGCTGTTTGGCCAATGGACAGGAAGGATATAGCCTGGCAGGAAGTATGGTTGGGGCTACCAGACTGGGAGAATTCTGGGAGGAGGAAGGCAGAGAGTGAGTTGTGAGACACCATGTAGCTACTGGGAAGGTAGGATGCCCTGTATTCTCCAGTAAGCCAAGACCGTGTGGCGATATATAGATTAATAGAAATGGGTTAATAATTAAGAGAGCCCTAGCTCATAAGAAGCCTGAGCCATTGGCCAAACAGTTTATAATTAGTATAGGCCACTGTATTTATTTGGAACTAAATGGCTGTGGGACTGGGTGGGACAAAAACTCCTGTCTACAACCACGGACAGTAGGTGACTCAGTGAAATGCTTGCCACATCAGCTTGAGGACCTGAGCCCAATCCCTGGGACCCATAGACAAGGTTGCGTGTGGTGTCACATGCTTGTGATCCTAGCTCCAGACCAGTGAGAGAATGTGTGTCCAAAACGTGGTACCTCGTACCCATGGGGACAGCATCTGAGGTTGGCTGATCCCTGCCCTGTACACACTTGAGGTTCCGCATGAATGTGCACTCATGTGCACATACAGACACACACATGCATAAAACAAAACCCCATGGAAGTGTATGCAGATGGCAGAACACACAGAAAGCAAAGCAAAGCAACCCCAATGGGAAATGTCCATTAATTTAAACTCCCTCCCAAAGGGAGCATGGCCCCAGTTCTGAGGTGTCATGTCTATCTTTCCCTGTACATGCTTTGTGCCAGCGGGGCCCACATATGTCAACACTGGGAGTCTGTAGTGTGACTGACTCAACCGATGAGGGTGAGGACAGAGTTTCCTCCTGTCATCCTCTCGGGAAAGTGCCCGATCGCCCTTTAAAGATGCTGAGCCCTAGGTACCAACAGTGAAACAGTGCATAGTCCTTCCTCAGGGCAGTTACAGATCTGTCTTTATCACATCTCATTCTGCACCCCGGAGGAGCCTTGAATTCACAATCCCTCTACCTCAGCCTTCCCAGTCACTGAGGTCACAGGTGCACCACCACACAGGTGTGTACCACAGTACAGGTGTGTACCACATTACAGGTGTGCACCACCACACAGGTGTGTACCACAGTACAGGTGTGCACCACCACACAGGTGTGCACCACCACACAAGTGTGCACCACCACACAGGTGTGCACCACAGTACAGGTGTGTACCACATTACAGGTATGCACCACCACACAGGTGTGCACCACCACACAGGTGTGCACCACCACACAGGTGTGCACCACCACACAGGTGTGTACCACAGTACAGGCGTGCACCACCACACAGGTGTGCACCACCACACAGGTGTGTACCACATTACAGGTGTGCACCACCACACAGGTGTGTACCACATTACAGGTGTGCACCACCACACAGGTGTGCACCACCACACAGGTGTGCACCACCACACAGGTGTGTACCACAGTACAGGTGTGTACCACAGTACAGGTATGCACCACCACACAGGTGTGCACCACCACACAGGTGTGCACCACCACACAGGTGTGCACCACCACACAGGTGTGTACCACATTACAGGTGTGCACCACCACACAGGTGTGCACCACCACACATGTGTGTACCACCACACAGGTGTGTACCACAGTACAGGTGTGCACCATCACACAGGTGTGTACCACAGTACAGGAGTGCACCACCACACAGGTGTGCACCAACATGCCTCTTTTTTTTTGTAGCTTAGCTTCTGGAGCATACATTTGACCAGTTTCCATGTAGCATAGAAGAAGTCAAACATATGGAGTGTTCATATCAAAACATGCTCACACTTGTCTACATCTGTCAAGATATTAATCGACTCCACAAGATGCTTCTTCAGGAAGCTGTCTTCTCCCTGTGCAGAAGTATGGGAAGGGGTAGACCAAAGGATTCCCACTAAGGAACACGTTTCTATTCGTTCTTTAGGGAGAATTTAGCTTCTACTGTTACTTTCCGATGTTTTTCTAAAGTTAAAAAAAAATACTACATTTATTTTTTATTTAATTTGTTTTTTATTTTTCATGACAGGGTTTTCCTGTGTAATAGTCCTGGCTGCTCTGGAACTCACTTTGTAGACCAGGCTGGCCTCGAACTCACAGAGATCCACCTGCCTCTGCCTTCCAACTGCTGGAATTAAAGGTGTGCGTCACCACCTGGCTGTATTTGTGTGTGAGTGTGTGTGAGCGTGTGTGAGTGTGTGAGGGCGTGTATGAGTGTGAGAGTGTGTGTGAGCGTGTGTGAGCGTGTATGAGTGAGAGTGTGTGTGAGTGTGTGAGCCTGTGTGTCAGCGTGTGTGAACGTGTGAGTGTGAGTGTGTGTATGAGTGTGTGAGTGTGTGAATGTGTATGTGTGAGAGTGTGAGTGTGTGAGCATGTGTGAGCGTGTGAGTGTGTGTATGAGTGTGTGAGTGTGTGAATGTGTATGTGACTGTGAATGTGTATGTGACTGTGAATGTATATGTGTGTGAGTGTGTATGTGTGTGAGTGTGTTGAGCATGTATGTATGTGAGTGTGTGTGAGTGTGTGTGTGTGTGTGTGTACATGTGACACAGCACATGTGGTGGATGTCAGAGAACACATTTTGGGTGCCAGTTCTTTCCTTCTGCTCTGTGGGTTTGGGAATTAAATCCAGGTCTTTGGCAGTAAGGACCCCTACCTGCTGAGCCATCTCACTGTGATCGAGCACCAGAGGGTGGGGATCGTATTTGAGTATGTTTGTCTTGCATTCTGGGAGAACTCACCCCCATCCCACAGTAAGGAATTGTACTGGCTGGGTCTACATCAACTTGACACAAGCTAGAAGCATCAGAGAGGAGGGAGCTTCAGCTGAGGAAATGCCTCCACGAGACTGGGGGCATTTCCTTAATTAGTGATTAATGTGGGACCAAGCCCATAGTGGGTGGGGCCATCCCTGGGCTGGTGGGTGGTTCTGGATTCTATAAGGAAGCAGGCTGAGCAAGCCATGGGGAGCAAGCCAGTAAGCAGCACCCTCCATGGCCTCTGTATCAGCTCCTGCCCCAGGTTCCTGCCGTGTTTGGGTTCCTGTCCTGACTTCCTTTGATGATGAACAGCAATGTGGAAGTGTAAGCCAAATAAACCCTTTCCTCCCCAACTTGCTTTTTGGTTATGAGGTTTCGTGACAGCAATAGAAACCTTAAGACAGGAATCAAATGTCTCCTAAATGTATCCAGAAAGATAAAGAGGACAAATGATTATTTTTTTCCTAACCAGAGATGGCTTAAGTCTTCAGTTTCTGCAATACATTTTAAATAAAAATTTTAATCAATTATAGTTTAGTCTTTTAGAATTTCCTTTTTTTCCTTACATTTTCCTAGGTTTGATATCCATGTTCTGGGTCCTTATTTATCTGCCACAGAGAACAGAGGGTCACTTTACCAGCCTCCCTTGTTACTAGGACACAGACACTGTGTGGGACAGCTTATTGTGTGGCCTGAGATAGGTTTGAGTGTGAAAGCATAGGCTCCACCCAGCCTGACATAGGTTCGAGTGTGAAAGCATAGGGCCCCACCCCAAAGAATCTGTGTGGTGAGAATCTGTGTGGTGAGTGAGTGTGGGTCCTCCTGGGTCTTCTGGAGCTATCACTGCAGGAGTTTGTGATGTGTTGTCTCAAACATAGGAGTGGTCTAGGATTGCAGTTTGGAAGGGTTGTGACACTAGCTCAAGGACATTCTATGCAAACTCCTTTAAAAAAAAAAAAAAAAACTTTTGAGGGCTGGAGAGATGGCTCAGCCATTAAAGGCTAGGTTCACAACCAAAAAAAAAACTTTTGAAAAAGTTGTTCTTCACACAGACTGTCTGAAAACCAAACCAAACCAAAAACCTAAACAAAACCCAAATTTACCTTTTCACTCAAAGTAGTCTCAGTTGTTAGTATTGCTCGTGCAAGTGTAGTGCCGAATCCCGACTTTGCAATGGGCCATGGGAGGAATGTAGAGACGGCACAGTTGGTCATCAAGCCTGGTGGCCTGAGTTCAGTGCCAGGGACCTACATGGTAGAAAGAGAGGACTGACTCCCATAGGTTGTCCTCTGAGCTGTGGCGTGTGCACCTCCTATGACAAGCACACAAATACATACATGTAAGTAAAAGGCGTGGGGTGGGGAAGAGACTAGATAAAGTGCCCGTGGTGCGATCTGCACTCAACAGATGTCCCCGTGTACTCTTGGTACAGTAATAAAATTCAATAGCCTCAGGCAATTCATAGAATCCATCAAGCATTTAAAATCACGCAGGTTCAATAATGACAAATTTCAAATACAATGAAGTATCGCTTTTTCACGGGATGGGGACCTCAGTGTTGGCAAGGGGGTGGGAAAGGAGACACGAGGTCCCATCGAAGTGAGCTCGGTGGAAGGAGCGGCAGAGCGAGCTCTGCAATCTTACACTCGACTGTGCCCCCCCCCCCGCAGGGATTTCCTTAGGAAGTGTGGGTTCATGCACGAAGATGGCCTTGTAGGATGTCCCTGCACTGTTGCTGAGTAGTGAAGCACTCAGCTGCCCGTCAGTGGGATTGGCTCTTGCAAATTATCTCAGTGTTCTGTGTGGTTTAGTGACACTCATTCAAACGGAGGAGGTGATCTTTAACTATCAACATGGAAATGTGCCCATAAAAGTTAATAACTGGTACACACATTTTTTATTTTTAATTTGATAGGAACTTGGCAAAGTGCTATTCAATTTTTTCCATTTAATCTCAGTCAGTGGAGTTATGGTTGCAAAAGTCATCCAGATGGATGTGCAAATGTCAGGCTCTTACTAATGAAGGTCAAAAATAGATTTATTTTATTTTATTATGTATGTGCCTGAGTATGTCCCATGTGTATGAAGTACCCACTGAGGCCAGGAGAGGGCGCCAGAACCACAGTGACTGGAATTTCAGATGGTTGTGTGCCAGCCTGTGGGTGCTAGGAACCGAACTCAGCTAATCTGCAAGAGCAGCCAGTGCTCTTTACTACTGAGCCCTCTGTCTAGACCTCTTGAAAGTTTTATTGAAATCTGCAGCTTATGTACAAATCCACACAGACCGGGATTTGATCACATTTGTCAAAGATTCCATATTTCTGGTGCTGTGTGAGATAGGGGCCAAGTTGAAGCT
Organism: Cricetiscus sungorus; assembly: GCA_030556225.1. Lineage (NCBI taxonomy): Eukaryota > Metazoa > Chordata > Mammalia > Rodentia > Cricetidae > Cricetiscus > Cricetiscus sungorus. The sequence continues at coordinate 1,678,399 of JANBXA010000391.1, read as the reverse complement.
ATTGTGTTTTTTTTTTCTTTTTGTAATTGGAAAATTTAGGTCATCCATTTTTGCCCGCTGTCAGATAACGCATACCTATGTGCTGTGTTACTGTGATTAAGGAAACGTGCAGAACAGAGAAAAAGCGTTCCTGATCCACAGATGGCACAGATGGTTCATCTATTATTGCCATGTTTGCTGGTCCATTAAGGTGTACCAAGTGAACTTATTTCCTTTGAAGGGAGGGAGAGAGGAAGAGAGAGGGGATGACGAGGGATGTCATTCTGAAAATATGTTTCTATTATTGGTTAATTAATAAAGTACTGTTGCCAAATAGGAAGATAGGCGGGACTAGGAGACAAGGAGGATTCTGGGAGATGTGGTAGAGAGGAGTCAAGATGTAGGCCACGAGAGGAATAAGAGGTCTGGACTCTCTCTCTCTCTCTCTCTCTCTCTCTCTCTCTCTCTCTCTCTCTCTCTCTCTCCATTCTTTCACGTGGAAACACTTAGATTGATAGAAATGAGTAAATAGCTAAGACAGAGCTAGCCAATAAGAAGCTCTAGCCATTGGCCAACAGCTTTATAACTAATAGAGCCTCTGTGTGCTATTTTGGGGCTGATGTAGCTGTGGGACCAGGCTGGCAGGAAAGTGCTCATAAAAAGGAGAGAGAGAGAGAGAGAGAAAGAGAGAGAGAGAGAGAGAGAGAGAGAGAGAGAGAGAGAGAGAGAGGAGAGAGAGAGAAAAGAGAGAAAAGAGAGAGAATTTTTGCCTCAACAATGTCATGTATTTTCATTAAAATAATATTTATTGTGACAGGTAGTGGTGGTGATGGTGCACACCTTTAATCCCAGCACGCAGGTGGCAGAGGCAGAGGCAGGTGGATCTCTGTGAGTTTGAGGCCAGCCTGGTCTACAGATCAAGTTCCAGGGCAGCCAGGACTACACAGAGAGACTGTCTCAAACAAAAACAAACAAACAAAAAATTGACGTACAAACAACTAAATTATTTATTTATTTTAGTGAGAAAAACCACTGACACAAATTCCCATTAAGAAATGAAGTGTCTGTTCATATTCTGAGTAATTTGTAGCTTGTCATTCCTGTAATTGGTGCATTTCCTGTGTCCAGAACGAGGCTGAGGTCCCCTAGGTTCCTTGGGTCTCAGCAGCAACTCAGCCCCTGCTCATGCTATGGGAGAAGCTGGGCTCCTCACGTGGGTTTACCAAGCCAGGGAGGTGGCATCAGGGTTGACAGTAAAGCCACTTCTGGACCTTTATTCTTTTTGAGACAGGTTTTCTCTGTGTAATAGCCCTAGCTGTCCTGGGACTTGCTCTGTAGACAAGGCTGTTCTTGTACTCACAGAAATCTGCCTGTCTCTGCCTCCAAAGCTCTGGGATTAAAGGTGTGTGCCACCACTGCCTGGCTTGGATCTTTAGTCACTGGGGGCTCCCAGGATGTAAATATGGAATCTGAAGGGTCTCCCTGTAGATTTTACTACATAGGGGACTGTTTGTGGAACTCAAAAGAAAATGCAAAAAAAAAAAAAAAAAAAAAAAAAAAAAAGACTGATTTTGTTTTGTTTTTCCGGTCAGTCCACTTGTACTTAAGATGGAAATAAACTGGTTTGAGCTCACCCCCGAAAATCCAGTGAGCCTCAGGAGGCCAGAGTCTTTATTTAGCAGTCTTTTAGTGTCAAATCTGCTTCTTCCACTCGCATGGCCCTTCCTGAAGAGCCACTGTGCTCCAGGCACATGGGCAATCCTGCCAGCCTAGCAGCCTAGTCAATCTGTTCTTTTCCCTCCCCCTTCCCCTCCCTCCTTCCCTCCCTCCCTCCCTCCCTCTCTCCCTCCCTTCCCTCCCTCCCCCTCCCTCCTTCCCTTCCCCACCTCCCCCTCCCTCCCTCTCTCCCTCCCTCCCCCCTCCCTTTCCCACCTCCCCCTCCCTCCCTCCCTCTCTCCCTCCCTCCCTTCCCCCACCTCCCCTCCCTCCCTTTCTCCCTTCCTCTCCTCCCTCCCTCCCTCCCTTCCCCCACCTCCCCCTCCCTCCCTCCCTCCCCCCCTCCCTTCCTCCCTCCCTCCCTCCCCTCCCTCCCTTCCTCTCTCCCTCCCTCACCCTCCCTCCCTTCCTCTCTCCCTCCCTCCCCCTCCCTCCCTTCCTCTCTCCCTCCCTCCCCCTCCCTCCTTCCCTCTCTCCCTCCCTCCCCCTCCCTCCCTTCCTCCCTTCCTCCCTCCCTCCCTCCCCTCCCTTCCCCATATCCCCCTCCCTCCCTCCCTCCCTTAACTCCAGTCATTTTTTTTATGTGTGCATGGGTGTCCGTACAGCTGTCGTCACATCCTTCTCTCATCTCCCTTATTACCGGGATCACCCGTCCTAGTCAGTAGGATTGACATTAGGCTTCCTATGAGAACTCATTTCTCAGTATGCAGTCCTTCCTACACCCAAGCCCACGGTCCCTTCGTCATGACCCTGTGATGGGCAGGTGTCCATGTGTGTGTCATTGACTTAGGACTGGACTTAGGGAAGGCCGGTTGACAACAGGATGGACCAATGTTTGTATAATTTATGCAATTTTAATGTCTATAATAGATGAGCAGGGTGGTGGGGCAGCGGGCCTCTGTCCTTCTCCCCAGAGAGTTGAGACGTCGGGGAATGAAGGTTGAGTTAGTGAGCCCGGAGGAAAGGTGTAGAAGGTGCTGGGCGGCAGAGAGTGTCAAGTTCTGGGATCCAGGTGTACTAGCCACCTGGTCTTCATGTTCTTTTACAAAACTGAGTCTCATGTCACCAGGCTGGCCTAGAACTCCCTATGGAGAACTTGCTGTGCAGTTCCTGGCTTTCCTGAGGGCTGGGGTTACAGGTGTGTGACACCACACCTGGTCTGTGCAAGCGCCCAAGTGTACATACATGTCAGGCAAGCCCCAAACACTCTGCCCACTGGACACACCCCCAGCATGTGTAGTTGATATTTACATTGTTTTTGGAGTCCACTAACCTCCCCTTCTCCTGTTCAGTCCCTTCAGATAGGATTTTTCTGTCCCTTTCTTCCCAGAGTCTTGCCACTCATGGCAATAGTGTGTCATCACATGCTTCTCTTTTATGGACTTGGAAGCCAAGCTCCCGGAGTTTGTGGTCTGTATGAGGCCCCTTAGCTTTCACCTCAGACCAGTACCGCCCCAAAGATGCTCAGTATCCCCTCTGGGAAATCATTTCCATTCCACGTTGGCTGTGCTCCATCCATGTCAGCAAGCCGGGCTCCTCCATCAGTGACAGAGTGTGACTGTCATTCCTGGGTCCCAAGCGGAGAATCTTCGTTGAACCTGGGGTAAGAGGAAGAGAAATGTTTTCTCGAACAGACTCATTTTTGGACTTGGCATTTCTAACGAGCTCTTCCCAAGCTGGTTTCTGTAACCTCTGAGGGTTATTTATTTGATCACACACACGGCTTAGATGCGAGATGGCTTTGATTTAGTTTCTGGGTGACTGGTATGAACCACTCATTAGGCAGTTGGAGGAGGTCTGACTAATTATGCGAAACAAAAAGGAAAGGCTGCCTCTGCCTCTCCTTTGGAGAACAGGCTTTGCTGGGCCCTGGATGAGCTGGAGTAAATGCGCCACTAGCAAAACGTGGCAGAGGCAGATGAACCTGGTAGAAACAGTTTTACCAAGTGCTCCTGTGACAAAAATGTCTTCAAAGCGAATCCTATCAATTTTATTAAGCTACATTGTGCACTTTACACGACAAGCGTATCAAGCACAATAGCATTTGAATTAGCAATCAAGTTTTAATAGTATTTGACAATCCCCCACCTTGTACTGGCAGAAGCTGTCTCTGAGGGAGATGCCACGCAGGGAACAGTCAGCCCCCAGCAGAGAGATGGGTGGTGTCCGAAACTCACGGATATTTCTGAGAATACGTCACCCCATGAGGAGAGTGGTGCCTTGCATCCAGGGCTCTGGCAGGGGAGTTCATTTAGCCCATTTTTGTCAATGAAGAGGCTTTGTGGAGACAGGGGGAGGGCAAGGCAGATAAAGCACCTGCTGTGCCAGTGTGAGAGCTGGGCTTTGCGTCCCAAGCACCATGTAAAAGCTAGGTGGGGGTAGTATCTGCTTGTAATCCCAGCACGTGGGATTCCCAGACAGAGGGACCCTGGGGCAGGCTGGCTACATAGACTAGCTCAATTGGCGAGCACTAGGCCAACAAGGAGATCCTGCCCCAACGTGGAAGGTGGAGTGGTAGAAAAAGACATCCGGGACCAGCTTCTGGCCTCAACATGCATGCACATATGCGGATGTGCACCCCCCACAAACACACACATGCAAACACACACTCACATACCACACCACACCACACACAAGGAAACACACATGCAAACACATATATGCAAACACACACCTACACATCACACCCCACCACACACACAGAAACACACACAAGCAAACACATACATGCAAATGCACACACACCATACCACACCATACACATGGAAACACACACATGCAAATACAATGCAAACACACACATGTAAACACACACCCACCACACACACATGCAAACACACACACACACACACACACACACACACACACCACACCACCACCACATATGCCAAATAAAGAGGTTGTATTTGCAAATCTCAGAAACCAATTTAAGTGAAATAGAATATACTGGAAGGGTACTGGGCATTCTCAATCATTGGGAAGGTGGAGGATCCAAAATTCCCACAAGGCAGCCCCAGATTACGTTAAAGCAATGTCGAGGACTGGCTGTCATCATCGCTTCTGTTGTCATTATGACTACCAGAAACCTGCTGTTGTTTTTCTCCACCTTGGCAGGTGGCTCTTTTTTTATTTTTCTAGATTTATTTATTTAGTATACAGTGTATTCCTGCAGGCCAGAACAGAGCACTAGATCTCATTACAGATGGCTGTGAGCCGCCACATGGTTGCTGAGAATTGAACTCAGGTCCTCTGGAAGAGCAGCCTGTGTTCTTAACCCCTGAGCCATCTCTCCAGCCCCTAGCAGGTGGCTCTTATCTTGCCTAATCTTGTGGCGTTACTGTAGCGAGATATTCACCTTGTCTGCACCTGTGGCTTAGGCCATGCTTATTGGGGCAGAGACAGGGCGGGATGGGAGCTGGGAGAAAAGACTGGGAAAGGGTCGGGCCACTCTTTTTGGTGGTGGACGCTGGAAGGCTTAGGATCCGGTGGAACTTGCTGCGTTCATCTGCCTATGTTGTGAGTTATTTCTCTCTTAATAAACATCTGTTCGGCCTAATTGTTTATCCTGATCCTTATTAATCGAAATACATTACCTCCAGCTGGGCTGTGGTAGTGTACACATTTGATCCCAGCACTTGGGAGGCAGAGGCAGGAGGATCTTAGTGAGTTTGAGGTCAGCCTGGTATACAAAGCTAGTACCAGGACAGTTAAACAGTGAAACCCTGTCCCCAAAACAAAAAACAATCAAAATTACATTTATTTATTCTTTCTCGTTACCAGCCTCCCTCCCTGCCTCCCTCCTTGGTCCCTCCCTCCTCCCCTCCCTGTGTGTAGGTCAGAAGATAACTTCTGAGAGTCAGTTTTCTCCTTCCATCCTGTGGGTTCTGGGGATTGAACTCGGGTTTCCTGGCTTGTCTGCTGTAGGTGCCCACAGAGCCAGCTCGCTGAGCCAGGACATGATTCTTGGCTTTCCACCTCTCTTACTTCCTCATCGAGCCCCTCCTACCTCTGGGCAGTTCTAGCTTCTGAGCGTGTCTGGAGTCTGACCATGCTCACTACCCCTCAGTTATACTCCGGGCTAAGAGTTCTCACACATGGAATCCTGTTCCTTCTCACTGGCTGGCGTTTCTCTGTCCACCTGGCCTTCCCCTCATGGTCACAGTATGGCAGCTGCACAACCAGGGTTCCTGTTTTCATATAGTCTTCAAGCGAAGGAAGGGATTCCAAGTTCAAAGCCGCTGGTTTCCCTGGTGGGGAGTGGAGAATGGGGTGAAGGCATCTGGACTCTCCACGGGACTCTCAGGGGAGGGGATGACTAGAACATTTAGATTTTCACCTGGGGTGTCCCCTGGCTCCACCCCACCCCAGGGGATGTTGAGATAGTTTTGATCTTTTTCACTGATGACATATGAGGGTTAACTATCAGAGGCTCAGGATGCTATAACATAGCACCCTGGGAGGAGGAACCCTGGCTGGGAGGAGCTGAAGATAAGTTGGCAACTGCACCAGCAGACTTTGACTACCAGGCAGGTGTGACAGGACGGAAGTGGATGGCAATGGATGTCTTGTTCAGGTAGCTGAATGGCTGGTTGCTGGGAGTCTCAGCTGTGGTTCAAAATGGCTTGGAGAGCTATGGAAGAAATACAGGCCAGAGCCAAAAGGGAACAGCGTCTCTTGAGTGTTGCAAAGGCTTGTATGTATGCCGATCTTTTTGTATAAATGGCAACAAAATAACAACAGCAAGGGTAATGAGCAGATGTGGAGAATCTGAGCCTCCTGCGCATTGCCCCTGGTAACGTCAGATGGTGGAAAAACAATGAAATGCAAAAATGAGGATGGTAGTGTGGGATGACAGTTCCATTTTCAGGTATTTCTCTCGAAGAACTGAAATCATAATTCTGAAGAAACACAGGTTTTCCCCCGATGGATGGCATTGCCTATGGTATCCAGGTTCTGAAGAAAGCCTAGGTGTCCATTGCCACATGAATGGATAAGGAATATATGACCTAAGCATACAGTGAACTGCTTCCTCACCCTTGAGGAAGGAAGAGTCCTCTCCTATCCAGCAGTGTAATTGAGGATGTTATGCTCTCCAGAAAGACCCACTGGAAGGCCAGTGTTGTGAGATCCTTTCAGAGCCAACTTCAGAAAAGAGTGAAGTCACAGCTGTCAGAGCCTGGAGACTTGGGAGCCGAAAGCACCTGTTCAGGAGGTATATGGGGTTTCATCCAACAAGATACCGATGTTCTGGAGATCAGGGTTACAGTCCCACAACACGGTACTTCCTGTTAACCCAAGATACCAATGTTCTGGAGATCAGGGTTACAGTCTCACAACACGGTACTTCCTGTTAACCTAGATCGCACCCTCCAGAGGCGTCTTGTGTCTTATGCTCTTTATTACCACAATAATAGTAAAAGAAAGTGTTTGGTGCCATCTTAGCTTTACCCGTCAACTCGACACATCTTAGGGTCACCTGAAAAGGAACCTTGAGTTCTGGTCAGATTTCCCTGACCAGACTGGCCTATGGGATCGTCTTCATGGCAGACTGATGTAGGAGGTCCAGCCCATTGTGGGCGGTACCGTTCTCTGGGCAGATGGATGTGGACGGTATAGGAAAAGTAGCTGAGCCTGGGCCCCAGTGAGTGAGCCAGCAAACAGTGCTCCCCCACGGCCTCAGCTCCAAGCTCCTGCCCCGAGTCCCTCAAAGATGAACTGTGACCTGGAAGTAGAAACCGAATAAACCCTTTCCTTCCTTACGTTGCTTTTGGTCAGTGTGTTTTCTGCCCCCAGCAACAGAAACTCAATTCGATCAGGTACCCTCATGAATTGTACCCACCCAGACCACGACTTTTGGTGAGCTCACCCCAAAGCAAGCAAGAAGGTAGGCTTTTAGTTGTTCTTTTTGCCAACTGTGTAGAGCTGCAAGGCCTTAGCTGTCAGCCACAACAGCACGAGCCCCTTCTGGCTCCCAGCGAGGAGAGGCTGACGATGCCAGGCAGTTGTGGTCTGCGCGCAAGCTTTCGGAATGACTGCTTTCATTACGGAGAGCTTGGACCACATCCTCACCCTCCAGATGACAGCAGCTGGTCAGTGGTGACAGGAAGGAAACAGGAGAAAAGGGTGAGAACTCAGGGATGCAGGAGAAGGTCTTCACAGACGCAACGCAGCTCCAGTGCAGGCCAACTCTGCAAGGAGAGTCTAACACCTGGGGGCAGATGTTCCTGGGTGGATTTTTGTTTGTTTGTTTGTTTGAAACCAATCTCTTGAAATGTTCTCATAAGCTATGTGAGAGACTTTGATGAAGGATAATGAAAACAAAATGACAGGCAGATGAGTTTAGCTGCTGTTGGAGAAATCTTGTAAGATATTCTCAGCGGTATGAAGATAAGGAGATCGCATAATTGAAAGAGCTGAAAGCAGCATCAACCAGAAGTGTATGAGGAAGAGAGCAGGGAATCGGCTGTGAGATGCAGGGAACGGGCTCAGATAAGAAGAACCTTCCTCCCACGAGAGACGGCCCGTCGTGGAACCCAGGTGTCCTTGTTCACCGCTTGTCAACCTTGGCTGCACAGGGGACATCACCTGCTCTGGTGTCCAGGTGACTCTACTTTCCAGGCCAGTTTATCAGGGGTAGGACCAGTTAGAGGACCTTAAGGGCAGGTTTAGAGAAACATTGATTTGAGCAAGGTAACACCCGGAGAGGTACCTCCCACATTATAGACCCCCCCCCCCCCCCGAACCGGAATAGGCTACCCAGCTCATCACACCTGTTCCTTTGAAAGCAACACAATCCCCAGGAAGACTCAGGATGGGGGAGTCTAGTAATGGGGCTCAGCACAGGACCTGCGATGCTCCGGAATCCCATGATGCTCTGGGACCCCTCGATGCCCCGGGACACTGCGATGCTCCTCGACCCCTCGATGCTTCGGGACCCGTCGATGCTTCGGGACCCCTCGATGCTTCGGGACCCGTCGATGCTTCGGGACCCCTCGATGCTCCGGGACCCCGCGACACTCTGGGACCCCATGATGTTATGAAGCCCTGTCTGGCTCCCTGCTTTCTTCTTTCTCACTTTGCTCACTTCTCTCTCCGAGGACTTTCTCGTCATGGCCCAAAAGTTCCAGCCACTTCAGCATAAGGAGCCTTTCCCTTCAGTAATTTCTCAAACAGTCCTGGGAGACTTTCTTATTGGTCAGCTAGACAGAACATGCCTGTTTATGAACTACTGATTGCTGCCTTGGAAGGCTTGGGCTCTCCTGAGTGAACAGGTATGAGAGAGAGAAATGTCCACTCTGGGTGGGCCACGGGTGAGTTCAGTTCTTGCCAAACTATGCAGGCTGAGCCCATGGGTGAGCTGGCAAATTTCATTTATTTATTTTTGGATTTTAAAGACAAGAGTTTCTCTGAATAGCACTGGCTGTCTTGGAACTCGCTCTGCAGACCAAGCTGGCCTCAAACCATAGAGATCCTCCTGCCTCTGCCTCCTGTTGGGAAATTTGAGTACTTGTCCCTTACAGCTGTCTTCTTCCCACCCAGCTGTAGAACTTCCGTGCAAACAAGGTTGAGCAAATAAGGTTGTTTTCAGAACTTTCCAGTGGGCAGTACTCATGCCTTGATCCCAGGTGTGGGTGGTGTATGACTTCCTCCTATGCTTAGCCCATCCCCTGGCTTGGGTATATAAGCCCGTTACTCTCTGTAATAAATGGCAGCAGCTTCTTCACTTCTTGTGGTGGTCTGTTAAGTTTTCAATCTGGGCACCCTCCACCAAGCTCGGTACTCTGGCTGTGCCTGACGGCATTCTCCCAAGAGCTGGGGTTAAAGGTGTGCACCACCATTGCCCAGCAGTCTGGGAAATAATTTACAGTGGGATCCGCGTGGTGCAGGGTGTCCTGCCCATGTGCTCCCAACATGGTGGACTTCAAATTCTTCACATCATACCTAGAGGCTTCGAAAGTTCCTGATAATGTATCAGTGGGCTCCAGTGAGCTGGCAAGAGCTGGTCCCACCACACCACTAGCAGAGACCAAAGGGGAAGTGGTTTCCCCTACCTAACTGTCCTCTGGCACCAGCGCCAAAGTGAGTTCTCACAGCAATTCCCCCTTTGTCTAAATAAGAGGGTTCTAAGCACAATACAAAGCTACACACAACAAGAACAAATATCAAGTGTTGTCCAGGAGAAATAAAAGGTGAAAGCATGCACACAAAATTAGGACTACCGCCAACAAGAACTCACCGCTCAGGAAACACAAACTCAATGTCCAGGCCATTGGTAATTGGCAAATACTAGAGATTACTGGAAGAAATGCAGATGCATGAGAGCTGGGAGGCAAAGAGAGAGACAGGAAGAGGCTGGGAGGAGGGCTCCTAATCCCAGGTGATGGATGGAGATGTCTATCACCTGACAGAGATGTCTAAAGAGCGCTGTCATTTTACAGAAACACTGGGAAGTAGGTTCTAGGGGAACCCATGAACACTCCACCACATGTTTGTTGCCCACCAAACACACCCTGTCTCAATTCTGGGATCCAGAAACAAAGTGGCTCTGTGGCACAGAAGACTGGCATGCAGGAGGATGTCATAGGATGGAAAGGAAGTGCCGTACAAGAGGAAAAGTGGCATCTAGACGGAGGCGGGGTGAGGGGAATTTCCACAAGGTAGGATTCCCTTGTGCTGGATCTATGAGGATGTGTGGGAACTTGATGGGGTGGGTGGTAATGGATGGGGTGGGTGGTAATAGATGGGGTGGGTGGTAATGGATGGGGTGGGTGGTAATGGGTGGGGTGGGTGGTAATGGGTGGGGTGAGGTGGGCCAAGCTGAGGGCACAACATTTGAAAAGTCATAGGGTGTGACCTAATATTAAGTGGTTTCAGACTGAGGTAGCTGGGAGGTCATGGGAGGCAGGCTGGATCTTACAGCAGATGTTGCAGGTGTTGGATTTTGTCTTGATGGCTTTAGGAGACCAATTCAAGGGTCTCCAGCTGGGATGAGGACTCCAGGCAGTCAAGCTGATGACAGGGAAGGGGAAAGTGTGGAGATCTGTGGGACTAGAGAAGTGGGAGGAGCCAGGAAGGCTATGGGGAGCTGCGCGGTGGCCAAGGGGATGAGAGAGAGATGTGAACCCAGACAAGAGACTTAAGTGTTTTGAGACAACACTTGCTTCAGAGCAGCAGGAAGGGCGGGCTGCAAAGCACAAGAGGAACTTAAGCTCCTCATTGCATAGTAGGACTTTGGACATGCAAAGGGTCTCATTGCCTTCTTGTCCTATCTGCGGGAGCTGGTAGGGCTGGAAAGAGACATGTTAATGCTCTTTCCATCACTATGACAAAGTCCTTGGTACAAGCAACTTCCTGTCACAAGCCCTCTCTTCCTCCTTTTTTTCTTTCTTTTTGTTTGTTTGTTTTATTTTTCTGAGACAGGGTTTCTCTGTGTAACCTTAGCTGGAACTCATTCTGTAGATCAGGCTGGCCTAGAACTCACAGAGATCGCCTGCCTCTGCCTCCGAGTGCTGGGATTAAAGGCCTGAGTTGACGCTGCTACCACAGAAGGATCCACGTTTACTGCGAGAGGCCTCGTGTGTTCAGCACGAGCCGACGGTGCCAGTGACAGTTTGTAGGAGTAGATTCCCTTCTACTATCTTGGCTCGGGACTGAACTCAGGCCATCAGGCGTGGTGTCGAGTTTCTAGGTCCATTCATCTCACTAGCAAAGCTATTTCTCACTCTGTGACTGTCTTTTGTGTATATTATCATGAACATGTGCATGTGGACATGTAGGTGCACACATGTGGAGGTTTGAGGACAACCTTGAGCTCCATCAACAGGAGTGTTATCCAGCTTGTTTGAGACAGGGTCTCTGATGTCCTGGAGCTCACCAATTAGGCTAGACTGACTAGATATCGAGACCCAGGGACCCTCTCCCCACCTCCCCAGTGCTGGGATTACAAGCCTGTGTGAGGCCTGGCTTCGTGTGAGTGTTGGGGCTAGAACTTGGGTCCTTGGTGCCACAGGGCAAGCGCCTGGCCATTCTCCTGCTCCCTTTCCACCCACTTTATGATCATGTTAGTGAGGTAAGATAGGGGAGCTAGGGCCACCATTTCCCACTGGAGATTTTTTGCGAACTTCCTACCCATTTGAATATATCCCTTCTACAGTATCCCACGGCTCTGCAGCCCCGCAGAGCCACCATGACTGAACGTCTCTGGGGACTCTGTTGCTTCTTGCTAAGAACATCACAAGGGGCCCAGTACACCTGTGCAAAGAGCAGGTTCCCAAGTGTGTAATGACGCCGGCATCACGTGGCAATTGACACCAGCCATTCGGTGTCTGTGGTGGTTTTAAGGATGATGTCCCTCAAAGGCTCTGGTGTTTGTACCCTTGGTCCCCAGCTGGCGGCCCTGTTTAAGTTTAGGTGGCGCAGCCTTGTTGAGTAAGCATGTCAGTTTGCGTTCTGTTTTCTCCGCCTCAAGCTTGCATTTGAAGATGTGAGCTCTCAGCTTCTCACCCCTGCTCTCATGCCTGCAGATCATTGCTGCCTCCCTTCGGTAACTGACTCAAACCCTCTGGAACAGTAAGGGCAATTTTACTCCTCTGTTCTTAAGCTCCTTTGGTCATGGTAGTTTATCACAGCAACCGTGTCTTTATCCCACTTCCCATCTCACAAGAGCTGGGAGAAGACAGAAGTGACTGTGCAGATCTTAGGGACAGATTCAGCACTCTCCCAGGAAACCGTCAGTGAGGGCCACCCCACACTGTATGTGCTGCAGTTGTAATGCATTGAAAAGACATTTTTCCTTGTTGATACAGCTGTAAACATCATCCTGAAAATTCCAGCTGAGCCAGGAACCAACATACACTTCCCCCTCACTGTATCAGAGAGACACCGTAACACACACACACACACACACACACACACACACACACACACACACATACACAAACACATATATATACACATACAAACACAAACACACATACACAAACACACATACACAAACACACACACAAATAGACACACACACATAAACACACACATACACACACACACACACACACACACACACACACACACACACACACCGGAAAAACTCCCAGTGAAATTCTCTAGATAATTTCAAGTTTCTTTTAAAATGTATGTTAGAAAATGTGAGGCTTTGCTCCACCCTTAGGAACACAAAGTTGGTTTTGTATTTAAGCTCATCTCTGTGTGTGTACTCAGAAGGTCTTGTGTCCAATCTCTGGTTGTGGTGTGACTGGATTCTAAAGGATTCTCTTTAGCAGACTTGAAAACTGGGGAGATCCAGTATGGGAGGCCCTGTATGGCGATGTCGATGATAACGGTGGCTGTTGGTAGCTCATGCTTACTCCCAGGACCAATTTCTAGTCCGTTCCCTTCATTTTGGAGAAGGTATTTCCCACAGGGTCACTGGCATCGGTCCTTCCTTCTTTCAGCCATCCCTCCACAGTGCATGCACATGGTGTTTGATTTAACCCAGCAGCTGCATTTTAATTTGTTGTCGTGATGTGATGTGTAACCCAGTTTTCAGACTCATCAAATGGCCTTGCTATGCGGGCAGAAGGCAGAGTGACCTTTACCAGTGGTCTCGTGCCTGGCAGATCTACAATTTGGGCCCCCAAATGGAAATTCTCATACTATTTTCCTTTCACTAGAGGAGAAAAACACAATTCAGCTGGACACATGTGCTAAAATTAGATCCTTAAGCAAACAGTCCGGGTCTTAATAATTCATGGGCAGGACTCAGGGCAAAATGAGGAAGATAATGGAGTTAGGGTAGACAAACACTGCGTCCCTTTGCACGGTCCCAAACGAATCATCTGTACTGTGCATTTCTGATGCACCAGACTATTAGCGTTGGAATGGCTAAATAGTATATCGCATGGAATTCACGTGTTCTGGATAATGGAGACCACTGACACTTCTCAATTTGTCTTATATCAGGTGCTATGTATTTCACTCCGTCTGTAGTTTGTCAACCTCTGCTTTGGGTTTAATAGATGTTGTAGTTTGCTGTGCTTAAAAAAAAAAAAAAGTATTGTGCCAAAGAACCAGGAGAAATGCAAAGGCAATTACGAAAAACATCAACGAGGCCAGCGCTGCCCGTCTGGAGGCAGGCGGCAGGGTTGTAACTGTTCATCCATCATTTCCACCCTGGCTTGGCCTCAAGATTTAGGGAAAGAAAAAGACCTTTGGGAAACTTCCTGGTAAAAGACTACAAACCAATTAGGGCATCCATGATTGGGGATGGGAACAAATTAGCAGTGTCCCCTTGAGGATGTCCCCTTGAGGAAGTTACGGGGAGGGACATGAAACCAGGGATTAGGAAGTGGTCAACAGGAGATAAAACATCCACCCAAGCTGTAAAACTGGATGGAATAGAGTTTTATTTTGTCGGAAAAAAAAAAAAAAGCCCTAAAATCATTAGTGGCCTAACAAAAGTAGACGTCATTAGCTGTAGCAATGTCTACGACAAATAAATAACAGTTGAAAACAATAAAACTCGTGGTAATGTGTGGCACTGTAATATTGATAGCAGCATGTGGGGAGCGCCTGACAGCTGTTAAACAGATGTGGCAATTAGCAAACCTTATGGCCACGCTGCTGAGATTATTATGCAACACCTTCCCCAGGAAAATTAGCCGGCTTCTTTGTGTGTCTTTCTCCACGTGGAGCATTAGTGTGTGTGAGACTCCTTTTAAGCAGCTATAGGCTGAGCCATGGAAGCGTGCGTGTGTGTGTGTGTGTGCATAGATACACATATGCATTTTTTTGATGTCTTCTGAAAGATTTAGAGAAACTCAGAATTTTAACAAGAACAATGCCAACTCGGCGCTGTAGCAGATACTTCAATTATAATCACTAATGGACAAATTGAGAGATAAAAAGACTTTTCTATCATGTTGAAATTCAATGAACAGTTTTCAATTAGGCTCAGGATATAAAAGGAGGGAAAAAAAGGAAAAGTGACTTTTCCTTGATGTTAACATTGCCGAGAAAGATGAGAAGGGCTTTGCTTTTCCTTCTGTTTGAGAGAGGCAGATAATACCGCATATTTAAATTATAAATCAGGTCGCTATCTGCCAACTGAAAGCAATATCAATTAGGACCTAGGTGGATGGAGCTTTAAAATGCCTTATATTTAATGATAAAAGCATGACTGTTAATCTCCGAGGCCATCAAAGGGATAATTTAAGGTAGTAAGAAATCAGAGAATGATGTCACAAAAATAGGCCCTTGCAGCTTTTTGGATAGTATTATCGTAATTAATGTACTTCAAATGACTTTTTTTTGTGTGTGGGTTATGAGCTTTCAGGAAAGCATTTATTGCAAGCATAAAATATAAAACTCTAAAGAGTGCGTTTGACTAAGGTTGACTTGGAGGGTCCTTAGCCTTTTTGCTACAGTAATTCCTGTAAAATAATAGTTTCATTTACAGGCGCAATTTATAACGGTGGATTTATGCCGGTTCGTCGGATATAAATCATGGTAATAGCATGATCTATTGTATGTCACTTGAGTGAATGCAAATTAAATATCGTTAAATTAAAGAAAAACTGTTAAAATAACATTAGGTTGTAACCGGAGCTTCTGGAATAAAAGGAGCTTGGGCTTAGGGTGAAGTTTTGCTCCAGGCAGTATGATCTAATACCAGGAAGTGTCGCTCAAAGCAAACATACACGAGCAAATAAATATGTCAATAGATGCCGACAGGACAAAGTTGTAAATCCATTCTAGAGTATTCCTTCGCCCTAAATTCTAACGGCATCCTAGGAATTAAATACCTCTTTCCAGTGGAGTTTTGTTTTCTGTGATTATTTAATCTCTCCCTCAGCAGCTGCAAATGAAGTTTCTTAATTTTCTGGTGATTGATTTTTGCTTTTGACTTGTGCTCCCTCCCATCCCCCGCTCCCTCACATTTTACAGACCAATTGTTCAAGTCATTGCCAGACACAGTGCCACCCTGCACCCAGGCTCAGGTAGCACAGAGTCACCTCTGTAGCCCCAGTGTCTCCCTATTGGAGGACAGAGTCAGCAGGGCTCCCTCCAGCTCGCAAGTCTGGGCTCTCAAAAATCTGGGTCATTAATAAACAAGAGTTATCGCAATGCAGCGCTCCGTCAGAGCCTCTTCCTCCCACAAATCAGAATTCCCTTTCTTCCGTTTCAGAAGTTGATTACAACTCGTCTTCTAAGCCAACCAGTGCCATTGTGCGGAGATAAATGAAGAGAAGAGGTGGGGGCGGGGCGTGGCGGGGGGGGGGTGGAGGGTGGGGGTGGGGGCAGGAAGCAGGGATCCAGGCATTGCGAATTTTCACTCTCCGTAAGAAAACTCTGTACACCCCAAGCCATACTGTAAGTGGACCAGACTCAGAAAAAGTAAGTTGGATTCTGGTGTGCGCGCGCTCTGTGTGTGCGTGCGTGTATGTGCGTGTGTGTGTGTGTGTGTGTGTGTGTGTGTGTGTGTGTGTGTGTGCACGCACACGCATGTGGGTGCGCATGGTCTTTTATGTGTAACCAGGCACATTGTCAGAACTCAATAAATGTTGATGGATGACAGGGTGACATACCCATTATAACATCAATTAATTTGCTGTCAGGAGAAAGTGGGCCCTTCAAATTATCCAGTCATAATTGCGTTGGCTTAACTAGCATTCCCCCTCCATTGCAGGTTATATGAGGAGTGATCAACACATATGCCTCAGAAAGATTCAACAAAGGGCAGCATTACCCCCCCCCATGCCATGATAGGAAAAAAAAAAAAAAAAAAAAAAAGGAGGTGTGATTTATTGTGGTGGTTGTTAAGCTTCAGGTATGTGGTTGTCCTGATAGGTCAAGAAAGCCTCGTGGAGCTGTTGAAAAAGATGCTCTAACCTAGACAAGAGGGACTGGAGACAGCAGTAAAATGTTGGTTACAAAGTACTTGGCTTAAGGTCTTGTGTGTCCTAGGCGGTGGATAAGACCAGCATGGTACCCACTGTAGGTGTAAAATCTGAGGGTTATCTGGGAATTCTGACCTCAGGAATTAAGACAATTCACGTCCTGATCCAAAGCTTG
The DNA here is from genome assembly GCA_030556225.1 of Cricetiscus sungorus. Classification (NCBI taxonomy): domain Eukaryota; kingdom Metazoa; phylum Chordata; class Mammalia; order Rodentia; family Cricetidae; genus Cricetiscus; species Cricetiscus sungorus. The sequence continues at coordinate 1,661,635 of JANBXA010000391.1, read as the reverse complement.
GAAACTTTAAGTTAACACAAAAATCCACAAGGAACCCAGAGGTAGAGTTTTAAGTAAATGCAGGTGAAGAGACAGGACCGTGTGGAGCCCTGTGCAAGCCTGGGTGAGAGACAGAACGTGTAGCCATCATCTATCTGCTTTTACTAATAAGTACATTTTTGATTATCAGTCTGCTTTGCAGAACATTAAAGGAGCTTGGGGAAATGTTGAAAAATTAAGAAGTAGGCACATTAAAATTCACAGCATGACTTTATTTTTGAGACAGGGTCTCTCTTTCTATCCCTGGCTGGCCTCGAACTCGCTCTGTAGACCGGGGTGGCCTCAGCTCTCAGAGATCCTTCTGAGTGCTGGGATGAAAGGCCTGGGTGGCCACACCCAGCCCAGTTGAGATATTCTTACTTCAGGAAAGACTGGTTATGATTTTTCCAACTTTAATGGACGCGAACCCAGGGGCACTGTCTTCATTTGTTCCATTGTGTGTGTGTGGCACCAGTGTGCCACGGTTAGAGGACAGTTTGTTCTCATCTACCACGTAGGTCTCAGGTGGTCAAGCCTGCTGGAATGCATCTCTCTCCCATGACCATCTTTCCATGTACTAATCTATTCTTTTTTTAAGTTTAGTTTCAGGGATTGCTTTAAGGCTTTACAACACACTTATTTGAAAACATTTTCAAAGTATAATTCTGGAAGAGATTACAAATTAAAGACACATAAGGCAGGGCTGGTAAGATGGCTCAGCAAGGAAAGACACTCTCACCTGGACCGTGAACTCTTGTGAGCCTGAGTTCAATCCCTGAAGTCTACCTAAAAGTGGAAGGGGGGAATGGACTCTGCATAGTTGTCCTCTGACTTCCACATGTATGTCATGGCATGAGTGCCACCGCACACATCACACACACACACACACACACACACACACACACACAAACGATAATAGATAAAATTAGGCAAATACATCAAAGGACTCATCTAGAGATGAGCGCTCTCCACCTCAGGTGCTAACGTGGATTTACATAAGCCCTGTGATTAATCTGGTTTTATTTTATTTTTTGTTTGCGTATGTGCATTCATCTGTGTGTGTGTGGGTGCATGTATGTGTGTACATGTATGTGTACATGAATGTGTGTGCATATGTGCACACAGGTACACAGGACTGCCTCAGGTATAGTCAGATACTTATTTTTGTGTGAGACGGGTTTCTCATTGGTCTAGAACTCTGCCAAGTAGGCTATGCTACCTGCTTTGAGAGCTTTCACAGGTCCACCACGGCTGGGATTACAGCGTGCAGCCTCACCTGCAGGGTTTAAACTCTAGTTTTCACATTTGCAAGGCAAGTACTTACGTGAGAGCCATCTCCCCAGCCCTGACCCTGTTTTTAGTTAAAAGGGCCATTCTTCTCGACTTACTATTATTTTTTGTCCTCTGAAGTTCTGTGCTCCGTCCTCTTTCCTAGACCCATGTCTAAATTTTGTGATGTTAGCTCGTGGCGTCTTTGGTGGCTGCGCCTGAGACTCTCCCTTGTACGATGGATACAGCTGCACGGAGGAATTTCCGGTGTCCACTCCGCTGGAGCCCCCAGCGACTTCGCACTACCGCCTCCGCTACTCTGAGTCTGCTTCCTCCGGTGCTGGCATGAAGCTCTGTCCGCAGGGCAGCAGCTGAGGGCGCCTGTGAGCCAGGGTGTCCTTCTGCGGAAGTCATAGGAGGCAAAGCTGGTGTTGGGCCCCATGCTTTCTCCCAGGAGGCCCGCAGCAGCCGTGTGTGAGTCATTTCCCTTCCCTGCGAGGCTCCCACAACATCTGTGCCCCCTGGGGCTGGGGCTGCCTCCTAAGAGACTCTTCATTTGCAAAGCCTCTCATGGGGAGCCCAGTCTGGGACCCCGAAACTCAGAGGTGTCAGATAAGAAAGTCACTGAATGTATCCGTTATATTTTAACTATTTTTTTTTTTTTGAGACAGGATTTCATGCAGCCCAAACTGGTCTTGTACTTGCTATGTAACTGAAGATAACTTAGAATGTTTTAGTGTGTGTGTGTGTGTGTGTGTGTGTGTGTGTGTGTGTGTCTGGGTGTGTACATATGTGTGGCATATGTTTGTGGTGCCTGTGGAGGCCAGAAGAGGACACTGGGGTCTTGTGTGAGGAGCCACTGGGCGTGGGTGCTGGGAGCTGAGCAGACATGCCCACAGCCAGCAGGATCTAGGCAATTCCTCAGCTGAGACTCGCATTCCAGGTCACTCTAGGCTGAGTCAAGTTGACAGTTAAAGCTAACTAGGATAGAGGTCACATTTTTAAAATCTCCACTACATGGGTCATCTCCTGTAAATATACCTTTTGTCTGCCTGTCTCTCCTTTTCTTTAATTTAAAACATCATTATTTGAAAATTTAATACAGTCTTTTTTTTTATCATATAGTCCCCATCCCTCAATACCTCAGATCCTCCTCTCTCCCTCCCCTCCCCACACACCTTCAAGTTCTCTCTCTCTCTCCCAACAAAATAAAAATAGAACAAAAACAAAAATAAAAGCAAAAGTCACGAGAAAATTTGGAGTCTGATTTGTGTTGGCCTGAGTGTGGGGCTTGTCCTAGAGTGTGGCTGATATTTTTAGTCAGGTTACAAAATAACAGGGTTCATTAGGACAGTTTCAAACACACGCACCCATGGGCCTTGCTCATACCCCCCACTACACTCCACTAATTTCCTTTTCTACCTGAATAAAATTTACAAAACGATTGCATCTAAGCTGACCTTCAGCCTTTGTAAGCCCTTTTGAGCGGGTCGTGGAGGGTTCTGGCTGGTCGGCCTGGGATGCCGCTTGTGTTCTATAGGTAATGGGTGGGTCTAATTGCCTGTCAGTACAGATTTTTTAATGTTGAGCATGACATAGAAAAGCAGCGTAAACAAACTTCTTAAAACAAAGCAGCACGAAAGCGCCAGGGGTGGCGGGAAAAACTGGAATCAATACTCAAACTGCACGCACGTCTCAGTTTTTCTTTGTTACTCTGTCAGTGTTTTGAAAAGTCTAAATTATGCTTGCAAAAACTTAACGTATGCATACATATGTATGAAAGTCTACAACTTAGCAGGGCGGAGAAAGACAAGCGTAACGGCGAGGAAGAGGCAGAGATTTAGTTTCTTACGGGGTGGAGCGGGGGTCATCCTGGAAGCTTCTTGGGGGCCACATACACAGATCTGAGACCTGCTTCTTCTACACTCTGCCTCAGTCCGTGTTCTCATCCACACAGTCCAGCTCCCGGTGTCTCTCTCCAGGCTCATGGCTCCCACGGTTCTCAAATCAATTTTGCCTCATAGGGCCCATAGTTTTCTTTTTGTTGCTGTCACAACTGAAAGGCTGTCACTGACACCTAGTGGGGACAGGGCAGGGATGTCAGCAGGGCATGTGACAGTCCCCCTCTCCAATAAGGAGTTACTGGGTTGGGATGTCAGCAGGGCATGTGACAGTCCCCCTCCCCAATAGGGTTCCTGGTAGAGTTTCTAGTCCTTCCCACTCCCGGACTCCCAATTCAGCACCCAAAGCAATTCCTATTTCCTAAAACATAAATCTTTTACTTTATAAAGTTCACTCCTTTGCCTTAGACTTTTATGATGTTCTCGTCACACAGGAGCATAAAACCTCCGTTAAGACTTTTTTTTTGAAGCTGAATTTATTATTATTATTATTATTTCTTATTTTACATATGGATCCCAGTTCCCTCTCCCTCCCATCCTCCCATGTCCCCCACCCCCCATTCCCCACCCACTCCACAGGGAGGGTGAGGCCTTCCAGGAGGGATCATCAAAATCTGTCAAGTCATTTGGAGTAGGGACAAGGCCCTCCCTGCTGCCTCTAGGCTAAGGGAGTATCCCTCCATGGGGAATGAGCTCCCAAAGTCCCAAAGGGATATATCCTGGTTTCACTGTCAGAGGTCCCTTAGACTGCCCAGGCCTTCTAACTGAGACCCATGTTCAGGGTGTCTGAGTCGGTCCCATGATGGTTTCCCAGCTATCAGTCTGGGGTCCATGAGCTCCCCCTTGTTCTGGTCAGCTGTCTCTATGGGTTTCTGCAGCCTGGGCTTGACCCCTGTGCTCATCATTTCTCTCTCTCTGCATATGGAGTCCAGTAGTTTGGCTCAGTGTTTATCTGTGGGTGTCTGCTTCTGTTTCCATCAGCTACTGGATGAAGGCTCTAGGATGGTATATAGGGCAGTCATCAATCTCATTATCAGGGAAGGGCATTTATGGTAGCCTCTTCACTGTTGCTTCAGATTGTTAGTTGGGGCCAGTCTTGTAGGTCTCTGGACATTTCTTTAGAGTCAGTTTTCTCTTCAAACCTACAATGGCTCCCTCTATTATGGTGTCTCCATTAAGACTTTTATGGCATTCTTGTCACCTTCAGGATGAGAAATCTGATTGCTTACACAGGAGCATAAACCTCCATTGGTCCACCTCTCTCCCTCCCTCTCCCCTTCTCACACTCTCCCCTCCCCCCACTCATAACTGATGGGTGTACCAAGACTTTGTTGACTGGTTGGACTTAGCATAAGGTGTTTACAGTAGAGTCAGGACCAATCTGTCCCCTCACTCTGTGTGGTGGCACCCACAGGCTCATGTGTGGGTAGAACTGTTTGGGAGGGGTTAGAGGTGTGGCCTTGCTAGAGGAAGTGTGTCACTGGGGCTGTCTTTGAGATTTCAGAAGACTCACACCATCCCTTGAGTGCTCTCTGCTTCCTACTTGTGGGCCCAGATGTGAGCTCTCATCTGCTCCTGTCACCACACCTTTCCTCAGAGGTCACTCTAGCCCTTTGACCCCTAAGCCAATTCAATGCATCCTTTTATAAAGTGCCTTGATTACGGTGTTTTGTCACAGTAATAGTAAAGTAATGAAGACAGCATGTCACCTGCTGTGTGCCAGCGCCCTTAGACATCAGCTTATGGCTTGGCTTCCTTGTGCTGGTTACTTTCATTTTGACACAACCTTGAGTCGCCTGCGAAGGGAGTCTCAACTGAGGATCCCTGGTCAGACTGGCCCGTGGGAAGGTCTTTGAGGGACTGTCCTAGTGAGACTGGCCCGTGGGAAGGTCTTTGAAGGACTGTCCTAGTGAGACTGGCCCGTGGGAAGGTCTTTGAAGGATTGTCCTAGTGTCTTGGTTGTTGATTGATCATGGAAAGACCCAGTCTGTTGTGGTGGGTGGTACTGTTTCACAGGCAGGGCCCTGAACCATGAGACAAAAGTCTCCCTGAAGCCAGGCAAGCAGGCAGGCTGCACAGCCAAGGAGCCTTGGTTTCTATGACAGTGGGTGTGATATGGATGGCTGATGTAACTTCCTGCCTCGACTTTGCTCACTGGTGAACTATGACCTGGAACCAATAGACAGCAAACCCTTTGTCAGCCTAGTTGCTCTTTGATGGGGGTTTAGCACATCTCCAGAGAGGAAAACTGGAACACTTCCTCGATGGCCGCTGCCATCTCTAACACTGCTCTTGGTCCCTTTGGCTGCAATCCTTTGGCCTTAGAAGGCAGTTGCTGTGTCTGCATGACAGGTTCCAGCAAGGTACACAGACACTCTTCATACACACTGTTGGTGGGTGGGACAGTCAAGCTAGCTCATTCATGTAAAGGCAGTGTTCTTAAGACACTAATCCAGGTAGGCTGTATTTTGCATGAGAAACGTCCCCTACAGGCTCTTGAGCGTTTAGGGCCCAGTTGGTGGCTGTTCTGGGGGTGTGTGGAACCTTTGAGAGATGGAGCTTTGCTGCAGGAAGTACATGACTGGGGAAGGCTTTCAGTGTTTCCTGTCTCACCGCGTTCTGTTCCCCTCCTGGCTCACGCTTGCATTGGAAGATGAGAGTTCTCTCAGCTTCCTGTCCCTGCCACCATGGGGACTCTTACCCTCAGGAACCTACCATAAGGAAATTAACCCCTTCCTCAATTGCCTTGGTCATGGCATTTTGTCACAGTAACAGAGAAGCGGCTGATATACAGACTGACATGATCATGATCGTCTCCATCTCTGGGCTGTGATAATTCTGAGGTGCTGTGCAAAGACACCAACTAAGAAATAAGGACAGGAATCCAAGATGGTGGAACTGGGATGATGTAGCATCAGGGGTTGCTTTGGACCCTAGAGAGGGCAGAGGACAACAACAGTTCCTTGTTGCTGAAGGTGATCTGTTCCAAAGTCCTCCAGTGGATATCTGAACTAATCATACGCATGACGTTTTGCCTGTGTCTACTGTTATGGATTTGGGATATGAAGTGCCCTGTCCCAAGCCTCATGTGTTGAAGTTGGTTTGTAGTTTAATCGTCAGAGGTTGGTTAGGGGTGGGGGCTCACCTAATCAGTGGATTAATCCATTGGGAGAGTTAATCTCTCTCTCTCTCTCTCCCTCCCCCCCTCTCTCTGTCTCTGTCTCTGTCTGTCTGTCTGTCTCTCTTTCTCCCTCTCTCTCTTTCAATTTGCTTTGTATTGCTTTGGATCCTGTCCTGGAACTAGCTCTGGCTGGCTTCGAACTCACAGAGATCCTCCTGCCTCTGCCTCCGGAGTGCTGGGATTAAAGGCATGCACCACCAATGCCCGGCAAGATTTAAACTTTTTGATTGGTTATTACTGTATATGTGTACACACTTGGGTGTGACTGCCATGCTACTTGCATACACAAGTGGGTGTGAATGCCATGGTACCTGTGTGTGTACATGTGTGGGTGTGAATGTCATGGTATGTGTGTGTACATGTGTGGGTATGAATACCATGGTACCTGTGTGTGTACATGTATGGGTGTGAATGCCATCGTACATGTGTATGTACATGTGTGTGTGTGAATGCCGTGGTACATGTGTGTATGTACATGTGTGGGCATGAATGCAATCATACATGTATGTGTATGAATGCTGTGGTACATGTGTGTATGTACATATGTGTGTGTAGAGCTGTGGTACACGTGTGTATGTACATGTGTGTGAAAGCCATGGTACATATGTGTATGTACATGTGTGGGTATGAATGCAATCATACATGTGTGTGTACATGTGTGGGTATGAATGCTGTGGTACATGTGTGTATGTACATGTGTGTGTGAGAGCTGTGGTACATGTGTGTATGTACATGTGTGTATGAATGCGTGGTACATGTGTGTATGTACATGTGTGTGTGAGTGCCGTGGTACATGTGTGGAGGTCAGAAGTCAGCTTTAAGCAGTCTGTTTTCTCCTTCCACCGTTAGGTGGGTTCTTGGTTGAATTTAGGTCTCCAGGCTTGCTCAGCAAGGGCCTTTACCCTCAGAGCTGTCTCCCTGGTCTTGGATTTAATTTTGAGACAAAGTCTCATGTTGCCAGCCTGGCCAGGAACATCCAGTCTTCCTGCCTCTACCTCCTGAGTGTTAGCATGGCAGGAGTGGGCCACTGAACCCAGGGCTTCATGCATGCCAGGTAAACATGTGACTGACGAAGCCACATGCTCAGAGTTACTGGTTGACAGATTCTCAACCTGATGGCAGCATTAAGAGGGAGTGGCGACTAGAGGGTGGGGCCTGGATGGGAAGTGATACTGTGTTTTTGAAGGCCATATTTTTCCATGGCCTCTTCCCTGCTCTCTCTGTTTCTGCTTCCTGGCCTCTATGAAGTGAGCAGCTGCCATTGTTATACACTCCCATGGACCCTGCATTCCGCCTCACCACAGGCCCACCGCCATGCTATACCGCCTCACCACAGGCCCACCGCCATGCTATACCGCCTCTCCACAGGCCCACCGCCATGCTATACCGCCTCACCACAGGCCCTTTGCAGTGGAACTGGCCAAGCATGGACTGAAACCTATGAATCTGAGATAAAACAGCTTCCTTCCTGAAACTTTAAATCTTAGTGTTTTTCCATAAAAATGAAAAAGATAAAAAAGAAAGAAAAATACCGCAAGCACACAACATACCTAAGATAAAATTTAGTTTATAAATGAGGTACAGTGAAAGACCAATAACAATAGCAAAGTTAGAGTTATAGCAATGTACAGCTCTAAAGTTTGTATGAATGTGGTCTGTTTTCTTTTTTCAAAATAATTTTTATATTTGCCATCATATAGATGAAGCCCGTGATAATTTCTCTATGTCATTTCTGGTGTCTTTATTCATTACTTCAGGACATTATCATGTGAAATAAAAACTATTTGATTGTTAGCACTGCCATACTTCGACAGAGGATAATCCTACACACAGTGTGAATATACCAACAGATGACAATCCCATACACAGTTAGATACACCAGACAGAGGACAATCCCATACACAGTGTGGGTACACCAGACAGAGGACAATCCTACTCACAGTGTGACTATACCAACAGATGACAATCCCATACAGAGTATAGATACACCAGACAGAGGACAATCCCATACACAGTATAGATACACCAGACAGAACACAATCCTACACACAGCGTGGGTGCACCAGACAGAGGACAATCCTACACACAGCGTGGTACACCAGCCAGAGGACAATCCTACACACAGCGTGGGTACACCAGACAGAGGACAATCCTACACACAGCGTGGGTACACCAGACAGAACACAATCCTACACACAGCGTGGGTACACCAGACAGAGGACAATCCTACACACAGCGTGGTACACCAGCCAGAGGACAATCCTACACACAGCGTGGGTACACCAGACAGAGGACAATCCTACACACAGCGTGGGTACACCAGACAGAGGACAATCCTACACACAGCGTGGGTACACCAGACAGAACACAATCCTACACACAGCGTGGGTGCACCAGACAGAGGACAATCCTACACACAGCGTGGGTACACCAGACAGAGGACAATCCTACACACAGCGTGGGTACACCAGACAGAACACAATCCTACACACAGCGTGGGTGCACCAGACAGAACACAATCCTACACACAGCGTGGGTACCAGACAGAGGACAATCCTACACACAGCGTGGTACACCAGACAGAGGACACTCCTACATACAGTGTGGGTACACCAGACAGAGGACAATCCTACACACAGCGTGGGTACACCAGACAGAGCACAATCCTACACACAGCGTGGTACACCAGCCAGAGGACAATCCTACACACAGCGTGGTACACCAGACAGAGGACAACCCATGTCCTGAGCAGGACAGAGCAGGACAGTTTGAGATTTCACCATACTACTATGAACAGTAAGCAACTTAAGATATAAGTATGGACCAGGCTCTAGCACAATGGGAGAGAGCTTGTTGAGCATGCACAGGGCCTTGGGTTCATTTCCCAGGACCAACTCTCATCCCTCCAAAGAGTTTTCTTTAGCCTTCAAGTTTATAAATATCCACAACAAGCTTTTGTTAACACAAAGACAAATAAGCTCAATAAATAAGAATAAAGTTGTGCATGATAGTGCATGATTGTATTCTTAGCACTCTGGGGACACAGGCAGGAGTGTTAGGAGTTCAAGGGTGTCTTTAGCTTTATAACAAGGGCATGGTCAGCCTGGACTACCTGAGACTCTGTCTCAAGACGACATCATCATCATCATCATCATCATCATCATCATCATCATCATCAAGAACAAAAACAAACACCCCTAAAAATAACGATAGCAGCAACAACAGCCCAGAGCCTTATGAAAGAACATGACTTGTTATTCTAGACTTTTCCAATTAGTGTTTCTGCACTACCATTGACCACAGATGGCTGAAATATTGGAAAATGAACACGTGGATGATGGTGAGGGCTTGGGGAGTGGTTACTATATTAGATAATTTGTTAATAAGACAATGAACAAAAGTCAAGAACCATGGAGGGCCTGAGATTTTTATCTTCTCATGGGCTGAAAGATTCCTGGGTCAGAAACAGAGGGCCTCATTGTCAAAGTGCAGCAAGCAGACTCAGGCTTCTGTAGATTTCATTTGTCCCCTCACATCCTATGTGGGCAATGTGGAGTGTGCTTGTGAGACCTTTCCTGGGAAGATTCAAACACACATCGTCTCATTCCAGATGGGGCACCCATGACAGACCAAAGTAAACCGTCACACTGAAGTCTAACTTGTTGGCTCAATGAATTTATTGGGGTTATTTACAGGAACATGGGTTAGGAGTTACTTACAGGAATAGAAATGACTCAAAGACAGCTGTATCACCAAAAGCTTACCCCAGTATAGATGAGGACTCAGGAAAGCTAGACCCCTGGAACTGTCTGTATGACTTTCGGGCAGCTTGGCAGGTCAGAGCATGTCCTCTAGGCATGTGGGCTAGCCAGAGAGGTCTCTTCTCTCAGTGGACCTTCACTGCATCAGTAACAAGTCTTGTTAGTTTCAGGAACTTCCTGAGACTTGTGAATTGGTTACTTCTGGAGTCCCATAAGCCTCCTTCCTCCCTCCTCCAGGGAACGTTTCAATTTGGAGGAAATTACTACTCAACACAGTGCCTTTGGTAAATGCAAACTGGGTAGTGGGTTCACTTGGTAACCGAGGGACCTTAGGTTTATGCAATCTCTAGTATCTCACTCAAGGTAGGTTCCAGAAAAGCTGCCCCAACTTTGCCTCAAAGGAAGCCATTATTTTTTTCTCCTGGTCAGAAAGCATACCTGGAGGTGTTCTCACTAACTCTTCCCCAAACTGCTTGCTCTCTAAATATCTCAATACAACAGTGAGACAAGTGATGTCCAAAGGGATGTGAGTGTGCCGTGGAGGACTGTCCACCCCAGTGTCACAATGATGCACTGGAGTGTCAGTCAGGTAAGGGACTTGGTCTCCTCCCTGCCACTTGAAGACTGAGGCGATGTGTCTGCCAGTCTTCATTTGCGTGCAAGATGGAGGAGCGGAGTGTCAGTTCGTGTTGCGGTTTCTATCTTTTGATGTATTAGTTTTTATTATTACCAGGTAATATTTGTATAAAATAATGGGGTTTATTTGAATGTTTTCGTGCACATATAGAATGTGCTTTGATTGCATTCATCTTGCAGTTTCTTTGCTTTATCTTATGCTTGTTTTTTCTGTATATATAACATTTTGTTTTAAAATTAATTTGTTATTTCATATATACATGTATGATGATGATGATGATGATGGTGTATGTGTGAGCATGAGTACCACACCATGTACAACAACTTTTGGGGGTTAGCTCTCTCTTTCCACTATGGGATCCAACTGTGTAACTCAGATCATCAGGCTTTGCATAATATTTTACTGGCTGAGCCATCTCACCAACCCCTATGTGACATTTGAAAATATATTGCCCTGGGAATGGTACCAGCCCCCTCCCTCCCCTATGTAATCCTGGACTGACTTCTCATCTCCTTCCAAATTTTTCCTAATTTCATCCATCTGACTTTACCTCAGAACTGCCATCTTGCTTCTGGCTGTCTCCTTCTTGTACCAGGGTTTGTGACAATGGCTTCTTAAGAGGGGTTTCTCCCTTTTCCAGTCACGTTCAGTCTCCTGAAGCCCGTCAGTGTCTTCTCTCTGAAATGGAGATGGCACTATACCTACCTCAGATTTTTGTGGAGAGTACATGGAATGGTGCTAGGAAACACAGCAAGGGCCGGGACTCTTAAAGTCAGTCAGGATAGGGCTGCAGGGATGGCTCCGTGGCCAACAGCACTTACTGCTCTTGCAAGAGACCCAAGTTTGGTTCCCAGAGGCCATGTTGTGTAGCTCACAACTGCCTGTAACTATAGCTCTAGGTGACCCCATCCCTTTCCCCTCCACAAGACCCGCACGCATAACACCCCCTACATAATTAAAAAATAGCTCACTGCTTTGTATGCAATGTATAATCTGATCCGTCATGTGTGCACACAGACACACATCTGATCCCCCATGTATGCACACAGACACACATCTGATCCCCATGTGTGCACACAGATACATATCTGACTCCCATGTGTGCTCACAGATACACATCTGATTCCTCATGTGTGCACACAGATACACATCTGATCCTCATGTGTGCACAAGACACACATCTGATCCCCATGTGTGCACACAGACACACATCTGATCCCCCATGTATGCACACAGACACACATCTGATCCCCATGTGTGCACACAGACACACATCTGATCCCCATGTGTGCACACAGACACACATCTGACTCCCATGTGTGCACACAGACACACATCTGATCCCCATGTGTGCACATAGACACACATCTGATCCCCATGTGTGCACATAGACACACATCTGATCCCCATGTGTGCACACAGACACACATCTGATCCCCATGTGTGCACACAGACACACATCTGACTCCCATGTGTGCACACAGACACACATCTGATCCCCATGTGTGCACACAGACACACATCTGACTCCCATGTGTGCACACAGGCTCTGAATCCTGAGCTCCCTCTGTTAGTTACTTTCCTTGTTCTGGTGACCAAATGTCTGACAAGAAGCAACTGGGGGTTTATTTTGGCTCACAGATTGAGGTGTCATCCGTCATGGTGGGGAAGGCATGGCGGCGGGAGCAGGAGGTGACTGTCACAGCCGTCACAGTCAGGAATCAGGGAGATGATCGCTGGTGCTCACTTCCCCTTTGTATTCAGTCAGAGGCATCAGCCCATGGGAGGCTGCTGCCCATGTCCAGGGCGGGTCTTCCAAACCCATTAACCCTTTCCTAAAACACCCTGGATCATGTTTCATGGTGATTAAAGTCCAGTCAGGTCCACAGCAAAGCTTAACCATCATATTTTCTAAGTTTACTTTCTTTAATTTTATTTTTTTTATAGTTTATTTTATGTGCATTGGTGTTTTGCCTGCATGCATGTCTGTGTGAAGATGCCATATCCCTTAGACCTGGAGTTACAGACAATTGTGAGCTGTCATGTGGGTGCTGGGAATTGAACCCAGGTCCTCTGGAAGAGCAGCCAACACTCCAGTGAGCCATCTCTCCAGTTCCCCTCCATTCCCGCCCCCAATTAGATTTCTTACAACTCACATACGCTTGCAGGCCAGACACTCAGAGTTAAAACCCTCTTCCTGGTGTTGAGGCAAGCCCCAAGTACATTCTACTGAAAGCTGCTGTTGGAGGAGCAGGTTGAGACGGGAAGGGGTGACATGGGTCACTGTTCACCCTTCAGGACAATATGATATGAGCTATTCCCCACGTGTCAATCACACTCACTTCTCCAGGCCTGTCCATCTGCAGAGCACATCAGAACTTTTTACATGTGGGTTAGAAAGCCTTTCTCTGTGCTGTGATTAATTAAACATGTTTGGGCCAAGAGTGGAGGAATCAAATTACCACATGTTCGATAAAATATATGATTAAAAATATTTATTATGCTGCTGTAGGAGAGAATAATATGTTAAACAGATATGCATGTAATAATGCATATTTTCCCCATAAAATTTAATTTACCCCTGGGGCTGGATATAAACTTTCCTTTTGAACATCTTGCCTTCGAACTGGGGACTGCTGAGCTAAACTACTTATTTTTTACAGCAAATTGATCCCTGCTATAATATTTCAGGGGCAAAATGATCCTCAGCAGTCAGTTTGATTTCAAAGGCCAAAATTTATAGTTTTGTTTCTGATTCAGTGATAAAGGTTTTTAACGTATCGAGTATTTTGTCACCTATCAGCACATGGGGTTGAACTTCCAAACGGAAAAAAAAATAATAAAAACCAACAAAGAAGATAGCCATAAATATTTTACTGCAGAATGACAAAGAGGTTAATATTCCCTTAGGGCCAGTGGGGAATCACTCAGCTTTCTGTCCTTGTGCACACATGTCCTCATCACTATGGAAGACATGTTTTATAATCTTAATGCTCCCAGAAGAGGAACCATAGAAAATGCTGGAACCCAGAGCTGCAGGCACTTCATCTGAGTGTAAAGGAAACTTTATTACATGCGTGTTTCCTATTGTGTCCATTTGAGTTTGTCCATGGTGGATAAAATGTACTTATTGAACACGTATGATATGTTGATAATAAGTACAAACTGTGTATCTGTGTGTGTGTGTGTCTGTGTGCGTGTGTGCATACATGTGTGTGAGTGTGCACATGTGTGTGTGAGTGCGCATTTGTGTGGGTGTTCATCTGGAGGTGGTGTGTGTGCATGTTTGTGGGTGCCATCTGGAGGTGGTGTGTTTGTGAGTGTGTGTGTGCACATGTGTGTGGTGCCATCTGGAGGTGGTGTGTGTGTGTGTGTGTATGTGTGTGTGTGTGAGTGTGCATGTGTGTGTGTGGTCATCTGGAGGTGGTGTGTGTGAGTGTGTGTGTGCACATGTGTGTGGTGCCATCTGGAGGTGGTGTGTGTATGTGTGTGTGTGTGAGTGTGCATGTGTGTGGGTGCCACCTGGAGGTGGTGTGTGTGTGTGTGTGTGTGTATGTGTGTGTGTGCACGCACACATGTGTGTGGTGCCATCTGGAGGTGGTGTGTATGTGAGTGTGCATGTGTGCCGTGCCATCTGGAGGTAGTGTGTGTGCATGTGTGTGGGTGCCATCTGGAGGTGGTGTGTGTGTGAGTGTGTGTGGTGATCTGGAGGTGGTGTGTGTATGTGTGTGTGTGAGTGTGCATGTGTGCAGGTGCCATCTGGAGGTGGTGTGTGTGTGTGTGTGAGTGTGCATGTGTGCATGTGCCATCTGGAGGTGGGGTGTGTGTGTGTGTGTGTGTGTGTGTGTGTGTGTGTGTGTGTGTGTGTGTGCTCGATGTCTGGAACCCATATGTGAGTGAGCACATACCATGCTCGTCTTTCTGTGACTGGGTCACCTCACTCAGGATGGTTTCTTCCAGTTCCAGCCATTTGCCTGCAATGCTACTTCCGCTGAGCAGCACTCCATTGTAAATGGACCACATTTTCTTTATCCATTCTTCAGTTGCGGGGCATCTAGATTGTTTCCAGGTTCTGGCTATTACAAATAATGTTGCTATGCACATAGTTGAACAGATGCCTTTGTTGCATGGATGTGCATCTTTTGGATATATGCCTAAGAATGGAATTGCTGGATCCTGTAAGAGGTTGATGGTTCTTACTGTTTTTAACCTTTATTCAGATGCATGTTTTAGGGAGGGAGCTGACCTTTTCTACCAATGGCATTGAGCATATCCGTTTGGACAGTGCCCTTGAGTGACAAGTCTCACTGATAGTTTTAAATGGAATGTCAGTTCATGCTGTGTCAAATTACATAGCCGCTAGCATTTTATGAGATGCCTGCTTCAGGGTATGGCCATTAGCATTTATAGAATTCTTAGGATGCACGCAGTCCTTGTGTGTAGAAACTTTTCATACCATTCTGTGGCATTTAGCTATTGCTGCACAGCAAGCAGCTACTAGAACCTAGTAATGTGTGATGTGTTTGTTGTTCTTGTTCACATCGGCCCTGTGAGGATCCTGGTCACATATCTGTGGGCTGGCTCTACTGGTTAGGCCACTAGGTGACCCAGTGATGCCAGGCCCAGTGATGCCTGGCTACATCCAATGGCAGAGGCAACAGAACCCACACTGCCCAAGGCTTCTTCGAGGCCCAAGCTGGGAACTCCAGCTTCCTTATTTTCATTGTGTTCTATGAGCCAAAGCAAGACCAGGTGTCAGACAAGATGGGGAAGACGTTCTCCTTATTTTTACTTTATATTATTAATACATTTTTTGAATTATTTTGTGTATGTATGCTATATATGTGTCACATCTTTGTGTGTGTACAGGTTCCTGTGTCAAAGTTCAAGGTTGACACTTGCTGTCTTCTTCTATTGCTTTCTAGCTCACTATATAGCTTTGATTGACCACGATTGAATTTGCCATGTAGCACAGGCTGGCCTCGAACCCAGAGATCTGCCAGCCTCTGCCTCCCAAGTGCAGATCTGCCGACCTCTGTCTCCCAAGTACTGGGCTTCTTCATCATTCTTTAAAAAGTATTTGTTTGTAATTAATTATGTGTGTATCTGTCTGTGGGTATGTGCATGAGTGAGTGAATGCAGATACCCCTAGGATCCACAAGGGGGTGTTAGATTCACCGGAACTGAATTTACAGGCAGTTATGTGCTGTAGGTGCTGGAACCTTTTTTTCTTTAAGTCTCAATAAAAATGGATTAAGTTATTATTATGTTTACTTAGTTACGTGTGTATGGGGTAGTTGCATGCCAGATCGTGTGGGTAGGGGAGGCCAGTGAATAGTTTTCAGGAGTCAGTACTGTCTTTCTACCACGCAGGTCACGGGGATTTGCACTCAGCCGCTCAGGCTTGGCAAGAAGCGCTTCCTATCTGCCAAACAGTTTTTGTGACAGAGGCTAGGAGTGAGGCTGGAGCTCACCCACCTGGCTGGCTTGGCTGGCCAGAAAGCCTTGGGACCCACCTGTCTCTGCCTCCCCAGCTTGGGGATTACAGGTATGCACCTACATTTTGCCCCCCAAGGCTCTACCTTTTTAAAGAGAGAAAGAAAAAAGTGCAGAGTGACTTGGCAAAAAGCATAAATAAGGGGCTGGAAAAGCGTTAGTTTTCCTGTGACTGTTTCATCCATGGAGGACTGAAAGGAGACAGCTGTCTTCCCCGCTTGTGGCAGAGCAAAAAAGGCACAGAGTGAGGGGAAAGTAACAGAGGTCGCACAGCTGGCAAGGGGGGAGCTCACGGAACCAAAAGAGCCTGGTCTCGTTATGACCATTCCGGACGGTTTGATTAGAACACACCCTCAAGTCCGTCACGGACAAACACTCTTGAAAATGACATAGTGTCATGGTGGGGGACGATAAATGTTCGCCGGCAAGCTGAGCTGTGCGGTGGGATTTTATTTCCTGTAGTTTAACCACATTGCTGACTGCGTGTTCTCATGCTGCTGAGGCAGCAGAAAAGTTAAACTCAATTTTTCCCTGAGCCTGGGGTGGACAGATGTCAGTGCACCGGGCAGCCTTCCTGTATGTGAGCAATCCTTGGCTGTGTGAAGGGGCTCACTTCCACTGCTGAAAACCAAAGCCTGGCTGGACCAGTAGGTGCACTCGGGAGGCTGAGGCAGGTGGCTCTCTGTGAGTTCAAGGCCAACCTGTTTTATGTAGCAAGTTCCAGTCCACCCAGGGCTACACAGCGAGATCTCATCTGGGGTGGTTTGATTGAGAACAGCCCCCATAGGCTCATATATTTGAATGTCCTTGGTTGGTGGAAGATTTGGAGGTGTGGCCTTGTTGGGGGGGAAGTGTTATTGAGGGCAGGCTTAGAGGTTTCAAAAGCCTACGGCATTCCCAGTCTCTCTCTTTCTGTCTGTCTCTCTCTCTCTCTCTCTCTCTCTCTCTCTCTCTCTCTCTCTCTCTCTCTATCTGTCTCTCTCTGTCTCTCTGTCTCTCTCTGTCTCTGTCCTGCTCTCTGTCTCTCTCTTTCTCTGTCTCTCTGACTCTCTGTCTGTCTCTCTTTGTCTCTGTCTCTGTCTGTCTCTCTGTTTCTGTCTCTTTCTCTGTCTCTGTATCTCTCTCTGTCTCTGTATCTGTCTCTGTCTCTCTCTCTCTGTCTCTCTCTGTCTCTCTCTCTGCCTCTCTCTCTCTCTGTCTCTCTCTCTCTGCCTCTCTCTCTCTCTGTCTCTCTCTCTGCCTCTCTCTCTCTGTCTCTCTCTCTGCCTCTCTCTCTCTGTCTCTCTCTGTCTCTGTCTCTGTCTTTCTCTGTCTCTCTCTGTCTCTCTGTCTCTCTCTGTCTGTCTCTCTCTGTCTCTGTCTCTGTCTCTGTCTCTGTCTCTGTCTCTGTCTGTCTCTCTCTGTCTCTCTCTCTGTCTCTCTCTGTCTCTCTCTCTCTCTCTCTCTCTCTCTCTCTCTCTCTCTCTCTCTCTAAGTAACCAAGACACCATCTCAAAACAAAGCAAACAGACAACAGAACAACATCAACAAAACCCCCGCCACTGAGCACTTCATCAGTTATCTGGGGCCCTATGATGCAGTTCAGAGCCCCAAACAGGACAAGACAGAAACTACACAGAGCCGGACAGAGCCGGTTCCAGCCACTGCCACTAACGATGGCCACGGCCATAATCAAGTGGCTGGGCTGGGGGTGAGCGTGGGAGTGGGTGGGGGCAAGGGTTGGGGGTGGGTAGGGGGTGGGTAGGGGTGGGTAGGGGTGGGCGGGGGTGGGTAGGGGGTGGGTAGGGGGTGGGTAGGGAGTGGGTGGGGGTGGGTAGGGGTGGGTAAGGGTGGGTAGGGGGTGGGTAAGGGTGGGTAGGGGGGAGGCAGGCTGCGTACCTTGGTGGTCCCGTGTCCAGTGTTTTTGGATCCAAGCAGCAGTATCTGTGTCAACGTTGCTGCCATGCATTGGCTCTGGGTTGGGCACTTTTTTGATTGTCAAGCCTACACACGTGGTTCTTTGACATGCTTAGAAGCTTTTGTGTGTTCACATGCATGCCATTGAACATGTGTGTCTGTATGCATGTTTTTTTTTGTGTGTGGTGTGCACATGTCGGTGGAGGTCAGAGTATGGTCTCTGGTGTCATTTCTCGGGGTCAGAGACAAGGTCTCTCAGTGGCCTGGAACTTCGCCAAGCAGGCCAGCTATGTCCCAGGGGTCTGCTTGTCCCTGCCTCCCTTGGCACCACTGCTGGCTTACAGGTGTACGGCACCACCATGTGGGTTTCGTGTGGGTTCTGGGGCTTGAACTCAGGTCCACATGCTTACGAGGCACGTGTTTTACTGGTGAAACCATTTCCCGGCGCTTCCCTTTATCTTTTGCTGCTTGCCGCCATTGGCCCTGATCCTTTCCATCATGTCCTACGTTTCGGGGCCTCCTATTGTGCTCAGGCGTCAGAGATGGCCCCATGGATGTGCTCGGTTAGGGCCACATTGGCGCCTACTGGCGTGTCCCCATTTGCCCTCCACCCTTTGACGCTTTCTGTTTGTTCTCGGCATGCTGTGATGAGGGCATTTGGGGAGGCTGCCCCGCCTGCCTGGACACTCTGCTCTGCTTTGAATATGATGAGTGCTCCGCTGGCTGAGGTGTCCTGGTGATGTGAATGGCTCCTGAGGACTCTGCTTTTGTGAGTGGACGAACCCACTGACGGATTCCTGGTCTAAACACTGGCAGCAGAATGGAAGGCAGGTCCTGGTTGGAGGGGGCAGGTTTTCAGTGCTGTACCTGGTCCCTAATCTACTCTGCCTTTGCCACATGCCCTTGCAGTGGTGACACCCTGCCTTGCCTTGGGTCTCGAACTCGAGGATGACAGACAGTCTCTGCAGCTGAGCTCCAAGCACGCCCGTCCTGCCCAGGCTCTTGCTCTCCGGCATCCGTCATGCCTGTGACATCTTATAGCATACCTGCCATGCAGCCATCCCTTTCGGGGACTTCCTGCCTTTCAAGGGGCCCCCAGGGACTGGAAGGGACAGGCCCCCTCCTCTCTGAGCCCTTAGTACCCCCTCCCTCCCTCCCTCCCTTCTTCCTTTCTCTCAGACTCTCCTTTGACTATGGGAAACCCTTTCTTTTACACATTTCCCCAAATATATGAGAATGTGTGTTCTGCCATGGATGCACCTGACCGTTTGATTTAAAGAGAGGAAGAGTGGGGGAAAGGCGGGCTTAGAGACCCCTTCTGATGGTGTTCCCTACAGGAAGCTGCTGCTGGAGAGTGAGTTCAAGCACTCACAGCTTCAGACTGCCTTGGTTTCTCACCTTCCCTCTGCTCCACCATCCCAGGTTCCAGACTAAGGGAAGAGCCCCTCACCCCAGAGCCCCGTTCTTTCCCCACTCAGTTATCTCCTCTGCCAAAACATCTCCCTCCCCACTTTTAAGTCAAAATTCTAACTTAACTAACCTTTGGGAAGAGCTGAAGAGGAATCCTCAGAGGAGATGAGCGTCAGTATTATTTGAATAATAATAGCCACTCCAGTTATGTTCTGGAAGCTTTTGGTTGGATGGGATTTGTTGGACCGTGGGGTTAGGTAGAGTTGTTTGTTCAGGAATTAAATACATAGGACTAGGTGTGTGGGAGGAACTTAGCTTCCCGGAAATAAACAGAATGATAATTTTAATGTCATTTTAAATTTAAGTGGGCTAGAAATTACCTATGGGGATGTTGCCTGTTTTCACTTTCCTTTGTCTCGGGATGGTAATTTCCTGGCATTTCTTCCTTCTTTCAAGGCATTTATTGAGATTTCTCCATCTGTAAGAAATTATGCTAACCAGGGTTTCATGTGTACAATGGAGTGTGCTAAGCAGGTGGGATAATGGGGTGCCAACACAAGGCCGTTTCAGTTTGCATTTTCACCCCAACTTAAAACTTTCTTAAAGTGGGAAGCTCCCTCAGCCCATTCCACACGGCTTTCCTGACTGCTTTCACGCACATGGAATGTGGAGGTCAGAGGACACCTTTCAGGAGTGGGTTTTCCTCTTCCACTATGGTGGTCCCTGGGATCGAACTTAGCTCGTCAGCCTAGGTGGCAAACACCTTTATCTTCTGAGCCATCTCACTGGCCCTTCATAACAATCTCTATAGTCACTTTACCCAGCAATCTTCATTAACAAATCAGCGTATTTTGCTACGTATTATAAGCCCGCTTTTGAACCTGGCTTAAAATGAAAGCCTCCTGTTCTTAGATAGCATGCTGCGAGCCAACCCTATCTGTCTCCCTTGTATCTTGGAATTTATGAAGATGGAGGAGCTGGAGGCGAAGTCGGTTCACTCGTCACACGTTATTGTTATCAATGTGGGACGGTTCCCTGGGGTGGAGGACCAGAGATTGGGGGCTGAGCTGACTCTCCCCTTAAGGAGTGGACCTAAGTCCTCGGGCTACCCCACCCCGCTTGGTGGAAAGCTCAGGTGGGTATGTCTCTTTGTCCTCTGTTTATGGTCAAGCCATCCAGGTCTCCTGGTTCAGTGTGGCATGGGATTATTGCTCTGCGCAGAAGCACCGGGATCTGCAGAGCTGAGTCTCTATGAATACATTTCCAGCTCTCAGGTATCACACTTGGTCCTGTGGTTCCTTTGAGTCTGTCTGGAGCTTGGAAGGACAGGTGCCTTCCAAATGGTAATGAGAGAAGAGTGGGTGAGAGACCCAAACAAATCCCAGGGAAAGGAGTGTTAAGATCCGTTCTGGTTCTGCCGGGCCAGTGAGACAGCTCAGTGTGTGAAGTCACTAACCACCAGGCTAGTGGCGTGAGCTCCATCCCTGTAACCTCTATGGCGGAAGGAGAGAATCTACTCCTGTACATTGTTCTCTTACTGCCACACATATACCATGTCGTGTGTGCCTCCCTACAAAAAGAATAAATGTGAAAATACATTACTAAAAAATATGGGTTCCAGCCACAGGCTTTATTACAAGGCCTGGGGGGTGAGTTTCCCGAGAGGTTTTATTTTAGCCTTTGTGACATTGTGACAGTGGAAACAGCTTTTGGAGGCATCGCTGGAAGGAATGCTGGTGACAAGAGCCCAGTGCATCCAGCTTTGTCGACAACCCCAAATTCCTGCCGCCCTTGCCAGCTGTCTTTCCTACGCTAGTTGAGAACCACAGCTACGTGGAAAACTGTCAGTGTCTCTTAGGCCTCTTACCAGACTGGACAGGGTGAGCTTCCATGCCTGTAAAGCCCCCTCCAAGAAGGGGAGTTACCTAGGTGGATTATTCTACTTTAATGAGAGTTTCTGAGCTTGCAATACCACTCTGCATTTTGTTTTCCTTGTTTAGAATAAATTCCATCCAATTTAATCTGCATATAAACACACCCATTGCATATTAAAATCAACATATTATAAACACCAGGCTGAATGCTTGCTTTCTTGAAGAAGCAAGCTTAAAAAACATGCATATTAATATCACAGATAAGGCAATTATTATATTGAGTTGTAAATAAAAAACAATATGATTAATCTAAATCTAAGCTCTTTGTAAAGTCGACTGTATGATATTAAGATCAGGCTGTTTTGGAAACAATATTGTGAACCCTTGCATTTCACATGCAGCGTGTTTAAAATTAATTTCTGAGGGCAATATCTTATTTTGTCTCACCTATACTAATAAGGTTCATGAAACATTGATATTACTTAATATCACAATGCAGAGAGGAAGCTATTTCTTTGCTCGTAATTGAGGCAAACCACACTGCTCAGCTTCAGGGTGTCCAGGTGTGCAGAGTTCTTGATGACATCTTGCAGGAGGACAGTGAGATGCTGACCTGGCTTGTTAAACCCTCAGCATTCCATACCCCCTAATGCTAATAACCTATGTAATAAAGTATCTCCCTGTTTCCTACATACCAAGTCCTCTGCACAGTAGTTATTGGATTTAGTTTTTATATTAACCTGGGAGTTTGATATTATCAGTGCCGTTACATGGGAGGAAAAATGAGTTTAAAAAATTTTAATTTTATTATTTATGTATATGGGTGTTTTTCCGGTATGTTTGTGCATCATGTGCATACAGTACCCGTGGTGGCCAGAAGAGGGCATCAGATCACTAGGAACAGGAGTTACAGATGACTGAGCCAAATGTAAGTGCTGAGAATCAAACTTGGGTCTTCTGGAAAAGCAGCCATTTCTCTGGCCCCAGGGACCACTTTCTACTCAGGTCAGTGTGACAGGGAACGTTACTGTTCCAACACTGTCAGAAAATCTGTGTGTATGTGTGAATGTGTGTGAGTGTATATGAGTGTGAGTGTGTATGTGTGTGAGTGTATGTGTGCAGAGGGGGATTTCAGGTGTCTGCCTCTATCACTTTCCACCCTATTCTATTCTTTCTATTCTATTCTTTTTTGTTGTTGTTGTTTTTTGTTTTTTTTTTTTTTTTCTAGACAGAGTTTCTCTGTGTAGCCCTGTCTGTCCTGGAACTTGCTCTGAGACCAGGCTGGTCTTGAACTCACAGAGATCTGCCTTTCTCTGCTTTCCGAGTGCTGGGATTAAAGACACGTGCCACCACTGCCTGGCTTCCACCTTATTCCTTTGATGCAGGGTCTCCCACTAAACGTAGGTCCAGATTGCCTGCTGGCAAACCCCTGCTATTCCCCTACCTCCTCAAAGTGCCAGGGTCACCGGAATGCACAGACACAGCAGACTTTTTAATGTGCATGCTGGAGATTTGACTTCAGGTTCTCATGCTAGCTCAGCAGGCATTCTTACTTCGAGAGACATTTCTCCAGCCCCATGTTTTCAAATTTTTAAAGAGAAGCTAGTCGCTCACACTTTGATCTGAAGTCATTTATATTTTATTTTTTTTAAATACTAGCTACTAAATAAAAATAACACTGACCACTCTAGAGCTCTACGCCGAGGACAGATGACACGTGCTCTCACACCAGGGTGGCCCCCAGGCTAACAGTTTGCAGCCTCACTTTGTATGAAGCTTCCATCTGCCCTTGCTCTGTGTCCTGCTTGCTGTTGGTGGGTGGACACTGGTGCTGAGCTTGCTGGGGTTTTGGTGTGAGAACTCTGGAGAGTCTCCATGCATAAGACATGATGCGTTATTCTAAAAAGAAACCCACAGGATGCTCTTTTTACTCTGCCTGTGCACACATGGGTGGGTGAATGTGTGTGCACACACGTGTGGGCGAACATGTGTGTGTTTGCATGTGCACATCTTCTCATGTGGAAGCCAGAGGACAGCCATGGATGTCATACTCAGGAAGGTTTCTCCACCTTCTTTTTTGATGGTGGGTCCTTCACAGAAGCTGAATTTACCAGTAGGTGAGGTTGGCTGGCCGTGAGCCCCAGGGATTGGATGTCTCATCCCCAGTGCTGGGATTACAAGCGCCTATGACCACGCCCTGCCTTTTTGTGGGTTCTGGGAATGGAACTCAGGGCCACATGCTTGTAGAGGTGTCTCCCTGGCTCCAGGGGATGCTTCCCCTCTTTCTGTGCACATGGCTGTGACACACCCTGAATGCAGGGAAGTCACAAACCAGGTCATTTTCTTGGACAGCAAAATTCTCTGAAACAAAAGCTGGAAAAAAAATTGATCATTTTGTGCTAAAGAAGTACACACATTTCCCTGAAAACACTCAGGGTTTAATATATTACAACCAAGTCTGATGAAAATGTAAAATTCATGCACTCTGAAGACAGAATTTTTATTAATTTAAGCGGGAATCCTAAATCAGTTTTTCTGTAAGAATGCAATCGACTGTTTAGTTTCCCTTCAGACAGACTTGACCTCTGCAAGGAACACAGTTATTTGTTTTAATTTCTCCCCCCTTCCTTCCCTTTCCATTCTGTATCTTCCCCCTTCATTTTTATAGAATTCAATAATGGGTGAAGTAACAAATGAGAGGATAAAAATATTCCAGAACACTCGAGGGCATACACGGGTGTATAAACAGTGAAGCTGTCCCCCCTGAGTCCTGTCATTGGTTGGTCCATTTGACTTTATAATTTGGGCTGTCTGCTTATTACTAAATTTAACTTGTGTATGGAGAGTGTGCCACGGAACTCTAGCCAATGGTGAGCTTAGAATATGAAATACCAAGCTACCTACTTCATCTGTACTTCTGTCTCCTTGTGTATCTGTCCATCTGGGCCTGGAGCTATTTAGCACAATCTATCAAGGAAAGCATGTCCAAGTCTTTGTTTCTTCCTCTGCTTTGTTTGTGGGGGCCGGGTCCCCGTATTTCCCAGCCACCCCCTCTACTTACCGCAACGCTCACGGCGCAGATGGCCCCTTTATGGTTCCCTCTAAACTTTCTTTGTTCCCGTCTCTGTCTTTTATTATTTCTACTGTGTCATCAGAAACTGACTGCCGGAGTCTGCCAATTAGCTTTTGTCTGTCAGTGCCAGCCTCAGCGTCCCCAGGAGTTAATGTGCAAGACAAGGGACAAACCTTATTTCATATGCAGCACCGTGCCCCTATGTAGAGACATGCCATTACTGACAAAAGAGCTGTAGATGAGCTCCGGTTAGCTTCTGACAAACGTGTGTGCGTGCGTGTGTGTGTGCGTGTGTGTGTGCGTGTGTGTGCGTGTGTGTGTGCGTGTGTGTGTGCGTGTGTGTGTGCGTGTGTGTGTGCGTGTGTGTGTGCGTGTGTGTGTGCTAGGTATGTGTGTGTGTGTGTGTGCTGGGTATGTGTGTGTGTGTGCGTGTGCGTGTGTGTGTGTGTGTGTGCTGGGTATGTGTGTGTGTGTGTGCTGGGTATGTGTGTGTGTGTGCGCATGTGTGTGTGCTGGGTATGTGTGTGTGTGTGTGTGTGTGTGTGTGCTAGGTATGTATGTGTGTGTGTGCTGGGTATGTGTGTGTGTGTGTGTCGCTGGGTATGTGTGTGTGTGTGTGCTGGGTGTGTGTGTGCTGGGTATGTGTGTGTGTGTGTGCTGGGTGTGTGTGTGTGCTGGGTGTGTGTGTGTGTGTGTGTGTGTGTGTGCTGGGTATGTGAGGGGCTGGGGCTGGGAGACATTCTCTCACACCACACGCTTTCACACCAAGAAGCAAATTGACCTTGCCACATACTTTGCCACTTCTGATCCTGAAGACCCATGGCTCAGCTGCTTTGTCACGTGGTGGTTGCTGTCTACTGGTACTGGTGGGTGCTGATGGGCAGCTCACAGGAACTGGAATAATCCAGTTGTTAGTCTGTTTTTTGGCTCTTCACCATAAAGTGCAGGGTTTATGGGAACACTTCAAATAACCAAAACTCAAACCAAAGACACTTAGGCATCAAGATAAATACTTTATGGCATTTTAGAACAGTTGTGCGGATGAGAAAGCTGAGACCATGAAAGGCAAGTAACTTGTTTGAGCTTTCAGGATCAATTAGTGATCGAATTAGGATTGGAACCCAGGCTTCCCCGCCTGCACAGACCAGATTTACAACCATCACACATCACTTCAGAGGGTTACCCTAGCCTGTCTGGCTGAGGTGGAAATCCCTTTTCCCTGGATTCTGACCTCGTCAATGACTCCTCACTATTAAAGTGTTACGGAAACAGTATCTGAGTGGGGATGGAGAGCTGGAGAGATGGCTCAGTGGTTAGGAGTGCTTGCTGCTCTTCGGAGGACCTGAGAACGCTTCTCGGCACCCATGTCTGACATCTCACAGGTGCCTGTAATTCTGATTTTTGGGGTCCATTGCCCGGTTCTGGAATATGCAGGTATCTATACACACACACACACACACACACACACACACACACACACACACACTACATATTTAACAAAAAACACACACAAAAAAGAAAAAAATTGGGGCTCATTGTGTGAAAGTGCTTGCTGGGAGTCTTTTAACCTGAGATCGATGCCCAGAATCCACCGGGAAAGGAGGAAGCAGGCTCTTGAACGTTGTCCTCTGCCCCTCTGTCCATGCACTGACGTGAATGTTGCCCCTACGATGGTAACGGAGAAGTCAAAGATTAAAAAAGAAATATTCACTACACACTATCCAAGACTTTTCAACAATATTCGTAACTGCATATGCATATGAGCAGCGTTACCTTTCGAAATGTGATTTCTAGAAGTTTGCCATCTGTTTAGAAAAATTGAGAACTTTGAAAATGTTGCTTTGAATATGGCAATTTTGGTGCATGCAAAAGCTTAGGTCCAGTGTCACCTCTGGCTTTCTCCACCACCTCGGGATCTCAGTTCCTAGAGGGAGTGACCTAACGCCGGCCACTGCCCTGGGTCATAGCTTCAACAGCCCCTCGCTCCCATCAGCGTGCCTAGGAGCCTCCCAATTATATACCATCCACAGGATTGCCACCCATCCAGGGGCAACAGCCTTCCCCCCTCCCCTTCCCCTCTTCCTGCTTCCCCTCCTCCTTCCCCTCCTCCTTCTCTCCTCTCCCTTCCCCTCCTTCTCAGAATTAAACCTTGTCCTTCTTCATGGTCCCAGAAACCTGAGGGTGCTGGAAGGAATGAAGGAAGAAGGACAGAAGGACACACAGGGAGACATACTTGTAGAAAAGCTGGGTCAAGTGGCCATGCTGGCTCTGGTGGAGTGGTGCCAACGATGCAGCAATAGGGAACTCGGTGAATTTATTAGGTACAGCAGGAGGAAGGGGATTAGCTAGCCTCAGTCTCAGTCTGTAAACTCCTGGGAGGAAGAAGCTGGATACCTGGTCTTTGCACACATGTTCAGTCTTCATAAACATGCAATCTTGCATACGTTGTCAGTACTCACACTCAGACTACAGAAAGGCTTTGCCATTTCTCAGACTGACTCGCAAGTGGAAAACTTGGCCAGTATTCCATGGGTTTGAGCCCTTGGGTTTTTTGTTGTTGTTTATTTGTTTATCAAGACAGGGCTTCTTTGTGTGACCTTGGCTGTCCTGGAACTCACTCTGTAGACCAGGCTGGCCTCAAACTCATGCAGATCCACCTGCCTCTGCCTCCTGAGTGCTGGGATTAAAAGTGTGTCGCCACCACCACCTGGTGAGGCCTTGGTTCTTAACACAGCTGGCTCCTGTTAAACAATACACATCCACTCAGGACTTAACTAAGGACTTCACCCGTGCCCTTCAGAACCCAGGGCTCATCTGTTTTGGCAAGTGTGCTACTGTTGCCACATTTGGCTTCTTTTTTGTTAGAACTCCTTTCAGGGAGAGAAATTGTGGGCTGGAGGACAGGGGCGAGAAATAAACTCTGTTTTCTCCTGGGTTCTAGCAAGACTCCAGAGCAGACGGAACCCTTACCGAGTATCTCTGTGAACAGAAGAGTAGACCTCTTCTTCCTTAGATTCTCTCGGAAGTGAGACTTGTGATAAAGATTTGAGTATGACTTGTCTTGCTGGGCGGTGACAACAGGAAATATCTGGAGGTGGGGGTGTGATGGAAGATGTTATTCTGTATATATGTTTCTCATACTGGTTAATAAAGCCCTGTGGCCAATGAGATAGCAAGATAGGCGGGGCTAGGAGACAAGGAGGAAGAGGAAGTGAGTAGGGAGGAGTCAAGATGTAGCCCGGGGAAGGAGCAGGACGCCTGCTTCGCGGCTCCCCGATAAGACGACCACGTGGAAATACTTAGATAAGTAGAAATGGGTTAATAATTAAGACAGAGCTAGCCCATAAACAGTAATGGTAATTGGCCAACAGGATTGTATCAAATACAGAGTCTCTGAATGTTATTTGGGGCTGGCGCGGCTGTGGGCCCACATGGCGGCAGGACCGGCAGGACCGGGAGGCCGGCGGGGAGACCTGCCGTAACAGGGGTGAGACAGAGAGAGAAAGGAGTCGTCAAGGCAACTACCAATAGTGAAGGATCCACGGAGAAGGGAGGGGTTAGGTATTGAGACCCTAATTCCATCCGCTGTTGATCAAAGTCTGAGTCTTAGTTTTTGGTCATTTCCTCCCCTCCTGCTTTCTACCATGATTTGTGTTCCTCTTTAGTTTAATTAGAGTTCGTTTTTTGGTCTAGCCTCGTCTCTCCCCTCAGTACTTTTCTAAGCTGTGTTCGGCCATGTGCAGAGTCTCTAACAAACTGGAGATTATTCTTTCTGTCAGTGAGATGGGGGTGATATGTGGTTCACACATATCCAGGGTTTGTCTCCAAATTTGGTGTCATTCTAGCGGGTGGGGATTGGAACTTCTGCTTGGAAATTTCCCGCCTCCCAGTGACGGAAGAAACCAGCTATGATTTCATTTTCATACCACTGCATTTATTGGTCTTTCCTTTCTACACACCGCTGTCCCTGCCACTCACCTTGCCTGTATTTATTGTTAGATGGCTCTGCTGTCTCCTGGACCTGTGCTGCTTGGCTGCTTGCCACTGCCCCGACTAACTATGGTTTAACTTCTTGATGTCTTCGTCTGTATAGAGGGCATAATAAAACCCAGCTTGTGAGTCCTTAGAGTTATCAGACTGCGTTCATGGTAAGATGCTCAGTCCAATGTCTGCAACACAGCAAGGCAGGTGATCTGTCAGCTTCAGCTCTCATTACACAACAGTGACACACATGCCTGTCCTGGACACAGGACACACACACACACACACACACACACACACACACACACACATACACACACACACTCACACATACACTACACTACATTCATACTCACACCCACACTTACATACCCATCCACAGACTCACCCATACTTCACACACTCTCCTACACAGACAAACATATAATTACACATATACTCATGAACACACGGGCTCTCACACACATACTCACACTCCTACACACTCACATCTCACATTCGTACTCTCACAACATTTTCATACTCCTACACACTCACACATTTTCCCTGTCACACACCTTCACTCACACACATTCACGGAGTCACACACAAAGCCCCCTCCTCCTCTCCCTTCGTTGGTGTTTTGAGACAGATGCATGCTGGGATTGCAATGTCACACCTGTAGGACTTTTCTTTTCATTAAATCAAACAAACAAAAACACGTATTATTTTGTTTCATGTATATCTATGACCTTGATATCCTTGAAAGACAGAAGAGGGTGTTGGATTTCCTGGGACTGGAGACATGGACGATGATGAGCTGCCATGAGAGCTCCAGGACTTGAACTCAGGCCCTCTGGAAAGGCACTGAGCTATCTCTCCAGACTGAAATTATCTTTAGACAGGGTTTCTCTGTGCAGCCCTGGCTGTCCTGGAACTCACTCTGTAGACCTGGCTGGCCTCAAACTCATGGAGATCCACCTGCCTCTGCCTCCCGGCACTGGGGTTAAAGGTGTGCGCCACCACTGCCCAGTGGGATTTTTTCTTAGCTTGTCTGTGCAGGTCCCTCCCAATTCTTCAGCTCTTTTCTCTGGTGTCACTCTTTATGTGATTCCAACCCCCCTTGGCTCTCTCTTCTGTCCCTGTACTGTCCTCCACCCTGAATTGTACCTAAGCCCTGTACCTAACACACATCCATTACCTCATGCAAACAACCACTAAAATTATTTTCCTGGAAATATCTTTCTCCTGCATGCTGCACCTTGAGAAATGTATTTTATTTTTATCTTATATTTTGAAACAATGAGTGCTAGCATTTATTGCACTTATGAGGCACCGGGCGCTTTGCTAAATCTTACTACGCAGTATTTATTCATATATCCAGACAAACCAGTGGGAGTATTTGCCATTTTTCTGTCATTCAACTAGCAAACAGGTTTTTTTTTTTTTTTTTTTTTTTTTGTGGGGGGGAAGTTGGTGGGCACCAATGGCTGTAGGAGGCATTGTTCTAAATCAGAGTCAATACATGAGGACCTGTCCACCTGTTTATAGAAATAAAGTTTTATTAAAACATAGCCATGCACCAGTTTCCACTCGACAATGGCAGCGTTGAAAGTTACAACAGAGAGGACATGGACAGAAAAGCTTAAATTCTTACTATTGGGTCTGGCGAGATGGTTCAGTAGGTAAAGGTGCTTGCTACCCACTCTGACTATCTGAGTTCCATTCCCAGACTCTTCACAGTGGAAGGAGAGAACTGAATTTTGCAAGCTGTCATCTGAGCTCCATACACACTGTGGAATGCACACTCCATACGTACACATGCATGCAGATGCGCGCACACACACACACACACACACACACACACACACACACACACACAGTAAGTGTATTTTAAAAGATTTATTATTTGGCATTGTTTTGGAAAAACTCGTTGGCTCTTTGTCCTAGACGTTGGTGACCCAGCGGAGAGCAGAGGGGAACAAGCCTTTGCGACAGGTACCCCCAGTCCACATGAGTCTGAGGTCCCGAAGTGTCTGTGTGGCATTTTGTAGCTTCTCTTTCAGCTGGGCAGGTCCAGTGGACGGAGGTGAAGCAAGCTCCTTGCTGAGCCGGCTCGTAGCCGTGTCCTCTGTGTGATTATGATTCTTCCTGGACGGAGATGAACACAGACAATTGGCAACTGCTCTCCGATGATGGTCCTTTATCATCCTGGTCACGAACGACAGCACAGGACAAACGCCCGTTCTCCCTTTACCATGGATACACTCATCGAGAACCACTTAGTATTGCTGTATCTGTGTGAAACAGGACCAAATAGCATCTATCAGACTATAACCTACAAAACTATTTGCTACTTGACCCTTGATATTCTAATTTTGTGTTAGTTATTTTAACCCCCCTTGATGGGAGATGTCATTCTGTAAATATGTTTCTCATACTGGTTAAACAATAAAGCACTGTTGGGCCAATGGGAAAGCAAGATAGGCGGGGCTAGGAGACAAGGAGGAAAGAGGAAGTAGTTAGGAGGAGTCAAGATGTAGAGCATGGAGGAAGTAAGATGCCGGCCGGGCCCGTTGTGCTTGGATAAGATGACCACATGGAAGTAGTTAGATAAGTAGAAATGGGTTAATAATTAAGACAGAGCTAGCCCATAAACAATAATAGTAACTGGCCAACAGGATTGTATCAAATACAGAGTCTCTGAGTGTTAGTTATTTGGGGCTTGCATGGCAGCGGGACGGGGAGGCCAGTGGGGAGGAACAAAGAGTGGGTCAGGCGGCCGGCGGGGGAAAAACCTGCCAGTAACACCCCCTTTCGTATTTTTGCATGTCTGAGTGTACATGTACAATGGCTCTTTTGTTTATTTATCTCTCTATATCTCTATCTATTTATTTATTTTGAGACTGAGTCTCATTATGTAGCCCTGGAAAACTCTATATAAACCAGGCTGGCTTCACCTCACAGAGATCCGCCTGTCCCCACTTCCTGCATTCTGGGAATAAAGGCATATGCCACCACAACATGATGGCCAGTCCCAGTTGTCACCTTGGTCACATCTGACATAAGATGCATCTCTGGGAAGGCCCGTGAGCACGCTTCCAGGAAGGATCAACCACGGTGAGATGGACCAGAGTGGACGGCAGCCTCCAGCCGTAGCCTGAAGCCCGTAAAGAGGTTCAGGAAAAAGGGGATTGCTCCCCCACCTACTGCCCACCAGTCCTTGCTGGTGATGGTGTCTATTTCAGTTTCTGATGCTGCCACTGCCACAGCTGCCAACTCCTTCAGGTTCCAACCTGGAGTGAAGACCAGTGACTCCAGGAATCCCTGGGTCATCAGCACAGGATTAGGACTGCCAGGGCAGCCAACGTGCTATATATATAAGGAGTGGTTACAGGGTCCAGAGCGGCTTCAGCATTCAGGTAACCACTGCTGGGCTATGCAGCCCTACAGTGTAAGCCAGCCGAGTGAGTCCTCCTTTATGATATGTGTACACTCCATAGGAGCCTCCCTAGTGCATGAACACACACCGGTGTAGAGACGCATAGCCTGTGTTTATGCACACACACACCCACACAGGCATACTTTTAGCCAAAGGAGATAGTCTAGGTAATTGATGCTCATGATAATGTATATCTTGGATGCTTTCCTTCTTCAAAAACCATAAGCTCTTTTGTTGTTTGCTTTCCTGTGTGTGTGCACGTGTGTGTGTGGTGTGTGTGTGTGTGTGTGTGTGTGTGTGTGTGTTTGTACAATGTATGTGCAGAAGTGTGCATGGGTGAGTACATCTGCAGAGGCTGGGGGAGGATGGCAGCCATCCTGCTTTGTCATTGTCTATGTTAATTCCCTGGAGACAGGGTCTCTCACTAGACCCAGGGTTAGGCAGCTAGCTGGCAAGCCCCAGTGACTCTGTCTCTTCCCTCACAGCACTGAGCTTACAGTATGTATCATACGTGGCTTTTAGGTGGGAGCTGGGGATTCAAGCTCAGGTCCTCATGCTTGCACAGAAGTATTCTTACCTGCGGAGCCGTCTCCCTGACTCCCCTGTGTTTTGAACGAAGTACACCTGCCATCGTCTGGGTACTGTAATGCCTTTGATCTCTGCTCTCTGGATGGCTGTAAAGCTTGTTTCCAATTTCTGTCAACAGTTTGGACGAGTTCTCCCAGTACCTATGGAGTTGTAGCCTTGATTCTTTGCTCCGTAGAACTTGAAGTTATTACTGCAGGGAGGCTGACTTCTTTCAGCACTGGCATTTCTCACACGGTAAACAGGACCAAAAATACCTTCCGCAGTTTGGGTCTTAATTATGCATCAATACACTTAGTTAAAATTCACATTGTCAGTAAAAGGTAAGGACCACGTTAGATTGTGGGTGCTGGCATCGTGGTTCACACACATTTAAGCTTTGAAAAAATCTGTTGGTACATTATGGTGGATTTTTCCAGAAAGAAACACAAAGTTTGAAAATGCGTTTTGAAAAAGAAGACAGAAGGAGATATGAACCCTGTGGAAAGAGTCCAGCGCATTCTAGAGCAGGTGAAGCCGTGCACAATTAAAAACGGAGCCAGCATCACACCTCCACACGCATGCTGTTTTCCACAGGCGGGCGCATTCCCCCCCTCGAGAAATTGGCAAACCAAGGAATGAAAGCCCAATGTATGAGATTCCAGGATCAAACCATTTCGAAAAGCCCAGTGCTCAAGCTTTACTGCTTTGGGGTCAAGTCCTTCCCAGACTTGGGCTTCCTCTGGGCTCCTAGGTGAGAATCTCAGTTTTATTTTTCTGACCCTTGACAGTTTCTCTTTGGAGAGACCCATCAGTGATGGGTTGACGCGTCTCCAGCTGCAAGGCCAGCTTATTTCCCTTAGAGAAGGAGGTATGGTGAGATGGCTTCCGTTCTTCCTTTCTGCTGTCCTGGGAGCCCTCCACCCCTCCACTCAGTGACCCAGGCTTTGTCCTCTCCTCCCTGTTACGGTGTTGGACTGTGGAGACGCCTACCATGTACCCCTTGTCACTGTCAACGTCTTGGCTTTACTTAACTTTGCTGTTGTCCTTTGCTCCTGGTGTTTGTTTTCAGGTCTGACCTGTAGCTTCTTTGGGATCGTCCTTAGGTGTCTTGAGGGACATTGTAAGTATCTGAGGAAGAGGCATTGGTTTCCCTTATGGCTCCTTCCTGCCCCCCCTTTCCTGCCACATGCTCCCTCCCCTCCTGCCCCTCCCCTCTTTCTGTCTGTGTCTGCAGGTGCTTGTGGAAGCCAGAGGACACCTTCTGTGTTGTTCTTTGGACGCCATCCACCTTGTGTTTTCCTTTCTTTCCCCTTTTTAAGCTCAGTGGTTTGGAACATGCTGATTGGCCAGCACTCCCCAGAGACCCGCCTGCCTTTGCTTCCTAGCACTGGGATTACAAACCCGTGCCTTTCTGCCTAGCTCCCCCATAAAAGGTTCTGGAGAAAAACTCAGGCCCTCATGCTTGCAAGGCAAGCATTTCAACCACCGACTGAGCCTTGCCGTTTGTCTTAGGAAGCGGAGCCCGTGTCTTAGGGAGGTTACTTAAGCTTACATCACTGAGAATAATGTGTGTGTCCAGTTTCTGCCCAAGGGGAGGTAAGAAATGCTTTTTGCCACTATTGTTTAGAAAGGCCATCAATGGCTGGTTTGCTGGAACATGGCACGGTGGTCGGTTAGAGCAGGGAACTTGGACTCAACTGTAGATGCTATTTATCGGCCATGGTAGACTCTCAAAGACACAACAGGAAGGGGTCAATGTCCCCTAACAGCGAAGTTAGGAAGAGGTGCAGCTGGAGAGCAGAATGTAGTGTTAAATGAGACTCTGCTGGCCGAGGTTACCATAGTCTAAGTGTCCCTGCTTTTGGAGGTTGTCCAAGGAGGGAGAGGCCAGGAGAGGCACGTGCTCACACATACAATGCACTGGACTGTTCAAAGCAATGGAGTTGTCTAGAAGTGACTGCATTTTCTACTGTCATGAAGATAAAATGATTAAATTGTGAGCTGAGGTGAGGGCTCCATCAGGAGCTGGAGAACCTGAGTTCCCACTTCCAGAATCCATGGGAAAAAAGCCAGGTGTGGTATGTGTGCTTGGAATTCCAGCCCTCATGGGCTGGAGACATGATTCCTTGGGCTCTCTGGAATTATATAACATATATCATATATGATATGACATATCACATGCATTCTATATCTCAGCTTACTTCAATTCTTTGTCAAATAAAAATCTTCAATGAGGTCATCATTTTTTAAATTAAAAATGTGTTCACAGCTTTGTCATATTGCTTTAACAACAAATAAAATTGACAAAAGATGGTTATAAGGCAATATACTGCGATGGGGTGTGGGTCAGTGGTAGAGCATTTCCACACCATGCACAAGACCCCAAGTTTAATCTACATTGCTAAAAATAAAGGTAGAGGAGAGCACGCTTTGAAAATTCATTTCCCAAGCACCAACCGTGGTCCACACGTGGTCCACATGCCTGTCGTCCCCAGCACTCAGGAGGTAGACACGTCTGACGTCTCAGCACTTAGGAGGAGAGGCAGGAAGGTGGGAAGTGCAAAGTCATGTCCAGGTACATAGAGAGTACAGGGCCTGCCTGAGCTACATGACACCCTCAGTGATTAAGAGCATTTGCTAAGCCTGCAGAGGACTTCAGTTCAGTTCCCAGCACCCATATTGGGTTACCTGCCTGTAACTCCATTTCCAGAGGAACCCCCAAGTGTGTGTGTGCGCATACACATTCAAATAATGAATGGTTTTTTTTTTTTTGTAAAGAGAAAAGTCATTTCTAAAAATTCATACTCTATTTTTTTTTTTTTTTTTTTTTTGGGTGGTGGTTGGGCCAGTAGCAGTTTTGAACTTTGACCCAGAGAATCTAAGACCTCTCTGAAAACGGACTGGGAACCTGTTTGGAAGAAAATCTATGAGGTCGGGGCGCCAGTGGGGATTATAAATGATGAGAGTAGGGGACAACACAGGGCAGGCCACCTGATTCTACAGAAAGGAAGTGACAGAACCAGGATAGCTCAGAGCATCCCGGAAGGCATAAATGTGGCTGTGACCACGTGGCCAGAGGCCCGTGGAAAAGACACTGCAAAAGAAACACAAGCTTGAGAGTGTCCTTGCGGCGCTGTCCCAGTCCAGAACCTCCGAGAAGGGAGTCTCAGGCGAGGGAGTGGTCAGGTCAGGTAGCCTGCATCTGTGGGCGTGGTCTTGCCCGTTAATGGGCGGAGCGTTCAGCCCAATGTGGGCTGCACAAAACTCCTGAAAGGAAGCTACACATCTGGGTGTGAAAACAAAAGCAAACACACACACACACACACACACACACACACATACACACACACATACACACACATACACACACACACCCATACCTACACACACACACACACACACACATACACACACACCCATACCTACACACACACACACACACACACACACACACACACACACACACACACACACAAACAACAACTCTGCAGAAACAGATTGGCTGCTTAGAATTTCAGGCCAGTGGAGGGATTGGGACGTTGCCGGCACAGGGATCACTGTATCTCCGGCTACGTCCCCTCCTGTGTCAGAAAAGGGTCCTCCTGACAGCAGATTAAAAACCGTTTAGAGCCGAATTTAGCAGGCAAGTAGCTTCTACCAACCCAGAAGCTCAGAATGTCTTTAAGTAGGAGCCGGAGCCTGTAAGAAAGCCCCCTGTCTCTCTGTACACTGTCTCTGATGTACCCACCAATGACATTTAAACTCGCACTGGTTTATGGCTTTCTCTCACCTGTAGAGCTATAAAAGCATCATGAAAATGCTTCCACACTGGAACATGGAATTTGGGGTAACCTAAATCCTTGCTCCTGAGCCATGCTCCCTCAAAATGCCTTCAGAATCAACTCTTAATTCCTTTTAAGGTGACAGCTGTGGTCTCTGCCTCAACAGTTCCATAGACAGCTGGGCCTATGGAAAGCTAGATGTGCCTGGTGGTGATGGCACATTTAATACCAGCCCTGGGGAGAC
Source organism: Cricetiscus sungorus (assembly GCA_030556225.1). Lineage (NCBI taxonomy): Eukaryota > Metazoa > Chordata > Mammalia > Rodentia > Cricetidae > Cricetiscus > Cricetiscus sungorus. The sequence continues at coordinate 1,625,124 of JANBXA010000391.1, read as the reverse complement.
AGAGGCAGGTGGATCTCCAGTACCAGGCCAGCCTGGTCTACAGAGCGAGTTCCAGGACAGCCAGGGCTGTTACACAGAGAAACCCTGTCTCAAAAAACAAAGATTTATTTTTTGACAGACTTGGTGGCACCCACCTTTAATCCCAGCACTCAGGAGGCAGAAACAGATGGGTCTCTGTGTGTTTGAGGCCAGCCTGGTCTACAGAGAGAGTTCCAGGACAGCTAGGGCTGTTACACAGAGAAACCCTGTTTTGAAAAGCAAACAACAAACAAACAGAGAGCTAGATGTGTCCTGCCCAGGAGTCAGCAAGCAGCAGTGTCTGTGGTTTTTGCTTCAAGTTTGGTTTAAGGTTCTTCTGTGTTTTCTGAGGGAATGTGACCATGGATTGTGAAAAAATAAATCTTTTATTCCCCTAAGCTGCTTTTGGCCGGTGTTTTATCAGAGCCACAGAAGGGACCAGAACAGGTGTTTCAAGCTCAAGCTACCCCTTCAAGCCAGGCTCCTTGGTGGTCCAGGTAGTCATGGCTCACAAACCTGAGTGTGTAGGAATAAAACGTTTTTTTTGTAACTAGATTCAGCCATGTGTGTATATGCCTATGTGTGAACTGTGTGTGTGTGTGTGTGTGTGTGTGTGTGAGAGAGAGAGAGAGAGAGAGAGAGAGAGAGAGAGAGAGAGAGAGAGAGAGAGAGAGAGAGTGCTCTCGTGCAGAGACCCCACGGTCGATTACAATCTCACTGTCAGTGCTGAACTGTTGTCTATCTTGTTTTAGGGTGCTGGTTGTACTGACTCGTTTAATGCCAATGTGACATAAGCTAAAGTCATCTGAGAGGAGGGAACTTCAATTAAGAAAATGCCTCTGGGAGGCCCGAATCCTGGTCTGGAAGCAGAGTCAGAGAGAGGCCCAAGCATCAGCCCAGGACAACACCAGTGGTTTCCAGGAGGAGCTTCCAGAAACTATCACAATCACTGGCCATTAATATCCATTAATATAAATGATCTCAGTTCACCTATAAAAAGACACAGGCTAATAGACTGGATACAAAACAGAATGTATCCATCTGCTGTATACAAGAAACACACCTCAACCTCATAGACAGACATTACCTCAGAGTAAAGGGTTGGGAAAAAGTTTTCCAATCAAATGGACCTAAGAAACAAACTGGTGTAGCTATCCTAATATCTAACAAAATAGACTTCAATCTAAAATCAATAAAAAAAAAAAGATAAAGAAGGGCATTTCATATACATCACAGGAAAAATCCATCAACAGGAGATCTCAATTCTGAACATCTATGCCCCAAACACAGGGGCTCCTGCATTTGTAAAAAACATTATTGAAGCTTAGAACACAAATTAAACCCCATATACTAATAGTGGGAGACTTCAACACCCCACTGTCACCACTGGTCAGGTCTGCCAGACAGAAGCCTAACAGAGAAACAAGGAAACTAACAGATGTCATGATTCAAATGGACTTAACAGACATCTATAGAACACTCCACCCAAACACAAAAGAATATACTTTCTTTTCAGCACCTCATGGGACTTTCTCAAAAATAGACCACGTACACAGTAACAAAGCAAACCTCGATAGATAGAAAAAAATTGGAATAAACCCCTGTACTTTATCAGATCACCACAGCTTAAAGTCAGAATTCAACAACACTAATTGCACCACAGATGCATGGAAAGTGAACAGTGATCAGCTGAACCACCACGGGGTCAAGGAAGAAATAAAGAAATACCAGACTTCCTAAAATTTAATGAAAATGGCCGCACAACGTACCCAAACTTATGGGACACAATGAGAGCAGTGCTGAGAGGAAGGGTCACAGCACTAAATGCCTACATAAAGAAGCTGGAAAATCCCATACTAGCGAATTAACAGAACCACTGAAAGCTCTACAACAAAAGGAAGCAAACTCACCCAGAAATGGTAGCTGGCAAGACATAGTCAAGTTGAGGGCTGAAATCAATAAAATAGAAATAAAGAAAACAATGCAAACAATCAATGAGACAAAGAGTTGGTTCTTTGAGAAATGCAACAAAATAGACACATTTTATCCAAACTAACCAAAAGGCAGAGAATATCCGAATCAACAAAATCAGAAATGAAAAGGGGGACATAACAACAGACACCGAGGAAATCCAGAGAATCATCAAGTCAAAAACTACTCCACAAAGTAGGAAAACTTTAAGGAGATAGACAATTTTCTACATAAGTACCACATACTAAAATCAAATTAAGAACAGTTAAGCAACTTAAATACACCTATAACCCCTAAGGAAATAGAAACAGTTATCAATAGGCCAACCAACAAAAGCCCAGGCCCAGATGGATTCAGTGCAGAATTCTACCAGATGTTCAAAGAAGAACTAATACCAATACTCCTCAGATTATTCCACACAATAGGAACATTGCCAAACTCTTTTTATGAGGCTGCAATTACACTGATACCCAAACCACACAAAGACACAACTCAGAAAGAGAATTACAGACCAATGTACAGTAACCTAACAGCAAACATAAAACTAAATAGGGAGAAACTCAACACAATCCCACTGAAATCAGGAACAAGAAAAGGCTGTCCATTCTCTCCATATCTATGGCCATGCACAAAACTCAAGTCTAAATGAATCAAAGATCTCAATATAAGTCAATCCACACTGACTCTCATAGACAAGAAAGTGGGAATGCATAGGCACAGGAGACTACTTCCTAAATAGAACATCAGTAGCACAGACTCTTGAGAGCAACAGTTAATAAGTGGGACCTCCTGAAGCAGAGAAGCTTTTATAAAGCAAAGAACATAGTCAACAAGACAAAACAGCTCCCCAAAGAATGGGAAAAGATATGATGGTTTCCAAAATATACGAAGAACTCAAGAAACTAGACATCAGACTACTCAATAATCCAATTAAAAAATGGGGTACAGATCTAAACAGAGAATTCTCAACAGAACAATCTCAAATGGTGGAAAGACACTTAAGGAAAGGCTCAACATCTTTAGTCATCAAGGAAATGCAAATCAAAACCACTCTGAGATTCCATCTTACACTGATCAGAAAGGCTAAGATAAAAAACACCAAAGACAGCTTATGCTGGAGAGAATTCAGAAAAAGGGGAACACTCCTCCATTGCTGGTGGGAGTGCAAACTTGTATAGCCGATGTGGAAATCAGTATGGCGATTTCTCAGAAAATTAGGGATCAACCCTACCTCAAGACCCTGCAATAACACTGTTGGGCATATACCCAAAGGAGGCACATTCACACCACAAGGACATTTGCTCAACTATATTTATAGCAACATTATTTGTAATAGCCAGATCTTGGAAACAGCCTAGATGCCCCTCAACTGAAGAATGAATAAAGAAAATGTGGTACATTTACACAATGGAGTACTACTCAGCGATAAGAAACAATGACATCCTACAACTCACAGGCAAATGGACAGAACTAGAAAAAACCATCCTGAGTGAGGTAACCCAACACCAGAAAGACAAATATAGTATGGATTCACTCATAAGTGGATACCAGACATAAAACAAAAAGCCTAAAATCCACAACCCCAGAGAAGCTAGAACCCTCTTCCAGAAACAGATGGAAGGAGATACAGAAATCCACAACTAACCACGGTGCAGCTGGGAGGCCACTGGCAGTGGGTCCAACATCTAACTCTAATGCACAGACTGACTTAGTGGAGCCCATTCTATATGGAGAGACACCTTGCTCAGCCTAGACTCAGGGGTGTGTGCGTGGGGGTGGAGAGGTGCCTTGGTCCTGCCTCAATGAGATGATGGGACAAACTTAGTAGACTTCCTGGGGGAGGTTTTACCCTCTCCGAAGAGCAGATGGGAGGTGGGGGGAGGAAGTGAATAGAGCAGGAGGGGGAACTGAGATTGGAATGTAAAAACTAAATTAAAAAAAAAAAGCAGAAAAAAAGAAAGAAAATACCCTATGAGATCCAGATGTAGCCAAACCTGCAGAGAATTTTCTTAATTAGTGATTGATGGTGGGTGGGGCCATCCCTGAGTTGGTGGTCCAGGTTCTATAAGGAAGCAGGCTGAGCAAGCCATGGGGAGCAAGTCAGTAAGCAGCTCCCTCCATGGCCTCTGCATCAGCTCCTGCCTCCTCCATGGCCTCTGCATCAGCTCCTGCCCCCTCCATGGCCTCTGCATCAGCTCCTGCCCCAGGATCCTGCTCTCTCTCTGCTTTTGATGGTGAACTGTGGATGAAATAAACCCTTTCCCCCCATGTGGCTTTTGGTCATGGGGTTTCATCCCAGTACTAGTGATCCTGACTGAGACATGGTCCTCTAGTCTGCAAGCACATATCAGGGCATCTTGTGTAGTTCTGTCCTGGCCCCTTGATTGTCCTTCTGAGGCTGATAACCCCTGCAAGGATCCCATTTAGTTCTTGATCAGATCAACCTAGTGAAAAGGTTTTGGGTGAGGGTCAAATTCCTACCTCCCTTTCCTGTGGGAGTTGTTATTGATAGGGCTTTTTCTTAGAGTCTGTGTATGTTCCCTCCTGCCAGTCCTCCATGTCCCTCTGTGCCCATTGATCTCCTTTCCCTTCTGTCCTCAGCCTTCCAGTCTCAGATTCACCCTCCCAGCCTCACCCCTCCACCCCTCCCCTCACCCCTCCCAGCTCTCCCCCACATTCTGAATCTCTCTCTCTCTCTCTCTCTCTCTCTCTCTCTCTCTCTCTCTCTCTCTCTCTTTCTCTCTCTCTCTCACAGGGTAACTTTTGGGATTGTGGGACCTAGGACTCGAACTCAGGTCATTATGCTTGGTGGCAAGCCCCTTTACCCACTGAGCCATCTGCTCAGTTCTTTTCCTTGTCCTTTGCCGCTGGGAGTTCTCGCCTGTGACTCTGAGAGAGGACAAGGACTAGTATTCCATGTCCAGCCTGTCATTCAGATCTAGTACTGCTTGCACAAGGACCACACCTGCCCACGTAGTTGCAGTGTTGTTGGCACTGCACCTGTAGCCACCGGGTGCTAAGCATTGATGCCTTTCCTAGCATGGGGCTGTAGGGGAAATTGGGGTACGAACAGCTCAGGACACAGTGCCAGAGCTGTGCACGTTGGGAACTTGTGCTACACACAAGCTCCCGGAAGAGGCCGGTGAAACCCGCACCCTTGGGGCCCTCTCGTGCTGTGTTCTCCTGAAGCTCACTGACTGTTCCAAGCAACCCAGACTCCCTGCCTGTGGTGGCAAGTGTCCATTATCAACTTGGACGAATCTCCTTGGAGGTGACACCAGGGGCATACCTGGGGGGACTGTCAGGATTTTGCTGAGATGGGAAGACCTTCCTACTGTAGGCGACATCACTTCCTGGGTAGAATCCTGGATTGTATGATCGGGGAAAGGGAGCTGAGCTACAGCAGTTATCCATCAACGTCTGCTTCCTGATTGGATGCAGCGTGGCCTGCGGCTGCGAGCTCCCACCACCTACGTTTCCCAGTGGGCATGGACTGTGCTCTTGGACCCTGAGCCAGAGTCAGTCACCAGATTTCCCCAAGGGCATGGACTGTCCTCTAGAACTCAGCTAGAGAGAGCACTTTGCCCCTTCCCTTGCTTTTGTCAGAGGATTGTGTTCTTAGGAGCAGGGAAGACTCTAAGACACCGCTCCAGAGCCCTTGCTGACTGTCTGAGCATGCTTGGAGCAGTTGGCAAGATTAGCCCTCCACTCTAACGGGTGGATGGTAAATTTCCCGGATCAGTTGCCCCTCAGGGGGTGGTCCTGAGGTGTGTCACCAGGAACTGGGTCAGAATGAAATAGTATTGCTTTTTTCTCCCTTTTTTGCCTCACTGCCCGCCTCCCTGTGTGTCCCTCCCTGGACCACTTCCTTCGGAAGGGATCTGTCTGACTTAGAGAACTATTTAACAGGAAGCCAGGAGAGGGACTGTGTTACAGTCGGCTCACCCAGGAACTCAGCGAGGATATCACGCACCTGTACTCTTGCCTGCCTCCCCCCCCCATGCGTTTTTCACTCTCTGTCATACGGTTCAGGATTGTGAGGAGTCTAGCTGGTACACCTAGACTGAGCATGCCCAGTGGGGAATGCTGATGGCTGTGGGAAGGATGGGTGGGAGGGTTTTTTCCTTGCAAACGTTTCTCCTCTCAATGAGTAAAATGTCCTTCCTATAATGCATTTCTTTTGTGTGCGTGGGTTCATGTGGGTGGGTGTCATGCTCGGAAGTAAACTTGGAGGCCAGAGGACAATGTTAAATGTTGCTCCTCAGGAGCCACACCCCATCCATCTTCTCTTTTTTGAGACAATATTTCTTATTGGCCTGGGTCTTGCCAGTGTGTTAGGCTAGTCAGCTGGCGAGTCCTGCGTGTCCCCCTGTTTCTTCCCCTCCTCCCTCCCAGGAACTGAAAACAAAGGCATACCCTCACACCCAGCATTCTTATGTGGCTTCCTGGAATCAAACTCAGGACCTCATAGTTGCAAATAATCTATTCAATGAGCCTTTCCCCCAGCTCCCAGAATGCTATTCTCTGTATCTCTTAGGTCAGAACTGGATCACATGGCTGGTCTGTGCTGCAAAGGAGGCTGGGAAAGCAGATGGCTGGTCTTCCTAGGCCTTGGGCAACAGTTAGGGGTCCGGGGCGAGTATTTCGTAACAGGATGTGTTTCCTCTTTTGAATCGGTTTTGTATAGATGGGCAGGAAGGCCATAAATCGATTTGTCAGTTCACGGGGACAATACGGAGCCAAATGTGCTTCTGGGAAGGAGTCTTAACGTGTTCATGGCTGAAAAGTTTAAATTTTACAGCAAAAGTTTGAAATCCCTGTGAACGACAGAGATGAAAAGGTCGCATTTCAATCTGTTTCCGTAACAGATGGCTTCCGGTGAGCCGAGCCCTGCATGCGTTCAGGGCTCTGCGGCTCCCCATAAAGCTGGCGGTGCAGTTTATGACATCAGCGAGTCCCAGGGTGAATTACTGCGGGTCCTTGGTTCCTTGCTCAGCTCTTCTGCTATCTATTATATGGCTGTGTGTGGATGCTGATGAGCAAGGTGTCAGCGGAAGTAGCATACATGCCGGCAGTTGATTGGAAATAATGTCCAGGACAAAGGTCCAGCAGGGGAGTTGAGGGTGGGGCCAGCCACTCAGTCCTCCCTGCATGAGCTGTGCTTGCAATGTGACTGGAACCTACCAAGTCAAGCAAGATGTCGGCTTTGATAACAGGGGATGCTGCGAGATTAAGAGATAGTAATACATCATCGGCTTAACAAATACACACTGTGCCTGCCAAGGTGGCTCAACAGGTAAGGGTGGCTGGGGCCCAATTTATGGGACAAGTTCCATCCCTGGGAGCCACATAGTGGAGGAGTTATCTGTGGCGTGCGTGCGTGCGTGCGTGCGTGTGTGTGTGTGCACGCGCTTGTGCGTGCACTCGAGCACGCATGCAGATGCATTGCACACACACACACACAGCGCACGCAGGTACATTGCACACACACACACATAGAAAATAAAAATGTAATAAATAAAAATACACTATAAGAAGCCACCACTTGTCATCTGCTGTAGAGAATTCCACAAGGACACCTGCAGCTCCTCCAGGAAGGTCTAGCTTATCGGATACTGGATGATACCCAGGTGTTGCACATCTATTTGAGACTGGGAAAAAATAGGTATCCATCACTCTTGACTTGTCAAGAGTCAAAATGATAGGAATCAAAGGTTAGCAGAAACACATTTTCCTCTCCTGGCATGTGACAAAATTGGGGGTGGCTTTAAAAACATGGTGTTAGTCGGTGGCTGGAACATTTCTTTGGGCAATGAAATTCTTCTAGAAATGGTGGCTATGTTGGTATTATTTGACCTGGAAGAGTTGGACAGATTTAAATAATCAATTCATGGACGAGCTTGTCCCATCAATTCTACGCAGACTCTTAGCCTGAGCTGTCTCAAACACCTGGATTGGTGACTAACATGTGGTCCCAGAACTTGGGGATTACTTGTCATCTCTGAGGCACACCCAAGTGCCACCTTGATGCTATGGAGTTCCCCCTCCCCCATCATTAAAAAAAGGTTATTGTTTTCATTTTAAATGTATGGCTGTTCAGGCCTAGTGTATGTTTAATGCATCATGTGTGTGCAGTGCCAGCAGTGGCCAGAAGAGGGCGGGAGATCCCTTGAAATTAGAGTTACACAAGGTTGGGCGCTGCCATGTGGGTGTTGACAATTGAACCCAGGTCCTCTGTAAGAGCAGCCAGTGTTCTTAACCACTGAGCCATCTCTCCAGGACCTGGGGAGCTTCTTTAAATTAGCCTTTGACATCTGCTGGGTGTACCCCAATAGCGGTGCTGAGCATTATGAGTAAGACCTGTCCAACAGAGTAGCCACCAGCTATGGGAAACAATTTCAGGTTTTGATATGTACTTTGCTATTTATTAATTGTCTGTGTTGAATATGTGCACACTCGTTTGGATGCCCACGGAGACCCGCAGAAGCTCTGGGTTTGACAGAGAATGGCCCCCCATAGGCTCATATATTGGCCGCTTAGTCCACAGTTTGGAAAGGATTAAGAGGTGTGGCCTCGTTGGAGGAGGTGTGGCACTGGGGGTGGGCTTTGAGGTTTCAAAAGCTCATGCCAGGCCCAGTCTCTCCGTCTGCCTGCTGCCTGTGGATCTCAGCTGCTGCCCCAGCCTGTCTGCTTCCTACCACGATGATCGTGCTTCTAAGTAAATGCTTTCTTTTATGAGTTGTGTTGGTCATGGTGTCTCATCATAGCAATAGTAATAGCTGAGCTGAGAGATAGGCAAGTGTGAGCTGCCTGGTATGGTGCTAGGAACCAAACACAGAAATAACGCTGGTCCTCTCAAAGGGCAGCCAGCGCTCTAACTGTTCAGCGCCTTTCCAGCCCCGCAGTTAATTAGTTAGGTTATTTTTTTTTCTTTCTTTTTTTGAGAGATTTCTCTGTGTATCCCTGGCTGTCCTGGACCTGGATATTGTAGTTTTAATTGACATAATTGTGATTAAGGTTTACGTTCTAGTCCATGAGTCTCACTGGCCACAAGTGGTTAGTGGATAGCACAGGGAACTTCTGCAACCCCAGAACTGGCTGGCTCTGGATCAGGCTAAAACAAGGCAGCTACTGCTCCCATCTTGATGGACAAAACAGGGCAGCTTTGCCACCCCGCATGCTGACGCTAACAACTGCTGAGTCAGTGACGGGCTTATGGTTTGTGGGGCCCGGGGAAGAGTTCAGAGTGCCATCAGGGCTCTTGTCCAAAACAATCAGAGTCTAAGTCTGGTGTGGTGCAGGCCTGTGCTCTCAGCACTCAGAAGGCTGAGATGTGAGGATTGTGAGTTCAAGGCTACCCTGTGCTATATACTGAGACCCTCTTGCCTCAAAACAAAATGAAGCAAAAGCTGAGAATCTGAAACAGCTGTGACAAAAAGCATTATACCCAGTATGAGGCCCCTTCCCTCGAGGTCTGAGAGTGACAGACTACAGGGCTGGGGCTGGAGACCCACAGATGTGACTAGAGGGTGTCAGTGGACAGAGATGAAGAATCTGAGGAACTAAAGATGAGAGAGTTCTGGTGAGGATTCCAGAAGGATTCAGAGCAGAGGTCGGGAGCTGGGGCCAGAGGCGACTGTGTCCTTGCAGCCTAGGGCCTTGGGGGTCAATTTTCCATTTTTAGATGTACTTTACTATTTATTTGTGTGTATGTGTGTGGTGTGTGTATGTGGTGTGCGTGCGTGCCTGTGTGCGTGCGTGCGTGTGTGTATGTGTGTGGTGTGTGTATGTGATATGTGCGTGTGTGTGTGTATGTGTGTGTGTGTGTGTGTGTGTGCTGTGTGTGTCTCCATGATGTGGTCTGGCTTGTTTATTGGAGGCCGGGGGAGGATTATTTACAGGAGCACGTGTGGTTACTTACCAGTGGCTATACCATTGAAGAAAACTATGGGTCTCCATCCTTTGAATTCATTAGGCGGATGTGGGTGTCTCTAGGAGGAAATCCTTTGGAGATTGGGCAAGTCTCACCTTTTCTTTCTGCGGAGAGGATCTTGAGGGCCAGGAAGTGACCCGTTTAGAGTCACAATCTGGCGCTCTGCAGGGAAGGAAGTCACACAGATCTCTGGGAGCCCCTCCTGGAGGCAGGGCTGGGCAGAAAGGTTCCTAACTGTTCCAAGTGTCAGAGAAAAGCGTTGCCTACTTGCTTCCGCACGTGCTACTTCCAGAGAAGGTGTTTCATCAACAGAAATGCTGATTCTTTGGCTTTCTCATGCTAAATTTAGAAATGACATTTGCATTTCCGCAGTTCAACAGCGCCAGCTCAGAAACAGCTCCCAGAGCTTAGCGGCCAAGTGAATAGTTTCCCTTTCTTGGCTGTTGGGAATTAGCAGAATTAGGGCGCGCCTGTAACAGGGTAGATGAAGACAGTTTAATGTATGGAATGCCTTTTTTTTAGGAGGTAAAATGAATTGTACTTTGACTTTCGAAAAGGCTGGGGGGTGGGGCTTCCTTCCTTCCTTCCTTCCTTCCTTCCTTCCTTCCTTCCTTCCTTCCTTCCTTCCTTCCTCCCTCCCTCCCTCCCTTCCTTTCTTCCTCTTGGTTTTTCCAGACAGGGTTTCTCTGTAGCTTTGGAGCCTGTCCTAGAACTCACTTTGTAGACCAGGCTGGCTTTGAACTCACAAAGATCCACCTGCCTCAGTCTCTCTGGTGCTAGGATTAAAGGTGTGCACCACCACTGCCTGGCACCCCTGCACTTCCTACCTCATTCATTTAAAGAATAACTGCCGAGGCTCTCGCTACATAGTCCCTGCATTCTCAGCTCTCCCCCGCTTCCTTCCTATTCTCCTTGTCCATCCCCCTTTTCTGGGGGTGCGGGTGGGTGGACTAATTTTGAATCTGAAATTTTCTTTTTATTTTATTGCACACATTTCTTTTTATTTTATTGTGGCTGTAACAGGCCGCACGGTGCTGTGGCGGTCAAAGGACAACCTGCAGGTGTGGGTTGTTTCCTTCATCTGGTTCCGGGGTAGAACTCAGGCCACCAGGCTCCCCAGCAACCACCGTTCACCTGCTGAGCCATCTCACCGGCCCCAAATCCGAACATTTCTGATGCCTTATTGACAGCTCAAGTTTGGACAGGATTTCCTTTCATTCTGCAGTGTGCTGTCTCTGGCTGTGGCCCTGTGAGCTTGCTAGTTTTTCTGATGGAGTTCAAATATTTGAAGTATTACACTGACACTTCTCCGTCTTGGCAGACTTCTCACAGCTACTGAGCAAAGGAACAAATCTCGTTTCCTGGTCAAGAGGGTGGAAACTGTCCACTAGCACCTATCTGAGGAGTTGTCAATCTCCCTTTGGTGGTAGCCATCTACTGCTTTCCGAAATGTCTGAAACCATGAGCATGTGTCACCATGAGAGGGCAGTGTGCACTCTCCTCAGGAGCCCGCGCAAGCCCGCGGCTCCCTGTCGAGGTAAAAGGATTTGTCTGGCAAAGGGCAAACCCATTAGGCATCCTGAGCTTTCTTGCTTGTCATCATGGAGGCGATGATTGGGAAGTCCCGATTGCCCGCACCATCTCCACAGTGCACGTCTTGAAGCATTCCCTTTCCAAGTTACTGCTTTGGTTTTCGCCTGTGCGTGACACGTGAGTGAGAGACCCAGAGGCTTTTCCCCACTGTTGTTAGGCAAGTCTGTCTTCACTCGGTGGAAGTTCTCACCCGGTCCAGCTGGCCCCGAGGTAACAGGAACGTGCTTAACAAGACAGCAATAGTTAAAGTTTTAAAAAGAGCCTTTATTCCCCGGGGGTGGGGTCATGTCAGAATGTTCTGGTAAGTTCTTGCTGATAAAAACCTAAGGCTAACGTACATGAAGATTTAGTTAATTATTTTTTTCAGACCTGTTTTTTTTTTTTTTTTTTTTTTTTTTCTTGAGATACCTAAAAAAGTAGGAGGTTTGTGTTGTTTTGTTATTTCTTATGGACCCCATGAGTCACAAATCAGAGTCAGGAGGTGGCATTTGTACATTTGAAATGTGGCCTCCTGCTCACCATAGAGTCTCATCGATGGATCTGTTTGGCAAATGGATCCAGAATTGGCAAAATTACGATTGTGTCAATGGTCTGGGCTGCGTTTGTTCATGTATGAAGCAGGGAAGGGAGGGAGGGAGGGAGGGAGGGAGGGAGGGAGGGAGGGAGGGAGGGAGGGAGGGAGGGAGACAGGGAGGGTCTGGCTCACACTTTCCTCTTTTTATACAGAATTCAGCAAATGGATTGCTTGCTTTAGAGCTGCAGGCAGGGTGGCCCCTGGAGGCTGCTGTGGGATGTTCTGTTGACTGAGGGTTCGGGCCGCCATTCTGCCAGAATCTCTCTAGAGGGCAGTAAGGGCTGGCAGTTCTTTGCGGATTTTCTAAGACGAGGAATCTTCACTGGACAGCTGCAAAGGTCAGGAAGGGCAGCAATGGTGCCACAGAGGAGGGGTGGAGTGTTCCAGAAAGGAGATGCTGTGGTCCTCTTAAGTCTTAAGGGTTGCTATCTGGTGATGATGGGCAGAAAGGGCTTTCGCCTTTCCCCAGTAGAACAGTTAGAGCCAATGCACTTACAAATACTTCCACGTACTGATGATTGGCCAGGGAGTCTAGCATTTGATGGCTCCTAGGACTGTGTCTTTCAAGTTGCGGAAAGCTCATGTCTACAAGTCCTAGCAGGGAAGCTGGGAAGGGGAAATTTGTGACCCTAGGGTGATGTTAGGGTACTCTACCAGGGACAGTCATGCTTCTAGGAGGCATCACGTGACTTTTTACTCACAGAGAAGGGCTAGTGGCATCTAGGGATGAGAGAGAAGACCTGTACTAATGAAGATGTATTGATTCTTCACACCAGCAAAACAGGGTGAGAAGCCTGGCCTGACGCACTGGGGAGCTGAAGGGACTTAGGGAGCAAGCACCAAGGGTGGTGGGAGGAGATTTAGATGAGGTTGCAGAGTGAGCTCTGCATGCTTCCTGCAAATAGGGAGGTCCCTCCAGGGCTGCTGGGAGTTTGAGACTATGTTTGCACTCTTTGGTGTCCCCATACACTAAGCTTTGTTGGACTCCCCTCTTGTAGAAGATGTCTAGATTTATTTTAAAAAGGATTTACTTGTTTTATTTTATGAGTGTTTTGCTGCTTGAAGGTATACACACCACATGTATGTATTGCTTGTGGAGGCCAGAAGTGGGCACTGGAGTTCTAGATGGTTGGGAGCTGTCATGTGGGTACTGGGATTTGAACCCAGGTCCTTTGTAAGAGCATCCAGTGCTCTTAACTGGTGGGCCATCTCTCCAGCTTGCTAATGCCAGTTTTCGGCCACTACTTTCTGCATTTTCATCTGCCAAAGTTTGGTAATTAAGACATCACTGTCAAACTCACGGTCCTCAGGGGAGATCAGACCTTTCTGCAGCATAACTTAGCACCGCAAACAGAAGCTAATTCTTTAAAAAATTATGACATGACATCATGCCTTGATGTAATGGGATGTGACAGGCTATGAGCTTTATTTCTGTAAGATCTCCTCAACATAAAGCAGGAAATGGATTAATATGGTTTACAGTGCCCAGGCTGCCAGAGACTGGACCACATGTCCAATCAGGCTTAGCCACGTGCCCTACACACTGGGGCAGCAGCGTCCAGCTGGGTGCTTAGATCCGTTTGGTGTGCAAAGTCTGGATTCCTAATTTTTTTCTGAGACTCTCTAAGGGGTCAAGATGCAGAGTGTGGCGGGGGGAGGGGCCTAGGTCACCTGATTCATGCTGCCGAGGGATGTGATTTTAGAATGGGAATTCCCATGGCTTCCCGCAGCGTGGCCTGCAATCATAGTTCATCTCACATGAAAGGAGGCTGGGTTTTAATGGTCTGGTTCCATGCTAAGAAAACCTTGGAGAATTCCTATGGGTCCACTGTAATGAATAATTTATTCAACCAGCGTGGGAAGGGGTAGTGACAGCTTAGATGGCATATATTTGGCTGCCCCAACCTAAGGCATCTATTTCTTGGTTCATAGATAGGCATGCAGTGATAATTCCCTCTTAGATTAGGAAGCAAGGAGGGGAGAGTGTTTCTAGAAGAGGGTTGAAGTGAGTGGCTGGTTAGCTTGAGGTAGCCTGGCTGGCTTCGAAGCTTGCAGTCTGTGGTTATAACCTTGCTAAACTCATCGCGAGGGGAGCAACGTCCAGTGGAAGGTTAAAAATGGAGGCCGGATGAACTTTGCAAGCCTGGAAGCTCGGTGGGATGCGAGAAGAGATTGAGTTACAGAAGATGCAGGAATGAGTGATTGATTCTCATTGGAGGAGAGTCAGTAAGAGTGAGTCTCATTGGAGGAGAGTCAGTATGAGAGAGTCTCATTGGAGGAGAGTCAGTAAGAGAGATTCTCATTGGAGGAGAGTCAATATGAGTGAGTCTCATTGGAGGAGAGTCAGTAAGAGTGAGTCTCATTGGAGGAGAGTCAGTAAGAGCGAGTCTCATTGGAGGAGAGTCAGTAAGAGCGAGTCTCATTGGAGGAGAGTCAGTAAGAGCGAGTTTCATTGGAGGAGAGGGGTGATCGAATCTCGTCCTGGTCAAGATGGCTCAGTAACATCTCCCTGCATCCCCGTGTTGGGGATTTTCTTTTGTGTGTACATGGATGTGTACAGATTTGCATGTATATGTGTATGTGTGTATATGGAGGTCGGAGGGTAACTTCGGGTGTTGTTCCCCAGGCGTTGTGCTTATTTTTTTGAGACAGAATCCCTTACTAGGCTGGAGCTGACCGAGTAGGCTAAACTTGTGGTTACAGAGCTCCAGGGACCCTCCTGTTGTTGCCTGCTGAACACTGGGATCACGAGTGCACTTGGCTTTTTAAAATGTTGGGTTCTGGGGATTGAACTCAGGCCCTCATGCTTCTACAGCACGCACTTTACCAACTGAGCCATCTCCCTACTCCTTGTGGGGGTCTGAAGTTGTGTGAGCGTCTAAAGAAGGAGACTCACAATTGATTGGCAATGTCTGCCCTGGCTGTAGAAGTTATGCACGACAGCACACTGGATACGCGTTCATAACAGCTAATGCAAAGGCATGCTTGTGCTGGGGTTCAGAGATGGAAGGAGAGAGGGAGGAGAAAGAGAGTAGAGAGAGCTAAAGAGACAAGAGAAAAAAAAAGAGAAAAGGTGAGGAGAAGCGGGAGGGGGGAGAGAGCTAGAGCTAGATATGATTGATTAGTAATGTCTGCCATGGGTGTAGGAGTTAAGGGATACTTAGACATAGTGCTCAGCCCTGGCATGCATAATCTCCTCCAGTTGTCTTGGTAGATGCCTGTTTGATTTTCTCTCTTTATTTTTATTTTATTTGCTTGTCAGCTAACTTGACCAGGTAACCAACAGCTGAGGAAGTACAGCAGAAACCATGGAGAATGTGGTTTGATGTCTCTCATGCTGCTTCACGGTCAGCTAGCTTTCCTGTACAGCCGAGGACCATGTGCCCAGGGAATGACTCAATCCATAGCGGGCCAGCATTCCTATGTCAGTTTACAATCAATACAGTCCAACACAGGCCAATATGATCGGCCCAATCCCCAAACTAAGACTCCCTTCTCAGGTAACTAAAGGCTGTGCCAGGTTGACAGTCAACGTAGACTAGGATAGTAGAGGGACCAGGATCTTAGGAATGACATCAACAAGAACTTGGCGTTTGAGTGGACTAGAAACCCCTAAGGCATTGCACATGCAAGAGGAGATGGGGAGAACAGTGTGGAACAAGGTCATGGGTAAGTCACAGCAGAGAAGTGACATCTCCAGGGCACCCCTGAAGGTGAATCTCAAAGGGGGAAAGGCTCTAGGGAGGCCGCTGTGAGAAGACAGAAGGTGAACAGCTCCTGGCAGGTGTCCAGTGCCAACACACAGAGCATAGACGCTACAGTGTGGCCATGTTGACTCACCTGGAATGTTTGACGCATCCATTGTGCAGCCGGAGAGCTGCTAAGTAGGAGCCTCTTTCCCCTACTTTCCACTGTCACCCGTCTCCACTGCCACCCGTCTCCACTGTCACCCATCCCATTGCATGAATGTAAGTTCATGCCCTTAGTAAGTTCAGGATTGGAGGCAATGCTCACACAGATCTCAGGTCCCCAGGAAAAGCTCCAGAGGTGAGGGTCAGTTTGTGATTAGAAAGATAAGTCTTGTAAGAAGTGTGTGTGTGTGTGTGTGTGTGTGTGTGTGTGTGTGTGTGCGCACACACGCACGTGCACCGGTTTTTGGTGGTGCATGCTTCTAATCCCAGCACTCAGGAGGCAGAGGCAGGCAGATCTCTGTGAGTTCAAGGCCAGCCTGGTCTACAGAGTGAGTTCCAGGACATTCTCCAAAGCAATACATAGAAACCCTGTCTTGAAAAACAAAAAAGTAGTGCATATGTGTGTGTCTGTGTGCACACTGGGGATTTGAACTCATGTCCTTATGCTTGTGCAGTAGGCACTTTACCTGCTGAACCATTTTCCCAGCTTACAGTGTGCCTTGTTTGTCTCTGCTCTGTCATGTTAGATAGATGGTTGTGTTGCAGGTAGAACACCCCGAGGGAGTCTGGCTCTCAGAATCTGTCAGTCAAATGCTCACTCAGATATCACCTGCCAAGCACAGTCCCCTTCAGGTGAGCTTGGTTCTGTCTGCCCCTCTTAGCCTCACACCTACCGCTAATGCGGTCAGACTCCGGTGTGTGATCTGAAGCTCTTGGGAATGTAATGTTTGGGTTTCTGCTGCTGTGAAGAGACACCATGACCACAGCAACTCTTACAAAGGAAACGTTTCACTGAGGCTGGCTTACAGTTTCAGAGGTTTAGTCCATTATCATCATGGTGGCAGGCAGACATGGTCCTGGAGAAGGAGCTGAGAGTTCTACTTCTTGTGCAGGCAACAGGAAGTAGTCTGTCTCACTGGGCGTGGCTTGAGCATATATGAGACCTCAGAGTCCACATCTGCAGTGACACACTTCCTCCAACAAGGCCACACCTACTCCTACAAGGCCACAGTGACACACTTCCTCCAACAAGGCCACACCTACTCCTACAAGGCCACAGTGACACACTTCCTCCAACAAGGCCACACCTACTCCTACAAGGCCACAGTGACACACTTCCTCCAACAAGGCCACACCTACTCCTACAAGGCCACAGTGACACACTTCCTCCAACAAGGCCACACCTACTCCTACAAGGCCACACCTACTCCTACAAGGCCACACCTCCTGATAGTGCCATTCCCTTTAGGGCCATTTTCTTTCAAGCCACCACACAGCACTGTGGATACTTTGGGATAGCTTCTTAGGACTGGGACATGTGAGTCAGGCGGGTCCTCTGCAGGCTTCCTGCTGCCCGTGGCCATCAAGGAGAACATGGAAATTATTCTGGTGGTTAGGGAAGAAAAGCAAACTGGATTCACATGTGTTCGCTGCATGGTCTGCTTCTTGGCTGTATAGGTATCGCACGGAGATCTGGAAGGTTCTGGGGCATTGTGTGCACTGGCTCTCTGAAAGCTAACTTATAACTTCTCATCATCAAAAATACATAAAAGAGAGTGGGGTTTCACCAGATGGCTTCAGTCTCAGTGTGTGAAGATTGTGTGTTTTCCTGTACTGGTCCAGCTGTGTGATATTCTGCAAGGTGTCCACATAGCTCTATGAGAACTTGGAGAAAGAGAAACCTATCTGGTTCTCAGAGTGCTGGGAGTGAGTGAGTTGGTGAAATATGCCTTTGGGGTTGTCTTAGTTTCATTTATGTTACAGTTATAAAAGACTCTGACCAAAACAAAAATCAAATCAAAAACAAAAACACCAAACAAACAAACAACCCTTTCCAACAAAACAAAACATAGGGGAGAAAAGGCCTTATTTCTACCCACAATTCTAGGTTACAGTTCTTTATTGTGGGGAAGATGAGGCAGCCAATCACATCCCATCAACAGACAAGAAGAGTGAGAAGTGTGCCTGCTCAGTGCTCGCCCGCCTGTGCTCAGCTGCTCCTCTAAACTCACACACAGCCTAGGACCATTTGCCTAGGGCGTGGTGCCACCCACCCTGGGCTGGGTCTTCCCATGGCAGTTATTTTAACTAACATACCCACAGTCTAACCCAGGTTATTCTAGCTTGTGTCAAATCCATCCTAAGTTAACTAGTCAAAGCCACTGGGGTCATAGCCTGGTTCACTGCCTGCCAGACTTGATGTGACGGCTTATCGGGTGTCAGGCTGGTTCCCCCCCTTCCACTGTTTCTGCCCACTCACTTACCTCCCAGCTTTCCCACACCTCTTGGGTTTCTCTCTCTCTTGCTTTCTCGCCCCAAGCTGCTATTGTGTGATGTCAAGGTGAAGACTTGGCCGTCGATGACAGAGACGGCGAGCAGCCACTGACTGAGTTCCTAGGCACGAGGCCCTCAGAGACATGGACGTGTATCTGCTCCCACCATCACGGCTCTGCATCAGCGTAAGTCACAAGCGCCAAGCAAGCCCTACGTGATGAGGAGCCAGCATCACTAGGAGCTCATTTGGGGTGGGAGGAGTGGGAGAGCGGGCCATGTACGCCTCCACAGCCAGAGAGGACAGACAACTCTTTCTGTCCATGGAAGTGGAACTCCATGACGTCATGCTGGCACACGTCGCCAGGCTGAAACTCACCTGGACTCTGAGTTCTGTCCATGGCCTTCTTAGTCTGTAACCTGGGCAGTAAGGGGCTGTGTGCAGTGAGGCTGTTAAGACAATTAAACTGCAAGCACCAAACAATTAGATAAAAGAGCCAACCACTCACGGCAGGGAAAGCCAGCGAGTGCCACCCTGCAGAGCACCGGCAAGGCGACTGGGGCTTTAGCAGACTCTGTTGACTCACGGCTGTCCCAGCGAAGCCTGGCAGAGTGTGTGCTTCCAGTGTATGTCACTGGAGAGGAGAAGTAGAGGAGACAGAAGCAGCAGGGACTAGAACTGCCTGTTCCGTGACTTCGCTTTAGCTGCTGTGTTCCATTCATGTATTTTCTGGGCTCTGGCGTGAAGGAGGTTTACAGATATCCAGCAACAGTCTCCAGTTGGTGGTCCAGCACAGTGAATGCCTGTTTGCATCTCACAGGGAAGGCTGTCTGTGATGGGTTTGCTGGACACACCCTCCTTTGTTTGAAAAGGATCTCATATAGCGCAGGTTAGCCTCAAATTCATGGCATAGCTGAGGCATGCAGTTAAGGCTGGCCTTGGGCTTGTAATTCTCCTGCCTCTACCTCTTGAGTGTCAAGATTATAATTCCAGGTTTTATTTAGTACTGGCGACTGAACCCAAGCTTCATGCTTACTTGATACACTGTCTGTACCCTCTATATAAACTACGTGAACTATGTCTCTAGTCCATACCACCTTTGTGTCATCTGGAAGGATAATTTGGCCATTTCCAAATGTCACTTATGTGCCACCCATACAACCCAAACCCTGGGTATGTTGATGCTTCCCTGTTTCATTTTGTGCCTGGCTACACTGCAGCTTCAATTTATTGTATTTATGAGTGTGTGGATAACTTGGAGCCAGTTTAAAAGGGCCTTCTTCCTAAAGACACACCTGATCTCAGGTCCAAACACTCCCCACATTTCATCCATCTCCCCCTTCCCTCTGGTAAACTAAGACATTCTCCCATTCCTGTGTTGTGTGTGTTGAGTAGAAATAATATGTTTGTGTGCTTGGCATCTGGACCATCCATCTCATGTCTCCCAGAAGCATCTTCCAGTCCCTGAACATCTGGGTTTCCCACTTGCAAACAAATCCAAGATTACCCAAGAGTTTAAGTTAGACTTTCAGCTGGATGAATTGTCTCACACATTTGGAAGGGGAGGCTGTGTGATCACGTTTGGATTTTAAAGAAAAGCTGCTTGAGGCATTGGCTCTATTGTGTATTTGTGGTTTGATCGTCTAGATTTTAGTTCTATTTTTTTTAAAGATTTATTTTTATTCATGCTTATGTGTGCATGTTTGTGTGCGTGCACGCTGCATGTGAGCCAGAGCCCAGGGAGACCAGGGAGGGCGGAAGGTCACCTGGAGCTCCAGTTACAGGCGGTTGTGAGGCGCCTGACCCAGGCGCTGGGAACGAAGCTCAGATCCTCTGGAAGAGCAGGAACTGATGGCTGCACCATCTCTAGCGCCTTAATTGAGCGTTTACAGGGGTGTTTGGGATCTGGTCGGCCGCCCTCATGCTTACCCAACAAAGACTTTATCCACAAAGCCGTTTCCAAACCCTCAAGTTGGTTCCAAATAGAATGTTCTTGAAGGTGAAGTGACATGTGTGCACTGTGTACTTATCAACAAGGAGCCCCTCTGAAATCCAAGAACTTATATTATTTACCAATTCATAGGAAGTGAGGAAGTTTTTTTTTTGTATTTATTTTTATTAGCATATATTTGATGGGAGATGTCATTCTATAAATATGTTTCTCTTTTTGATTAATGAATAAAGCGCTGTTGGCCAATAGAGAAGCAAGGTAGGTGGGAGTAGGAGAGGTGGAGGATTCTGGGAAACGTAGGACAGAGTCAAGATGTGATCTCAGGGGGAAGAGTTGTGAGTCTGGCATTCTTGGTAAGATAAGACCATGTAGAAATACATGTATTGGTAATTATGAGTTAGTATTTAAGACAGAGCTAGCCAATAAGAAACACTAGTAGCAGGCCAACAGCTTTATATCTAATACAGCATCTCTGTGTGTTATTTGGGGCTGACACGGTGTGGGACCAGGCTGGTGGGAAAGAGCTCATAACATATTAATTATACTTAACGGATTTCATCATGGTATTTTCATACACACGTGTATGTACAGGAGCAGAGGAGATGTGGGAAGATGGGTTGGGGAGGGACGGGTAAGAACAAAGCGTGGTGACAAGTGTTTGAATATTCTGTAATGAAACCCATCAGTTACATGCTAACTTAAACAGCCGATTGAAATGCTAATTCGTTTACAAGGGGGAATAAGCCCAGCTCTAGCTATTACATGTAAAAATATGATCGAAAACTTAAGCTGGCTCTGTTAGTTTCCTGGGAGCCCGGTAACAAAATACCAGCTACTTTGTCATTTTGAACAGCAGACTTGTTCACTGGCAGCTGTGGAGGACAGAAAGTGAAATGTGTGCTGCTGGGCCAGAGTCAAGATGTTGACAGGGCCGCACTTGCCTGTTCCTCGGGTGGCTGCTGCTGTTCCTTGTGGCCACCTCCTCCCTAGCGATTACACGCTCCTGTCTTCTCAGTGTTAGAGTCTTTGTTTCTCCACAGCCTACACTCACACCCGCTAACTTTCTTAGCGTATCAGGTGACATTGCCTGTTTCAGCTACTAGGGTGTGGGTGCCTTTGAGTACCATGGAGGAGCTTCTACCTCAGGCCAGGAGCCAGCTGCTCAGACACTGCCACCAGAACTGCCCCCATCTTCCTCCTCCATCTGTCGTTATCAGGTTGGTGCGTCCCTCGAGTTGCTAGTGATAAAATGCCACCAGGTGCTGCAGACAAGAGGACAGGCTGGTTTTCTGGGTCAAATGCTCCTGTTTTTGTCAATCAAGTGTAGCCACGCCCATTTGTCTATGATTTTTCTATGGTTGAGTTAGTGATTGTAACACAGAGCCAGTGGCTTGCCAAGCCTCTGATAGTCACTCCTGGCATCACAGGGCTCATAGGCTTCTGCTCTTGGCTGACACCCTGCCAGTTAACGAATTACAGTTGGAAAAAACCCCTCAAAGTGCCATATAAGGCTCAGCCTTGAACTAGTCAATGTGACCAGGGAAATAGAAATCTCTAACAGGGTCTACTATTTTGTTCCTAGTCAAATCCTGCTTGCAACACAGGCACTTGGGAGGTGGAAGACTGGAGGTTCAGGGGTTCAAAGCCATCTTAGGTTACTTGGTGTGTTCAAGGCTATCCAACTCATAAGATCTCTCGAAACACAAAACTGAAACAACACTGACTAGACCAAACTGAACAACCAAACACCTGTCCCCCCCCAACCCCAGACAAAGCAAACAGACCAAACCACAGATGAGAGAGGCCTTGCTTTCCATAGATCTTAAGTCAATTGCAGAGCAGTGGCAAATGGATGTTGAGCAAGACTAGAGGACACACCACTAAGACCACTTTGCTTGGGAAGAATAGAGGTCCCCACTGCAAGGCGGGACCTTGAAGATGCAGACGACAGGGGAGGATTGGGAATCAGGGATAGCTCTGGCATCAATTGGGATTGCCACATATTCCTCAAAGCAAAAGTTTGGGAGATAGCCAAAGGACAGAGAGAAGACTCTAGAAAGTTAAGGGAATAGAAATGCCTATTTTTTTTTCTTTTTTCTTTCTTTTTTTTTTTTTTTTGCGGGGGTATGGAGAATGAGTCACAGAGACAAGAGCAGAGGCAGAGTCATAGGAGAGGAGCCTTACAGGGTCAGGTGCACAGTGAGGAATGGGTGGCGGGGATTGTGGGGGGGGAGGAGTTAGTTCTGTCAGCAGAACAGGGTTGACCAAAATGGCTGCAGGCTCTGGGTTGGCTGTGGTGTTGTGTTCTCCCTTCAACATTTAAGTGTCCCAAGTGTGTGTCGTCCCTTGCCCCCCATGGGTTCTCTAACTCAGGATTTCCAAGAATAATGAAACTTTTCCGCTAAGAGCTTTGAACTTACAGGAGACTGTTAAAATGTGCTTAACTCTTGATCTTTACAATCAAGACGTTTTTAAACGTGCAGACCGTTTTTATCATAATTTTGCTTTTCGACAAAGTATTTTGAGATAATTTTTTAATGGAAGATGCCATATAAAAATAAATTGGTTTGAAATGGCAGAGGCTTTACAAAGATTATCATAGATTGATAAAGTGGGTCACCTCCTTACGTGTTTGGCACCATGCCCAGGGAGGGAAAGTTAAAGAGAAGAGAAAGAGGCAAAATTTGGGCAAGGGCAGGGGGCGCTTAGCTCGGAAAGATGAGCACTGTAACGTTCAAAGGGAATGGTGACCTTTCACGCCACAAACGGTGGCCTTTGTCGTCGTGTCCTTAAAAGTATCCTGGTGGGAGCACGGCAACACGCTTAGATTTGTGACAGCCGAAAACGGTGTGCCTGTGTGTGGATCTTAATGAAGAAATAAAAAGCACAGTGCGAGCTTGTGAGTGCCTGCATCTGCATCTAGCATTCCAAGAAGCTGGGGAAGTGTTAGAGGAGGTGAAATAGTAAGGGCCTTCGCCTCTGGGCAGTTAGTACCTGTCTGTGTAGCAGACTCCTCCCTCGGCCTGTCAATATATCGATGCTTGCCTCTGCACACATGGCAAAGCCTTTGGACAACAGTGACCGGGCCTCTTCCCAGCAAAACTCTTGAAAATTACTGTGTTAAAATTCAATATTGATCAGCCATGGAATTTGGGCTGAGTGCAGGTATATAGGCAGGGTGGACCAGAAGAGTGCCCAAGTCACTATTGATCTCCAAGATTCCACAGAAGTTTCCAGAAGCACTCCTTGACCTCAAACCCACCTGAGCTATTTGCTAAAAAAGACATCATCTTTGCTCTTACCTTAGACAAGACATGCCAGGGTCTGGGAGTCTGACGAATTCTGTCTCTTCAGAGTTTTAGTCATCATTTACACATGGACGTTTATGATGGTTATAGATTACTATAGTTTAGATGATGCACCTCCATGATTAGAAACTTAAGACAGTCAAGGCGACACATAGTCCATGCAAGCCTGGATCTCTGATTTTCCATGTATTTTTTCCTCTTCAAAGGTGAAAACGCTGTTGCCCCAATCCCTGTAGGGTATTTAGAGACTGTCAATCATGGATCCATCTGTATGTGCATAAATCTTTGTGTGTATGAAAGCATATACCCCTGAGAAGGGAGAGCAAAGATAAAAAAGGGCTGTAGACATACATGTATACATATGTGCACATACACAGCTCTATAGAGATACATTTAAGATAGAAAACTCAGAAATTATATACACAGTTTAACAATTAAAAATATTTAGTGTGTGGGTGTTTTGCCTGTGCACATATATGTACCATGTGTGTGTTCAGTGCCTGGTGGAGGCCAGAAAAGGGCATAAGATCCCCTGCAACTGGAGTTACAGAGAGTTATGAGCTACAATTTGTGTGTGTGTGTGTGTGTGTGTGTGTGTGTGCTGGGAATAGAACCCAGGATCTCTGAATCCCCTCCCTTCTTAAAGTTTAATTCTGTAGATCTGTATTTAAAGCCCAGGCATGGTAACACACACTTTTTAAAATTTTTTTCAAGACAGGGTTTCTCTATGAAACAGCCCTGGCTGTTTTGGAACTCACTCTGTAGACCAGGCTTTCTACAGAGATCTGCCTGTCTCTGCCTCCTGTGTGCTGAAATTAAAGGTGTGTGCCACCACTGCCTGGCTGTAGCTCCTCATTTAAAACAATATTGTTAGTTTTTGGCTGTTGGCTAGAAGCTTCGCCATTGACCAGTCTTCCTGGTGGATGCTCAGCTTGTCTCTAGCAATTGCCAACCACAGGCAATGCTATAAGGGATAGTTTTGATGTATTTTACGGGGAGAGAATGGACACACTGTAGTAGATGGATCTTTGAGTTTCATCATAGGATATGAATCTTGGCTTGTGTCAACAGAAGAAGAATTTACTAGAGGGTTCACAGAAGATGAGAGTGTAGAGAGACCAGGAAAACGTCAGGTCAGGCAGTGGAAGGAACTGGTATCATCCAGACCTGCTGCCCGGAAGAAGAAGAAGAAGCACCTTTGGTCGAAACCGAAACTTCACCCAGGAGCATGGGAGCCGCCATTTTGGAAATCTAGGAGCATGGGGGCTCTCCAGTGCCCCTGGTGCCTTTGCCTAGGAGATGGTATGTGACCCAGTTTCACTCATGAATTAAGTGTGTGTGTGTGTGTGTGTGTGAGACATGTCAAAGACTCTGACATTGGAGCTTATTATGATGTCTGAGCTCCATGGGAGCCTGGGAAGTCAGAATAAGATGACAGTGAGAGTTTGTCCACAACACCTACCAAGTTTTTTTTTAAGTGACTCAAAGCCTTTCACAAAAGGAGATGTGATGAGGTTTCTCTTCAAAGCTGATACAGTACCAAGGCTGTGGGCACAGGGGATTTCCTAGGAGCACAGGTGAAGGCCTGGGGAAACTGAGGCCAGAAAGGAAGGAATGTCAACAAAGGATGTCTTCGTGTATGCCAGCCAGGGCTATGTTCCCTTGTGAGGGTCCTGAGGACTTGCGTAAACACACACTAGCACCAACCCAGGGCTTCTGGGAAAGCCAGAGGCCCTGTCCCTTCACAGTTAGTCCCCTGCCAAGGTTTACCCACAGGCGCCTCCTGGAGGGACAACCATACCCAGGTAGGGAAAGAGTCAAGAAGGCTTGAGGTGGGAAGCACAATGGCCCTGGTAAACTCAGAGGCTGAGTGTGAGGTGTGTAGCCACAGTGCCTGCCGCCATGGGGTCATAAGCAAAAGCTGGTTGGCTGGGAAGAATTCAGGATAAGAAAGGAAAGATGTGTGGGGAGAAAACTTCACGGAATACTCAGAACACTTGCTTTACAGACGGGAGAACCGGAGTTTGGGGTCCAGCATCCGTGTAAAAAGCCAGGCAATTAGCTGGGTATAGTGGCAAACGCTACAGTGTGTTCGAGGTAGATCTATGTGTGTTTGAGGCCAGTCTTGTCTACAGAGTGAGTTTGAGGCCAGATATGGCTAAATAGTGAGACCTTGTCAAAATAAAGAAAGCAGAACAGAACAAGACCAAAAACACCAGTTGGGTGGGTGGCCCGGACCTTTAATCCCTTCGCTAGGGAGGAAGAGGCAGGAGGCAGCTGGGGCTTGCTGGGCACCCAGTCATGTTCAGCGAGAGACTTTGCCTCAAAAATATAAGGTGGGAATGACTGAAAAAGACACCCGGCGTTGATGTCTAGCCCCCATACACTTGTGCACATATACCTACAAACACATACAAACAAGCGCACAGACAGACGGACACGCAGACACACAGAAGGACAATAGAAGGGTAAGCAGAAAGTTAAGGCTAACCATGTTCATTCATTGACCAGTGAACAAATACTTTCTTGATGTATCTGATCTCTATGAAGACTATATAAAACTTGATCGATAGTGCGAGCATCGTCGTCTTTGTTTACTATCGATAGACATCAGCTAATTCGAGGCCGCCAGACAGCGTTTGCTTCCTTGTCAGCCGGCAGGAACGTATTTCTATATGCCAATTTTTTCCCCCTCTTTTTGAGCTGTACTGATGAGCACACATGAAATTGTGACTGCGCCATTAGGTTTGATGAATCCATATAATTGCTGCACAAATATTTTGAATTTAATTGCATGCAATGTAGTTAACACTCAGTCATCATTGCCAATAAGGGGGGCATTGGCAGAGATAATTCAAAACAGTGGGAAATCCAAAATCATTTATGTGAGGCTTTGGCGGCCCACATTTGACTCAGGGCAGCTGAATCACCTATGTAATTCTATTTTGTTTAAGCTAGGAGGAAAATTTGTTTTCATTTGAAACAAGACAAAACAAAACAAAACCCATGGGCAGATGGAAGAGAAGAATTGAAATTTATTCTGGGTGCTGGTGAAGGTGGGCACTGCAAGCTTTTAGCCCATGTAGAGTTGATGCCTCAGATCTCATCGGACCAGATCATCTCTCCTTGCTGCTCCTGCTTATTAAGCAACAGCCACCGTATTAAGATATCCACAGAGACGAGCTCATTCCGTCCTCATAGCCACCATGACTAGGGGCATAGTGACAGAGGGATGAAACTTCTAGAATAAAACTAGGTGGTTGTCATGTGAGTTTCTGCCAAGTTATTAGTTTGGTGAAAGTGGCCAAACCACGAGTACCAGGCCAGATGAATTTCCTCACGTAGCGATGACAATGGTGGTAAGCCATTGATTATTGACAGACTATGTTGATTCTCTGTGGCAGGTCACAATCAAACACTCTTGTGCAGCTGCAGGTCTCAGGGAACCTTCTGGATCAGTGTCCCTTAAACTTTTTAAGTGTTTCTGAGCTGTTGGGACCTTGTTGATGTTGATCAGGTAGGTGTGGAAGGAGGCTCTAAAGATTGCTCATGGTGGTGACTTGGGGACACCTGCTGAGGAGCACGGGCGTGGACGGACACTCTTTGTCAAATACTGTCACTTCAGCCTATTGTCTTTGTTTCTATAACAAGTTTGGGAATGCGGACATTCCTTTCCTCTCCTCTATCTGCCATCCAAGGTCCAATTCAGGCTTTGGGTTTCCACAAAGTCTCTCGGCACCCTGGATCCTTTAGATAGCCCCTTCCGACTCCCAGTATGCATACAGCTAAGTCTGAGAAGCATCATAGGCTCAAGCTGTGGACACAAAATCCTGGGATAGCCAGTGTTTCACTTAGCTTTAAAATATTCCTCATTTTTCTCACACATGCTTGTGAAGTATCTCGATCCTATTCACTTCCCACAACTCCCTCTCCTCCTCTCCACCGTCTCTGGGGCTCTCCTTCCCACTTCCTACTTCCATGTCCTTTTTTTTAAAAATGGATCACGGAGTTCAGTGAGAGTTGCTTGTGTGAGCCTGGGTATGGGGCTGTGGGCCTCATGCCAGTGGCTACACCGCCCGAGAGAACTGATTGGCTCTCTCCCGGCAGCAGAGAGCACCTGCAGAGGGGTGGGGTCTCATGAGCCCCTCCCCAGACCATGCTGGAATTTTGATTGGTTTGGTCCTGTGTCCCCTCGTGCTCCCCTCAGTGTCTGAGTACAGCAGCCATGTCTCGCCCAGGGGCCAGCCTTTCACAGAACTCCCCTTGCTCCAGCGCTGACATTTTGTGCACGACAGGGCCCTTTAATGTGGACTATTTTCCGTCTGTGGACATTTAACGTCTTGTGTGCTCTTCCGAGTCATCATCTCTAACAGCAGTAAATAGTCAGACAGAACGGCTCCACACTTGGCCTCCATTTGTCCCTCAGAGGACATTGTAGTTCTAGAATTTTCCTTGTCTCATTTTGTAGATTAATATCCAAGGATGGGTGGACTCGTGGGAGCTGAGTTGGACTTGAACCTAAACCTTCTACTTAATTCTTTTAAACTTGAAGTTTTGGGGGAGCAAGTGCTGCGCCCACCCCAAATCCTGACATTGGGTCACCGTGGGTGATGGAGACGTTATTAGGGTCTTACTGTGTTACCCTTCGAACTCCTGGGCTCTGGAGGCACCCCCCCCCCTCCAGTAGCTGTGACCATTGGCATGAGCCACTGTAAGGAAAGCAAAAGTAACTTGTAAAAGAAAGATGTTTTCTTACTTCAAACAATAGAGAAAAAAGAGACGAAACAGTAACTGATAGAAACAAATGCTAATGGCTTCTCTTGTACGATTCTAGATGCCTTTTTGACAT
The DNA here is from genome assembly GCA_030556225.1 of Cricetiscus sungorus. NCBI lineage: Eukaryota > Metazoa > Chordata > Mammalia > Rodentia > Cricetidae > Cricetiscus > Cricetiscus sungorus. The sequence goes on along the minus strand of JANBXA010000391.1, from coordinate 1,596,744 downwards.
AAGTATTTAAGCAGATTTAAAGGCAGTCATATTAAATTTTGTACATTTCAGAGCACATTATATATAATGCTCTTCAGCTTGCTTTTTTCTTTATGTGCCACGAGATGCCACTGACAGCCAGTCGATGCTGTCTTCAATGACTTCGTCTAATTCTAACCGGCATTTGTGATTATATGTTTATGCCCTGGTCTGGGCGGTCAGTCTTAAGTTGGATTTCTTGGGCTCATGATTCCACTTTTTTCTTTTTTGAGACATGGTCTCGTAGTCCAGACTGGTCTTGAATTCATTAAGTAGTTGGGGACATCTTGAGCTCTAATCCTCCTGCCTCAGTCTCCCGAAGCGAGGGTTATAGGCGTGCACCTCCCATCTCTAAGTGTCCCCATGCTTGTGACTTACCAAGGGAGTGGGTGAGGAAGGAGAGCTGAGGAGGGAGCCATGCAGCCCGCCAATCCTCCAGGGTGACGTCAGGGTGGGGGTAGTTTCTGGCTTTTGAAAGGCTGGCACCAACCTGACTGATTCAGTAAGATGCTAACAGTGTCAGCTAAACATGTTTACCAGGCCCCTGTTTTTCTAGTGAGCTGTATTGTGGTGGAAATTCTATGATTTGTGTCTCTTTGTGTCCCCACCCCCAAAATTCTTAGATATGAAGATTCTAGAATGAATCCAGTGGCAGAAAAGCTAGGCGCCCACACGGTATCTATTCTCTCGTTCCTTACCCACAAAACAATAGTTGGCTATCCAACAGGCCCTGTTCAAAACACGTTTCAGCTGTCCCTGAACATAGAGACACTTTTGATCTACAAAATATAAGTGAGGTCCAGGGACCACTCCAGAAGATGAAGCAGGAGACGGTAAGAGTCAGAGGTTGGGGAGTGTGCAGTACAAAAGACTCTTCCGGACAGGATGGGGCAGCGGCACTCATGAACACTCAGCAGCTGCACAGTTAAGACAGCCAACATCCCAGCGTGGAGGGGGAGGGGCCCGCAAGTCTCCTCCCCTATCTAAGGAGCGATTGACAGCAGGAGACTGGTGCCAGGAGAGAGGCTCAGTTCTCTCCAGGGCCCTGGCCACTCTTACACAGTCCATGCTCCAGAGGCGGACCCCACACCTTTGTGGGTTAGAAAAAGGGACATGCAGTGGGAGGGAGGCTAGGAAGAGTTTGGGGGGGCTGGAGGGTGCACGTGATCAACATTCTTGTATGAATGAAATCTCAAAGACTAACATAAAAAGTATTAGTGTATGTGGATGCAGCCATGGGACAGAGCTTTGGAGGACAGCCCTGCCAGGGTGACAGCCACACCTATGTAGGGCCTGGCTGTTGTCATCTGACCCCTCTTTCCCCTGCCCCTTGATTGGCTCTTAGAGGTTCTGTCTATAGAGATCTGTTGTGGTTTTGGATTTCAGCAGAAGACATTTTTCTTTTTTTCCGGGCGAGACCTTGCAACTCATCACGGACCACACAGTCCCCTCAGGTCTCTGATCTATAGGTGTCACGTGAGATGTGTGAACAGAGCCCATCACCCAAGCACAGCCTGTGCTTTGCTAGGGTCCATGCACGGAGCCGGCAGCGGGCTGTGCTGGGCTCTCCAGCGGTCATTGGCTTGCCTCTAGTTGCTGCTTCCGAACCACTCATACTGGTAGCTTTGTTTGCGCTGAGGACTGAGGGGACCATGTTTACAGAAGCAACTGGGCACAGAACACGGCAGACAGGCACCCAACATGGGTGTGCTCGGTTTTAAGCTCAGGTTGGTATTCACCTTGATTGTGAAAAAGAACATGGCTCCTCGTTACTATTAAGCCGGCCCTCTGTGTTCCACACCCATTGTTTTTGTGCCACTAGTATTTACTCCTCTGATCCACCCCTCACGTAACTGGGAGGTCCCTTCAAGGGGTAAAGTCAGTGTGCAATGAGTTCTTGACGTAAAACATTCCTTCATTTTAACAAAACAAACAAACAAACAAAGTGGACTGGGCTGGAGGGATGGCTCCACGGTTAAGAGCACCGGCAGCTCCTGCAGAGGGCTGGAGTGACATCCCAGCACCCACACGGTGGCCACAATGGCCTGTAACTCTAGTGCCCTCTCCTGGGCTCCACAGGTACTGCACATGTGTGGTGCACAGGCATGTAGGCAAACACACCCACACATGTGAAATAAAAAAGTAAACAAACAAACATTTGTTTGTGTATGTGTGTGTGGTGGGGGATAGGAAGGGACTTGCGTATGTATGTGGAGGTCAGAGGTCAACTGGCAGGAGTCTCTCTGAATTGTGGGTCCCAGGGGTGGAACCCAGGCCCTTAGGCTGGGCTGCAAGCACCTTTACCCAATAAAGCAACTTGCTGGTCCCACAATGACATTCCTAATACAGGGGACCCACTCACAGCCCCGCCAGCACGTGAACCACAGAGAAAGGAGCCACCCATGTAGGATCATGGACTCACAGATCTATGCTGGTATCCAAGACAAATGGGAGAGAGGCTGATCCTTTTATCTCTAGGACCTAGGAGAGAAAAAATAAGCCAAGGTTTCTCTGTGGTCTGGAAACATTCTAGAACAGTGGTGTATGGAGCAGTAGAGCCATGTTGACTTCTGGTTATTTGTTTTTATGTGACTGTGAGGGTAGCAGAGGCCCGAGACCACTTCCTGTCTTGTTAACAACAAAAAATATTAAGGCTATTGTCTTCTCCCGAGCCAAGATGGGAGGGAAAGGCAGGGTCTGCATGAGAGATACTGTCTGCAGGCTTCCCTTTCAGTGTCCTTCGCGCCTGGGAGGCGCTGGGAGAGAGGAAGAAGTAGGGGATGGTGGGGGCTCACGGGGGAGATGGAGCACTGGGGTCTGCATATGGATGTTGCTCGATGATTTGTAGCTGTGTTAAGAGCAGGGACCCAGGCTCATGGTGTTGGAGTTCTGAGCTCGTTAGATGACATCGTTTTGTGTGTGTGTGTGTGTGTGTGTGTGTGTGTGTGTGTGTTAGTCATGCCACTGGACTAGTATTACTGTAGAGCCTCCTCTCCAAGAAACGGAGGAACTGTTATTATTTTCATCCCTTATCCTGTGCTGGAGGGCTGGAGGGCATAAAACTGCTCCGTGAAGGGATTTTATTTATTTATTTATTTATTTATTTATTTATTTATTTATTTATTTATTTATTTGTGAAAAGACATTTTGTGTGTGTATGTGAGAGAAAGGGGGTCTGTGGGGAGGGAGAGACAGAGAGAGAAAGAAAGTGAGCGAGCAAACCAGGTAGATAAAGAGAGAGAACATAGACTTTGACTCCTGAGAGAGAGAGAGAGAGAGAGAGAGAGAGAGCATAGGCTTTGACTCCTGAGATAGAGAGCATAGACTTTGACTCTTGAGAGAGAGAGAGAGAGAGAGCATAGACTTTGACTTCTAGCAAACTCTATAGAGCTCATTTAATCACCACAGTGTGTTAGCTACCTATTGCTATGTAATGAATCACCTCAACCCTAGTGGCCTCAAGAAATAAATAACCCTTGTCACCTCCCAGTTTGTCATGGTCTGCCATCAGTTCTTTATCTGGAGTGAGCAGATATTAGTACATGCCTCCCCAAGAAAAGTTGCACATGTTACCCCACCAACCAAAGTCTTTGGGACTTCCCCAAACAGTGAAGCATCCGAACCATGCACCGGTGGAGACATTTCAGATTTGATCGTAATGGGCGGATAGAGTATGAGCAGCCCTAGTACTCAGGGCCACCCCGGGGCTGCCTGAGTGACACACTCACTGTTTTCACCTTCATCTTCAGGGAGGCCGTGAGCATGTAAGGTGGGGACACTTCTGTTGGAAACCGAGGCTCAGAAGGGTTCACTAATTTGTCTAAACCAGTGGTCCCTAACCTGTGTGTGTGTGCGCACGTGGCTCCTTTGGAGGGTCCAACAACCCTTGCACAGGGGTCACCTAAAACCACCAGAAAACATAGATATTTACATAGAGACTCAAAGCAGAGCAAAATTACAGTTAGAAAGTAGCAATGGAATTATTTTACGGTTGAGGACCACTGGTCCAAACCCATGGCACTTCTGGTTGGTAGAGTTGGGACTGCATTTCAGCTGTATGCCAAGGCTGGCTTCCAGGTCTTTCTCAGAGAGACCCAAATGGGAATTCTAGCATGCTCATGGCCTGCACTGGGCTTAGGAACAAGCCCCGTTTATGACCTCGCAGACTGAATGCAGTCACAGCACAAACACAGGCTGTGACCTGGCCCAGCACTCATTAGACCCTGTTTCTTTTTCTTTTTTTCTGGTCATTTCTCTTTCCCTGGAGTCCCTCAAATCCTGGATTCACGTGACGGTGGGTGGGAGATGAGTTTTACTGTAGTCGCTGGATGAAGTCCTTTAAAAGTTGTGTATTTATTTAATGGATGCTTGGAAAAAGTATTGATCTCTCTCTGACAAGTTACTTAGCTGAAACACGTGTGTGTGTGTGTGTGTGTGTGTGTGTGTGTGTGTGTGTGTGTGTGTGTGTTTTTAAGACAGCCTGTAATGTAGCTCAGGCTGGACAGAACCTCATATCTTCAAAGTAGCTTAGAGATGACTTTGAAATTCCCTTCCTCCTGCCTTCACGTCAGAAGTGCTGGGGTTACAGATGTGCACCGTTTTCCCCTACTTTCTGTTGTGCTTGGGATTATACAGGCTTTTTGTGTTCAAGGCAGCGCTCTCTCTCTCTCTCTCTCTCTCTCTCTCTCTCTCTCTCTCTCTCTCTCTCTCTCTCTCTCTCCTCTCTCCTTTCCCCTCTCTCTGTATACCTTCAGCTTGTTTAAAATAGCCTGTTTACAAAATTATTTTTATTTTATTTATTGTGGATGAATTTTTGTTTGGGCCAGCTCACAAATAATGACACAGAGACTTCTTAATAATTGTGAAAGCTCAGCTTATAGCTTAGGCTTGTTTCGAACTAAGTTTTGATACCTTAGATGAACGCATTTCTATTGATCTCCATTTTACCACGTGGCCTCTTAACCTTTTTTTCATTCTGCATGTCTGACCCCCCAGTGTCTCACTGGCTTCTCTCGTGTGTCCCAATTCATCTTCTATTCCCCCCTCTGCCCTGATGTCCAGCATATGCCTCCTGCCTAGCTATTGGCCATTTGGTTCTTAATTAAACCAATCACAGCACTGTATCTTCTTCATACAGTGTACAACTATCCCGTAACAATGTATCATCATCATTGTTACTATTTGTGTGTGTATATGTGTGGGGGTACATGTGCCACAGTGATTGTGAGGATATTGGCCAGCTTTTCCTCTGTACCTGTGAGTCCCAGGGCTCTAAGACAGGTCACTATATTTGGAGGGGAAGGCCTGTGTCTGCCGAGCTGTCTGTCTCACTGGCCACAGATTCTTCTGTCGTTTGAGATGTGTACCCCGGGGATAGCTAGCCAATGAGCTTCCAGTGTTTCTCCTGCCTCTGCCTCCCTTCTCCATAGGAGCATTGGGGTTGTGCCTGGCTTTAAGTGGGCAGCGGGACCCAGAGTCTGGTGCTCAAACCGGCATGGCAAGCTCTTTACTCACCGGGCCATCTGCCCATCCCCAAACTCATTTGTAAAATGAGCAGAAATAGACGCCTGTTAGAGGTGGGTGGACCGGAACAGGTAATGGATGTCAGGCATCCATCAGTTCAAATCCAGCAAGGTGTGTTCAGTAATGTTTCTGCTGCTCACTCACAGTATGTGGGCGGGGCCTGGGAAACAGGGCTGGTCAAGGTTATGGGTCACTAGCACCTACCTTGGTGCTCTCTGCATCTGAAGGGACCATCTTTCTGAGACCCAGCGGTAAAGGAAGCTCACGGGAAACAGATTTTCTTTTTAATGGCCTTAATAGCATCAGAGAGAATTCACTTTCCCAGACCCAATCTTGATGCGGCTGTTTGCAAAGCAGATGTTTTTATAGTTAAGGGAGGTGATTGGCTTCCTTGGGTGGATAAATGTGCTTCCCAAACACTTTTTTTCCTCTCCCAGCGCAAGGTTTTGTGATTGCTGCAGATGTGTGGCTGCCAGCTCCATTGGGAATGGGAGCCGTAGCAGTCTGGCTTCTCCAGAGGGACTTACTCTCCTGCAACTTCATTTCCAAGCTCTAATGCCAAGCAGGCTTATTTGCTCTGACAGGCAACTGCAGGGTAAACAGAAAGGGGCAGATTTATACAGTCAGCTAGCATTCCACCTAACAGGGAAGGAAATGAAGGCATAGAAAGAAGTCTCAGGCACTGCGTGGCTTCCCCTGTAGAGTTTTATTTCCAAGGGGCCCCAGAAAACAGAATGAGAGAAACAAATACTCATAGAGTGTCTCATAATCGTGTCCTCTTCTGCCAATAATTTGATGGCATTTGGAAAAATGGAAATTTCACAGACACCCTCATTCCTTTTTCGTTTAGGGAATTGTTGCCAGAGGTGCTCAGATAACTTTGGAAAGATGGCCCCATTTCAGGACCTCAAAGGCAAGTGTTTCGCCTTTCTGTGAACTTGAAATGTTTCTAGGTTACAGTGTAGCCTTAATGGTGAAGATGACTCTGAAAGAGGACGATGTGAGCTTCCCCCTTTTGTCACAGCCATGTGTGCCTTTGGGAAAATATCAGTTACAATGTAAATATAAAATATAGATGTCAGAAGTCTTTTTGGCTTGGTGTGGAGATGCATGCCTTTGATCCCAGCACTCAGTGGGCAGATACAGGTAGATCTCTGTGATTTTGAGGCCAGCTGGGGCTATATAGGAAGAGTGTGTCTCAAAACAAGTCAAATCAATAAACAAACGGAACAAGAGTCCATCCTGTATCGTATTAATGTTGTCAGTTATTTTTGGTATAGAGTTGAAGATTCTGGCAAGTCTGTTCCATTTCCCTGTTTCTCTTTTGTGTTTGTGCATGTGTGTGCACATGTGTGCCTGCATATGAGAGAGAGAGAGAAACAGAGAGAGAGAGAGAGAGAGAGAGAGAGAGAGAGAGAGAGAGAGAGAGAGAGAGAGAGAGAGAGAGAGAAAGCGCAGGTGTGTGAACAACAGAATACCTGTAGAGGTCAGGAAAGAACTTCGGGGTGCGTCTCCTTTTTCACATTATTTGAGAAGAATCTCCGTGATTCATGGCTGCCCACAACAGGCGAGGGGTTCTGGGGTTGCAGATGTGCGCAGCGTGTCCAGCTTTAGGTAGGTTCTAGGCAGCCAAATTCAGGCCATCGTGTTTGTACGGCAAATGGTTTCTTTGCCCACATTTCTCATTGTGTGAGTGAGAAACGCCTAGGCTCACATCTGACCACATGATCGCTGTTGGGGATAGGGTGGGGGCCCTAAGGTGGAGGCGGCTGGAGGAAGTACATCACTGGAGGCGGGCTTTGAGGGTTTCCAGCCTCAGCCCACTTTTATTTTGTCTTCTCTGCTCCAGCCACCACCTCCCGTTGCTCCCGTGCCGTTATGGACTCTCTCTCTGATCCATAACCCAAGATGAACTCTTCCTCAACTCATCTCTGGTCATGGTGTTTTATCCCAGCAGCAAGAAGTGACCAGTGCAGACACGGAGTAGTGGCTCACAGCCCCGCACTCATTTTAAAAGCACCACAGATTTGAAAGCTTTTATATTTCAATTCCTTAGTAAAATTGTCTCTCCAAGGAGCTGTGGTTGCCCTGAAGGCCCTTGGAATGAAGCATCCTGGGTGAAGACGGGATGGTCCTTATAGAATCTCCATCTCGGTCAATGTACATTGGGGTGAGGCTCTGTGGGACCATTAATACTTCTTATACCTGGCATTTGCTGGGCATGAGGTTGGAGGCCAAGGCCAATGGGCATGACCCTGGAGGTATATCATGACAATGTGTGAGGGACAAAAGAGAGGACACTGTGCTGCAAGTGAGAGTGGACGCGGTGTGGTTTGCTTGCTGACCCCACCTGGCGCAGAGAGGCTGGGCTGCCCCGTGCCATGGTGGCTGTCATCACTGAGGTTAGACATCTGGCTTTATGTCTGCCCAGGTCTGAATCCCAGAAGCGGCCCAGCCTATCCAGAACTGTGTCCCCTCACTTCCTGTCCATATCTGTGAGGCGGAGCTGACCCCTGTGCTGAGCTTGGTCACAGTGGTGGCTTTGGGGTTAGACACATGGCCAGCATCAGCCAACGGGACCCATCCCTTTAGATTTGTGGGCGGTTCAGGCCTGCCGTGGTCTTTTTAATTGCGTTGGGTTTATGTCATTTTGACACTGTAAGTGCTGCCTCCAGACTCCGGGGACACATGGGTGAGGCAGGGCGCTTCGGCCTCCCGACTCCCTAGTCCCTGAGGGAGGGCTTTCCCTGCTTCGTTTTCTGCTAAGAGATTACAAGTTGGGTTTCCATTGCTCTCAGTCCAAGGAGTCTGATTGGTTGACACAGTGGGCTGGGCCTTCCCACACTAACTTGATTAAGACAGTGTAGACAGTCACTCACTGAGACTTCCTCCTGAGGTGATTCCAGGTTGTGTGAGTTGACAGTCAAAGCCAAGTAGGTGTCACAGGTGTCACAGTAGGGCTCTTACAAAAGCGCTGAAGGACAGCCCCACTCTTCCAAAGCCTCCCGCAGGCTTCTCTGTCTGCATACACGACTTCAAGCTGTTGGCCTGTTTTGGACCAAGGTGCACAGCTAGCAGACAAAGGTCTGTAGACTCGGGGTTTGCAGGGTTTAAAGTGGCCCCGCTTCCTAATAGGCTCCCAGTGTCCTGTTCTACCTGCATGTGAGGATCCTCAGAGGTAGCTTCCGCTGCCTTTCCTGGCGTGGTGGACTGCACCCCCACAAACTATGAGCCCAGCGATAGCTTGCTCCTGTAAGTTGTTTCTGGTAGGTATTTTGTCACAGTGATGACATACCTCATATGAGAGGGAACAGAATTTAGGAATTAACCCCTTTCCTTGTTAAACCACGTCTCTACCTTTTCTTTCACAGGTTTTCCCGACACAAATAGAACAACTGGGTCTCTCTCTCTCTCTCTCTCTCTCTCTCTCTCTCTCTCTCTCTCTCTCTCTCTCTCTCTCTCTCTCTCTCTCCAGGACCTCATGTAACCCACGATGTAGCTTGCTCTCTTGAACTCCTGATCCCAGTACTGCAGAGGCAGAGGCAGAGGCAGAGGCAGAGGCAGAGGCAGAGGCAGAGGCAGAGGCAGAGGCAGAGGCAGAGGCAGAGGCAGAGGCAGAGGCAGAGGCAGAGGCAGAGGCAGAGGCAGAGGCAGAGGCAGAGGCAGAGGCAGAGGCAGAGGCAGAGGCAGGAGGATCAGGAGTTGAGAAGATGAAGCCTGGCCTCTGGAGTCTTGGGAAATCCATGGCTGTGAGAAAGGTAGGCTCTTGCTGACGTAGAGTTAGCGTGTGCCCAGTCACCTGACAACTGAGTGGCAGCGCTGTTGGCCAAGGACTGCAAATTCAAGGCTCCGGTTTTTCCCTTCACCTCTTGGGCTCAGTGCACACTTCCCACAGGGAAGCACACACCCAGGATGTTCACGTTCAGTCTCCTTAGGAACAAGGCACACGCAGGGGACATGTGCTCAGGAGCAGTAGCTGTGGCGGGTGCTGCTGTGAGTAAAACCCATCTTCCTCCTCCTCTTCTTCCCTCTTGTCTTCGCTGTAACACGGGTACTGAGCTACCGTTAGCACAGTATAAACTGCACATATTTAATTGTACAATTCAATAGGTTTTGACACATGTAGGCATGTGAGAAGCAGGCACCACATACCAAGGTCATGAGTAAGTCCATCACCTCTGTCTTCCCAGGGGTTGGTGGTGCCTCATCCTGGTCTCCTCCTCATGTCCAGCTTTCTGATAAATCCATTTACTTTTCTCCCCTCTAATTTTTTGAAATTTATTTATTTTTGTTTTAGATATATGGGTATTTTGCTAACACACAGGGTATATGCACCGTGTGCATACAGTGCCCTCAGAGTCCAGAAGAGGGCGTCTGGTCCCCTGGAACTGGAGATACAGATGTTGTGAGCCACCACGTGGGTGCTGGGCACTGAACTCCAATCCTCTGTAAGAGCAGCCACTGCTCTTAACCACTGGGCCAACTCCTCAGTCCCTCCCCTAGAATTGTAATAACATGAGTTCACCAGACTCAAGATAAATGATAAATTGGTGTTTATTAGGGAAGAATTTACACAGATAAGAGTACAGAAGTGCCTCAGCCTTCCTGCTCCAGAAGATGCGATCTTTGCCCCTCTGACACCTTCTGGAACCAAGAAGGCACAAGCCAGCTCCTCCTTAATGGGTCACATCTGCACCTGAAACCACACTACAAGTTCACTGATAAGGCAAGATGCTACTATAGCAGCTGGCCACTAGCTCACCTCTACCTCAGGCTGAATGGGCTGGTCCAGTCTCCACGAGCTCTCACCAAGCCTCAGACTGTAACCTCTCCTCAGTGTGGCTGGAGCATGAATGCTTCTACTGAAGCCTGATACTGACTTAATACCTCTCATGAGTCCTGGGATTAAAGGTGTGAGCTATAATTCTCTTTTAAACTGATTCACTCCTGTGTAGATCTGGGTGCCCTTGGACTCACAGAGATCTATCTACCTCTTAATCCTGAGTCCTAGTATCAAAAGTGTATACCACCACCTCCTAGCTTCTGGTTGCTGGGGTTAAAGGTGTGTACCACCACTGTCTGATCTCTGTAGCTTGAGGCTGACTTAGCTTTTCTGAATCCCCAGCCAAGCTTGAATAAACCATAAATAATATGTCATTATACCACTATATGAGCATGACACAGTTGAAAGACAGACATACTGATTTTGGGTGATGGTAAATTAAACCTTTATGAACATTGGTACGTTTTTCTAGTCTCTTAATAAATGCTGTGTGTATGTGTTGCTTTTTTTTGGTGCTAGGGATTGAACCTATAGTCAGAGATACACTTGGTCTTGCTTTTAAAGAATATTGTCTGTCAATTTTTGCCTTGGATTATTTAGACCATTTACATTTAGTGTGAACACTGCTCATGGCTGTGCTTGTTACTGGATCTGTACTTTTCTCAAATATTCCTTGTCCTCGAATTTTGTCTTCTTTTGTGTAGAGAGCTCCGAAGTGCCGCACCTTAAAGATGGCGCTGGCTTTTGCCTTCCACCTCCCCGAGAGTGAGCGCTCGCTGGCGTAAACAAGCCCTTAATTGGTTAAGTATGTTCAGCCTGTCTGCTTCCGCATTAGAGTAGCCTATCTGCAGGGTCCACGTGGCTCACTGGAGTTGGTTAGTGCAAAGGGATTTAAGCCTGTGCAGGGGTCCCCCGGGGTCCCGCGGGTCAGAAGTAGCATGTTCAAGGATCCTTATTAAAACTGCATGAAGAAGATCTTCCCAGAGTCGCGTCTTCCTGCTGGCAGGGGTAGGCGCGTACACTTTTGGATTATGTAGTAAATGTATTTTTTGTAGTCCTTTGTGTTGTTATTTTACTGGAGTATTAGTTTTTCACTCATCACTATCTGTCTTCAAGTGGCACTGTACTGCTTCACATACAGAATAGAAACCTCAGTTACACCTCTCTGTTTTCCCCTCCTAGTAAAAGTAACTGTAATCATGTGTTTGATTTATGTGGGTTTGGTAAACCCTAGAGAACATGGGCATTATTTTGTTTTGCAGATAGAGCATTTGTCTTTTAAAGAGCTACAACCATAAAGGACAATTTCCACACATCTCCTCAGTAGTCCTATTCTCAGCTTCCTAGCCATAGTCCTCTGTGCAGTTTTAAATTTTCATCTTGTATCATTTCTTCCCCATAGTTTGAGGCTTCCTTAACTAGAATACTGCAGCCCTGCTGAGTCTGTAGAGGCTCAGCTTTTGTGTGGCAGAAAAAGATGTTTTGCTCATGTTCAAATATTTGATTTATTAGGCATACAATTCTTAGTTGCTCTACCACGTCTCTGTGCTGTTTCTCTTGAGAAATGGATGCCTTTCTTATTTTTGTTTTTGTAGACAGGGTTTCTCTGTGCAGCCCTGGTTGTCCTAGATCTCACTCTGTAGACCAGGCTGGCCTCAAACTCAGAGATCCACTTGCCTCTGCCTCCTAAGTGCTGGGATTAAAGGCAGGCACCACCATTGCCTGGCTTTTTATTTTGTGTGTATTTTCCTCTATTATGCTGGGTGTGTGTATGTTGAGTCTTTTGCCTCTGGCTACTTCTAAGTTTGTTTGTTATTTCTTATTTTTATTAGGGTGGTGTGTGTGTGCGTGCGTGCGTGCATGCGTGCGTGCGTGCGTGCGTGCGGTGCGTGTGTGTGTGTGTGTGTGTGTGTGTGTGTAGTGTATGTGTCACACACTCAGGTAGAGGTCAGAAGACAACTAGCGGGTGCCAGTTCTCTCCTTTCATGTGGGTTCCGGGGATGGAACCATCCTTGGGCTTGGTGCAAGCATCCTTATCCCTTGAACCACTTTATTGGACCATTTCTAGGCTTTGTATCAGTATGCTGGCCTAAGCAGTTACATTGTGTGTTTGGTTAATTTTCTTTGTGTCTCTTTGCCTGGAGTTCACTGGGCTTCTGTAGTTATGTGATCCTCACCCAGCTGGGAAACTGACATACTGCCCAATCATCTCTTTAAATCCATTTCCTTTTCTGTTTCCTTACCCATAGGGGCTCTAATTAGCTCTATATTAGGCCTCTTGGAGTTTGTCACAGCTCACTGCTGCCCCACTCAGTTCTTTCTGTTGCTGTACACCCATGCATCATCTCCTGCAATATCAAATCCCCTGTGAACACCACCCAGTGCTTTTCATAACAAGCCATGTAGCTTTCATCTGAAGAAGAAATTTCTTTTAAAAAAATGTATGTTTCCCATCTCAACTAAACGTCTTCAATAAAATTGCACATTTATCCATCTCTATAATAACAGGCAACACTGTTTCTTGGTTGCTGAAAATGAAGTCCCAGTTTCCCCTCTAAAACCAGCATTTTAGATGGAAGGCAAACGTTAGACAAAGACTTTCACAAGTCTGATGTTATTAAACTAAGTACGAAAAACAATATAACTAATGGTGCATACTTGTGGGTATCTCTGCTCGGGATTAGGCTAGGGTTTAAAAGAGTCATCTGTCTTGGAACAGACAGGATGGGAGGTGAAAATGATTCCAGACTGAAGACTATGAATGCCTTGGTTTGAGTAATCGTAATGTCCACGTCACCCTTCATTCTCCCAGCCACTGACTCTGCAGCCATCCACTGCTCAGCAATTTATCCCCAGAGTCCAGCAGGAGGGAAGTTCAAAGACTGGCCCTCTGGTGGCATGGCTCTTCCGTGCACTGCTCTCAAAGGTGTAAGTTTCTTGTTTTCACTCTCACCCCTCCACGATAGGTGCTATTCTCGGACCATGTGATGTGTGCATTGTTTAGGAACTCTGAATATGTCGGCACATTCATCTCCAGAACAGCCAAGAGTGCTGTGGTGCATGCCTGTCATCCCAGCACTTATGGGACAGGGGGATGAAGGGTTCAAGGCCAGCCTTGACTACCTCGCAAACTTGAGGTCAGGCTTAGGCTACATGGAACTGTGTCATGAAACTGTGTGAAACGGTGTCTCAAAACAGCAACGCCACACTATGGTTCTGTAAAGACAAAACACTATCGAATGAATTTATACATTAAAATGGGATTAATCAGGCTGGTGCACGGGACGTGGTCCAGGCCGTCCAACAGTGGCTGTCTCACGCTGGAGAGGCTGAGGAGCTGGTAGTTGTTTGGTAAGCAGCCTTCTCTTAGAAAATGCCTTCAAATAGAACTCAGTGGCTGCTGTTGTGAGCCTCTGTGTATTGGTGGGCTGACGGGAGCCTCTAAGGAGCTGAACCTGACAGGGGAGTTAAAGTGAGGGTCACTCGGAATCTGAGTTTTGAAGGTCAGCTTTCTCCTTCTTTGTTAGCAGCCACTGACAAAGCAAGTGCGCTAAGTAGGGCAACTACTTAAGTTCTCAGCAGAAAAGATATATTCTCCCCCAAGTAATTTCACTGTTAGTCAGCATTCCGGCGCCAGCATTAGGCCGTAGCAATCTAGGGGGATTTTTAGGTTTTTCCAGGGAATGAATCATGGAGGGGAGGCTCCTGGGTAAACCTAGCTGTTGAGGGTTTGGGAAACGTTGATCATACTGCAGTAAAGTTGGACCCCCCGTGTTCATAACAAAGAGGGAGCAAGAGGGAGGGGCTGCTTTTGTTTTGCTTGAATCTCCCTTAATAAGGAATAACGAGCACCAACCCCTAGTCATTCAGTAAGCCAATTAAATTAAATTAGCTCAGCCAGGAAACAAAGCCGGAATCCTTCAGCCTCTCCATCTCTGTTGTCGACTCTGCGGTTGCAATCCAGGGCAGAGGAGCCGCAATGAAGCTGGAAACAGCAGCCACCTGAACTGTGGTTCCCTCTCCCCAGGGCAAACACTCCAGTCTCCTGCCCTCACTGAGAAACCTTCCCTTTCTTTCCAGACACAACCAAACAGAGTTAGCATCTTGGCATCTCGCCCAGGGCAGGTGGACAGCCCAGTTTGAGTCTGTGTCCTACTTTGCTCTTCTGGCCGTGATTAAAAGCTATGACCAAAAGCAACCTGGGAAGAAAGGTTCTAGCTTACAACTCTCGGGTCATCACTCAGGGAAGGCAGGGCAGGATCCTGGAGGCAGAAGCTGAAGCAGAAGCCATGGAGGGTGCTGCTTTCTGGCTTGCTCCCCAGGGCTTGCTCAGTGTGCTTTCTTAAGCATCCTGGGACCACTTGCTCAGGAGTGGCACTGCCAACAGTAGGCGGGGCCCTCCACATCAATCATCAGATGGGAAAATGCGCCCTAGGCTCACCCACAAGCCAGTCTTTCTCAGTCATGGTTCCCTCATCTAAGATGACTCCAGCTTTCCCTGGAAATTTTCCTAGCACTTGAGTATAGAGGCCTTAACAGGGGTGGGTCATGCCAGGCTAGTAAAGAACGCCAGCTTTGGAGAGTGGTATTGGGTTTCCAGGAGCCTCCCAGATCCAGTTATGGGTTTGTGCAAACCCTGTGGCCTCATATGGTAATGTTCTTTCCCACTATTATTGTTAGGAGACACTAAATCAGTCAGATCCACGAGCAACAAGAGGTCAATGTCTGATTGAAATTCATAAGGTCAAAAAGGAAACTAAAAATCAATTTATAAGATATGAAGATTTAGGCTCAGGCTATATCCACAAGCCATAAAATTTCACATCCATAAATGTAAGAAAATCAGTTATTAAACTTGAGGGGCGAAAGAAGACTTATTAAGTTTTACACACACATAAGGCGGCTAACACATAATTTTAGCAGACATTACTGAGATCCTGTGTGTAATATAAGCGATGATGGGCTAAAATGCTAAATGGTTTAGCACTAAATTATTAAGTGATGTATCCCCGAGGTATTAACAGATCTCGAGGCAGAGCAGGTGCCTCTCTATCGAGACTAGAGCATGGGTTTAAGTGCACATTGATAACAAATGCACGTCACAGGCAAAATACTATCAGTAATATTTTTGCTGCAGGAAAGCCTGGTGTCATGATGACTAAAAGCTTCTTCTTGACAAAGAAATGTTCATCTTTCCCCACCCATCCCCCCATTTTTAAGGGAAAAAATTAACCATGTTAAATGTTGGTCCCTATGGTGTAGAAAGGGAACCCTGGTGGGATTTGGGTATTTCCCTGTCTCTCTCTTTCCGACATCACTACATGCCTGAAATAGAATCGGGGGTTAAAAATGATCAGCGGCAGCAGCACAGCACAGTTGGTGTGGCAAAGGAGTTGGTGATGTTGCGCGAATGGACGGGCACAGGGCAGACTCTGATGGCTTGCCCCCTCTGCCCTGCGTCTTCTCTTTCATGCTGTGGAGAAAAGGGAACCCCAGGGCCAGTGAGCTGGTTCAGAGGCAAAGAGATTCAGTCACCAAGCCTGAGAACCTGAGCTCAGTCTTTAGGATCTGCACAGTGAAAGCAGAGGATTGAATCCCTGGAACTGTCTTCTGATCTACACACATACACACACCCACACCCCCCCCACAGACACACGTATGCGCGCGCACATACACACACACACACACACACACACACACACACACACACACACACACGGGGGGAGACAGACAGACACACAGAGACAGACAGACAGACACACACAGAGACAGGGAGAGAGAGAGAGGGGAGAGAGGAGAGAGACAGACAGACAGACAGACAGACAGACAGACAGACACACATACACACACACACACAGATGTAGTAAAAAATAAACAAGAGAAGTAGGAACCTGAAGAAGCCTGAGGGTGTGCGTGGCCGTTACAGGTTCCTGTTGGCAGTCATATGTTTGCAGGTGAGCTGAGGCCAGTTTTCTTGGTCACCTTAAATATTTATCATTTCAAAAATTTATGTTTGTGTGTGTGTGTGTGTGTGCATACGTGTGCGTGCATGTGTGTATGTGTGTGTATGCTCACATGTGTGCATGTGTGTGTGCATGTGCGTGTGTGCATGTGTGTGTGCGAGCGTGCGGGTGTGCATGCACATGTGTGTGTGGGGCTTTTGGAGACGAGAGAAGGGCATCTGGTTCCCTGGAGCTGGAATTGTAGGTGGTTGTGACTCTCCATTTGGATGCTGGGAACTGAACTCAGGTCCTGTGTGAGAGCATCTAGTGCTCTTAGCTGCTGGGCCATCTCCCCACCCCTACTGGCGTTTCAGACCTCGTGGGTGTGGAATGTAATCTGCACACAGAGCGCTAGCATGCATGTGTGTGGGCAACACTTTACAAGTCATGTCTGGGAAGGGCAGGCATGGCAAAATCTAGGGAGTCTAATTCAAGAGCCTAACGTGAAAATACCCAGGTATTCCTTGAGAAGGGACCAATGCTGAAATTTATCAGTTGTAATAGAGGACTGATTAATTTAACATCATCTCTGATATTACATTATGAAATGATTCTCAGGCTATGGTCCAAAAGATGATTGGAATTTTTCATGACCTGGGCAGAAACTAATCTCTCTCTCTCTCTCTCTCTCTCTTTTTAACTTTGTGGAGAAAAAAAAAGATCTACCTGATAGAATTCTGCTCATTTATTTCCCATCCTTTAATTTTTTCTCTAGCTGCCCGAGAGGGCTAATAGGCAACTCAGTGGGTAAACAGAATCAAGCGACAGTGACGAAAATCTCAGCCATGGAAGACCTTATTTAGTTTGATAAACACATTTTAAGAGTGAAAGTGTATTGATGGTCGCTCCACTGTAATTGAGTTGTGATTTGGGTAGAGTTTTATAGGTTTATATCACTGTGCATTTCTGGTAGCACGCTGGGCTTCCATGGCCTCTGGGTGACTTGGGAGGCTGGGACAGACAGCAGTGGTCAAGCTGGAAGGCTGAACCACACATCATGTGATTGGCGATTTGACTCATATAACCAAGGGCAGGGCTGGGTGTGGCCTCAGGTGTGGCCATCTCCAGTCACTCTGGGGTACCTCTGGGCTTCCTTTTCCTTCATTATTTTGGCACTCTGGTGGATTGTTATTTGGGCTTATACGAGGCAGTTGGCATTGGTGATTCATGCCACAGTCTGCCCTACTGTGAACCAATCACTGTTTATAGAAAGGCGTCTTGATTGGACAGACTGGGTGTGTGAGCCTCAAGGGGGAAGGACGTCCCTGAAGGAAGAGTAAATGGCTCCTCCTGCGAGCAGAGGACACAGATATCCACTCAAGGGCAAAAAGGGCACTGATGGAGAGATCAGGGATCCACCTGCAAGGCTGGCTTTGCTTACTCACGCCTTCAAATGGAGCTTAGCAAGAAGAACACTTGAATGATGAGCGAATGAATGAATGAATGAATGATGGGCTCAGATGGATCACAGGAATTCAGAATTTGACAGTAAATATTATTAATGTACTCGATGGGGAGTGTTCTTCTATATATTTGTTTCTCTTATTGGTCAATGAATAAAACACTGATTGATTGGCCAGACAGGAAGTGACATAGCTGGGCAGAGACAGAATATAAGCAGGGACAAACAGGAAATCTTCTCTGCAGAGACTCTGAGCAGTTATCATGTAGCAGGCAAAGGAGTTGCAGGTCTGGCACACCCCGGTAAGATAAGATCATGTGGAACTACAAAGATTAGTAGTTATGGGTTAATAATTAAGACAGAGCTAGCTAATAAGAAGCCAACAGCTTTATAACTAATAAAGTGTCTGTGTTTCATTGGGGCTGAGAAGGGCAGCGGGACCTGCCGGGCCAGAAAGTTCACGTTACATGTACTGGGGGTGACGTGGTGGTCTTAGAAATGCCCTCTTTAGCATATTGCCCTTACGAAAGTCTGTTTCCCCCATCCCATCTGACTTGGGTTCGGGACCTGCTATGACATAAGCTAGTCTCTCTGACACTATTGCAGCAACCCCGAGGACAGCTGGAGGACAAGGAACCCATGGAGGAGGCTCAGGCCCCTCAGCCTACCTCAGAGGTGACCACAGACCTCTGTGAACCCCCGATATTGTCAAGCAAGCCTGGAACAGGCGGGAAGGGCCCCAGCTGATCATTTACAGGCTCACAAATTAAACAAAAGCTTGTATCTTAAACACCCAATGCCAGGCAAGCACTCCACCAACTGAGCTATCCAGCCCCCCTCTCCCCCTTTATTGGTGGCGGGCTGTGATATAGAAGTACACAGGTTGTTACCAGAAGGGAAAGACTGTCAGAGTCCAATCCCCCTGACGACAATTTGTTCCCTGTTACGGGTCTCGTTTTCACAGCCAGGAGGTTTTAACTCTCCAAGTTCATGCCTCGGGTTTTCCTTCCGCTGGCCTGCAAATGTACGTTCAGCATTTGCATTTTGATCAGCCTTTCTGCATTTCTGCCAGATCTTCCACAGAGGAGGAGCAGGGGGAACCTTCTAATAAACCCTCGTGCCGTTATTGTCACATATACATCTCAGTTAATGCCGACACGACTGTTCCTGCTGACGTAACCTGAGCTAAGAATTTTCATTCCTATAAACGAGAGCTGAAGGAAATAGGGGTCTCCTGCTGCCTTCCAGAAGTCAACTCGGAGAGGTGACAAAACAAAGCCAGAACACCTTCTATTTTAGGAGACACCATCTTAAGTTCTGTCTTCCCTTAAAAAGAGAAACCATTATTGCTTCGGAGTGTCTTTCACAATGAATATCAATAAAATTGAGAGTTAAAAAAAATCCATGTTTCTTGAATATGCCTTTCAGGTGAAGTTTTATAAAATTGCTCTGTAGTCTACTTGTGTACATTTTTTACAATATTCAGGTATAAATTACATCACACCGAATTATAAATTGTTATTAAAATGATCTGTAGCGTAACTAGTAGGGAACTTAAACACGACTGTAAAAACGGAAATAAAAATCTATTAATGCAATAAACCTACTTAATAAAAGTTACTTTCGTATTCAAAAACAAAATATTAAGGCGTGCTTCAGATCTGAAAGTCAAAAATGAAGGAATAAATTAGTGGAGGTTAAGAGCCTTGCAGCAGCTGCCTAACAAAACTCCCGGGGATTATAAAATTTCATGCTCTCTAATAAAAAGGATACAGGATCGGCTAGAAGACCACTAAAAGTTCAAATAAATGAACACAAGAGAGAGGCGAAAGTCTGACATGACTGAGGCCGCTAATGTGTGAAGACTGAAGGACGGTATTAAAGTGTTGGAGTCCGGAATTAAATGCAAAATGAATTCGGGGAGGAGATTAATAGAAAATTATAAAGGTAAATGAGTTCGCTTTCAGGGTTTCAGAAAACTTTAGATCTCTCATTATTTTTCTTAGCACTTAAGGAGAAGCAGAGAAAGACAGATTAAAACGGGGAAAGCCGTATTGGAGGGAGTGGGAGAGCCGATTACTTGCTGACCCCATACCCGCCGCTTCCCATATTCCTATACTTGACCTTCAGCCCCCGAAGAAGTGGGTGCCCCCACAATCCTTTGCAGCAAAGTGGGACCGCGAATCTAAGATTTTGTGCTGTTGTGTGGGGAATGTATTTAAAAGGGGGGTGGGTGGGTGGGTGTTTCTTTGCTTCCCGCCTCATCCTTCCCGATAGCTGGGACATGTTTATGGCAACAGCAGGTACTCCAGCAACAATCTTGGGCCAGGAGGGGGTCCGGGGAATGACAACCAAACGGAGGAATCTGGGAGCTTGCTGCTGCGACCCCGTGTGCCCTAGTGCCAGACTTAAGCAATTCCTTCCACCCAGCGTGATTTTGCGTTCCTTATCCTCAGAGTCAAAGCTCATGTTACCGGAGTGACTTCTGTGTCCAGGATGGCAGTGACACCCAGCAGCCTTAGTGTTAGAGTCAGGGCTGTGGTGGGGCTGCTGAGGGTGTACCCGTCTATTCGGGGCTGACGCCAGAGACGGGCATTGTAACAAGGTCCACTCCAAGTAAAATTCGGCACACGAGGTACACAGAGGTACAAAGAGATGGCCCAGTTGGCCGAAGCTTTGCCTTGCAAGCACAAGGACGGGATTTCCATCTCAGAACCCATGTGAAAAGCCGGGCATGGTGGCCCATGCTTATAATCCTAGCAGGGAGTCAGAGATAAGAGGTCCCTAGGCGCTGCCGGCCAGCCTGCGTAGCCTACTTGGGGAGCTCCAGATCCACGAGAGACCACAGCTTATGGGAAAGGTGAAAGGCATCTGAGGAATGAGACCCAAGAGGAAAAAAAAAAAATCATGGTAGTGATGACAGGATTTGGGTTTTGAATTTGTGATTTTGCATAGAAGGAACAAAATTTTAGTTTCGTTAGAGATCGATACCATCGGCTGCCTTGAAAGGTTTGCTTTTCTCGTAGGAAGACGCAGAACACGTCAAGGAAAACCAAAATGCCTTTCTCTGGCTCGTTTATAGAAAATTGGGGAAGGACGATGGGGTCTATGTGGAGAAGGGGGAGGGGCACAAGCTATGCATGAACTTTGCTCCCATTCTGTCCCTGCCTTGGCGTCTCCACTGGTAACTGCACTTGCTAACTCCCCTCTTTTGGTTTGTTGGGGCAGGATCTCACGTAGACCAGGCTGACCCCCAGTGTGGCCAAGGGTGATCCTCTTGTCTCCATCTCCCAAGCGCTGGGGTCACAGATGTGCAACACCACACAGTTTTATTTGATGCGGGGACCCAGGACTTCCCTCCCGCTGCTCTTGACTTCCCCTTCCTGTCTGTTTACCCAGCAGTAGGAAGGGCACTTGGCACTTATGAGCTCTTCAGGAAGCACCTCCCACCTTGGCCGTAGATGTGTCCTTTGCCCTCAGTGCAGGCCTGACACAGGGACGTGCTTCCAGAAGGAACACTGGTGCATGAGTAGTTTCTCTTCGGGACTGCCAGTCCTCAAGTGACGACATGGAGACTTACTAATTATGAAAGCTCAGCCTTAGCTCAGGCTTCCCCCAACTAGCTCTTCCAACTTGAACTAACTCTTACCGACATTCTATTGCGTGGCTTCTCTTCTTCTGCTCTGTCCTGACCATTCTGCTCCCTCTGCTTCCACCTTGCGTTTTCCCAGCGTTCTTTCTTTGCCCGGAAGTCCCACCCATCTCTCCTGCCAAGCTATTGGCTGGTCAGCTTTTTATCACACCAATCACAGCAATACCTCTTCACAGTGTACAAAGACCCCACAACACTGTGGTAGAACTTTCCCAGAGCCCTTGGGAGGGGATCTTCTGGACTCATGCTCTCCAGCAATTCCCTATGGCACGCATGCCTCGTGCTCCCCAGTGAGTCCCTATGGCACGCATGCCCCGTGCTCCCCAGTAAGTCCCTATGGCACGCATGCCCCGTGCTCTCCAGTAAGTCCCTTCTGCACGCATGCCCCGTGTTCCCCAGTAAGTCCCTATGGCACGCATGCCCCATCCCAGGCCCGCCACTCCTCTTCTGGGTTCCCAGCTGCACCTTTGTTTGATAACACCCACTTTGCATGCGCCAGGCACTTCCTAGTTGCTTCCTTCCACCCTTGCACAATGATTAGGCTCCTCACTGTTAGTCGTGTCCTCGGCAGTAGGAAGACGGCAGTGGATAGAAGCTGCAGAAGTGAGTTTACTCATGGCTGTTAGTTTGCTGGTTCCTGACATATCCTTACAGAAGCGTTGGTTGCTAAGGCTGAGTGGTGAACTGGACTGATCAGGGTTATTCCACTGGACTCACATTTAAGTGATCCCCCTGTCTGTTCTCACAGACCCAGACATGCTTGTGAAATTAACAATGATCACACACGCAACTCCAGATGCAACAAAGATGACAGTGTGAGCTGTGAGCAACAGAGGCACCAAAGTTAAGGTCGACAGGAGACAGGGAAAGATGGATTTTAATAGGAATCTAGACTTTTTCAGTAAAGATGGATGATGACTTTGCTATGTCTCAGTTCCTGTATGTGAATGTGGAGGAAAAATTATTTGGTAAATGTAGCCAGGAATGTAAAATAAAAAACAATAAAATTAAAAAAGAAACAATATATTTTTTTATATTTTTTATTTGAGATACGGTTTCTCTGTATTGCTTTGGTCCTGGAACTCGCTCTGTAGACCAGGCTGACCTCAAACTCACAAAGATCCGCCTGCCTCTGTCTCCCGAGTGCTGGAACTAAAGGTGTGCACCACCAACGCCCAGCTTAAGACACAGTATTTTAAAACAGAGAGAAACAAACAGGCTCTGGAAGGTGGAAGTTCATGACAGGCGAGTCCTTTTCTCACACCAGCCTCCAGCTCCCGTAATCCACCATGGACCGAAGGCCAGGAGCTTTCCAGGCGTCTTGCAGGCTTTCAGAGCAAGGTGGAAACTGATCAGGTGTCCAGCCTTGCAAACTGAACAACGGCTGGGGCTTCAGCTGCCCCAGTGTGAGGGCAGCCATTGCCACACCACCATGAAGAACCCAGGCAGAGCCATGCTTGCCAGTGCAACAGTCTGTCTCTCATACATACATCGCCATTCTGCTGGTTCCTGTTACGCTCCTGCAAGCCAGGGCCCCAGGCCGATCTGGGGAGCAGCTCTGTCGGATGGTGAGGATGCAGCACCCACCCTCACAGCCAGCTGCAAGCAGAAACCCCATCATGCCATTCTTTCTCTTCCTTTCTTTGATGTTTTTTCTCCTCTAATTTTGCTGTGCTGGAGATTTAGGCTCTACCCCCGAGCCACATCCCAGCCTCTCATCATACGCCTCTCTAACCATCGTGTACAGCCATGGAGTAGTCCTTTTAGTAGCCATCAGTTGTGCTGACCCGATCTTCACTCCATGTACCTCGCAAACCTCTCATGATTTATTGGTATAAATTTCACCCTTAATTAGTGAAAAAAATCTTCGTGACTTGATAAATTATTCACCTTATAAAGCCCTCTGAGCTCTTCAAGTACACTGTAAATAATTTACATTCTGACTTGTGTGATTTCCAGTTTGTTTATTAATGTTATCCTGTAGAGAGAAAACAAACTAAGTGAATCCACACTAAGTTACTTTGCAGATCATTTGGAATAGGATGAAAGGCTTCCTCTCTTGTGTGAAGACGTTGAGGTCCGGTTTATCGTGACGTTAAGCTAAGGCTGCCCCTTCGTTGGCCTCATTCCTGCCATCACCATTTATTGAGTCCCTGCTATACACAGGGTGAGGAGTCAATGGCTGAAGCCTCCCTATACCTATCCTCTCTATACCTACGGTGGTTTGGACGAGACACCCTCATTTATGTTTTTCGACATCTGAATGCTTGCGGTTTCAAAAGCTGCACACTGCTTCCAGTGCATTCTTTTGGCCTCCTGTCTGCAGCTTGGGATGTGAGCTCTCAGCTACTGCTTCAGGCACCTGCCGCCCGCTACCTCTGCTTGGCCACCATGGACTCTGCTTCCTCTGGAACCACAAGCCGATTAAACTCCTTCTATGGGTTGCCTTGGCCATGGCACCTCTGAGAGCATGGAGAGCAGGGGTGAGGGAGGCCTGGGATGTTGAGGAAGCCTCTATCCACCTCACAGACAGCCCTGATCACAGCCATGCCTCCGGCTCTGATAAGGTCTGAACTCAAGCCATTAATGTCGGAGTCTAGGGCTGCTGAGGTAGTCCATGGATAAAGACACTCGTCATGAGTGATGACCTGAGTTAGAACCCCAAAACTCACATAGAAAGCCAGATGTGGTGACATGCATCTGGAATGCCAAGACTCTGGAGTGTGATGGGAGGGGTTGACAGGAGAATCCCCTAGAAGCTTGCAGGCAGGGTAGTGTGGAGTACCCTGCAAGACAAAAGCAGGGAGAGAGACCCTGCCTCAAACACAAGAAGGGAAGGGTTGCCACCGTGAATGTAGGCTTAGTGGAAACGGTGCCACCATGTGGCAGATACCCCAGTCAAATGACTATGAGCAAGGAGCCCCAGCGGATGCTGACATTAGCAGGCACAATCCAGTGACAGTGCCTCACAGTCCAACAGGAGACACAGGAGATGCAAACCAGGTGTAAAGCCGGCAAGAGGACCTGTATGGAAACTGCCAGTGATGTGGCCTGGTCAGCGGCCCGTTCGACATCCGGATTCCTGGTACAGCTATGGAGCCACTGGCTGATGCAGGCTCACTCTGTTGTAAATGTGGCTCTTTGGCCCCATCACTGAACCCTCCGGCAGACCGAGACTGAGGGGCGTTTTAAAAACAGCTGGGTGACCCTCCCCACACACATCACCATCACAGTAGACAAGATAGACCTGGGGCCAGAAAGGCAGAAGGAAAGAGAAGCTGGCCAGGGCACGGGTGATGGACCAAACCTTGAACCCAGAAGTGGATGGTGATGGTTGCTTGCTAATGCCTGAGTAAGGCTTGACTTGCCAATTATTTAGTCATTCCTATATTGGTATTGATGCCTGCCTTTAAACCTGTTCATTTTCATTTGATGTGCACGAGTGTTTCCTCGTGTATGTATATGTGTGTGCAGGGTCCGTGGAGGCTAGAAAGTATGAGATCCATTAGATCGGGGGGTACAGACCGTTGTGAGCTGCCTTGTGGGTGCTGGGAACCAGACCTGGGTTCTCTGGAAGAGCAGCCAGTGCTCTTAACTGCCGAGCTGTCTCTCCAGCTCCTATTTCCTGCTTTTCCTCAGTGGACTCTGAGTCTGAGGTTATGGTTTAGTGGGGAGAGAGCACGGGCCCCAGCCACTGTCACACCTGTAATCTCACTGTGGAGGTGGAGGCAGGAGGATGAGAAGTTCAAGGACACACTCAGTTATGAATCCATCCAGGTCAGCCTAGGATTCGGGAGACTGCCTCACAAAAGCAGCCACACTTACAGCAAGTAGTAACTGGTGCTAGTGGTAGTTTGTGGAGCTGTAACATTTGGGGGATGTGGGGGAACTTGGGGGAGGTTCATGACTTTTGAAACTTTTCTCCTGTTGGTTTGAAATTGTGTAATCATGAAAAATTAAGGAAAAAAAATCCTAAAAACTGAGCTTTCCCCCCTAGTTCAAAGGTTCTCTCCTAGGGACTGCCCTTCCCCTGGGAGCCAATATTTGGTAACGCCTGGGGACAGTTTTGCTCGCCTCAGCGAGGGGCTAGGTGTGACTGGCGCCTGCAGGGACTTTGTAAGCATGCCACAGTGTGTAGTGTGCACCCATGATGACACTCGAGTGGCCCCAATCCCACCCATGATGACACTCGAGTGGCCCTGATCCCACCCCCAGTTTAACTGCGAGACCGGTCTAGAGCAGCTCATTTAAAACCTGTAGAATCAAGGAATGGCGAGAGGAATCACATGGTAGATGCATCGTACACTCTGAGTGTGAGGGTGTGAGTGTGTGAGTGTGTGAGTGTGAGTGTGTGAGTGTGAGTGTGTGTGAGTGTGTGAGTGTGAGTGTATGAGTGTGAGTGTGAGTATGTGTGTGAGGGTGAGTGTGAGTGTGTGAGTGTGTGAGTGTGTGTGTGAGGGTGAGTGTGAGTGTGTGAGTGTGTGAGTGTGTGTGAGGGTGAGTGTGAGTGTGTGAGGTGTGAACGTGTGAGTGCATGTGTGAGGGTGTGAGGGTGAAGGTGAGGGTGTGAGTGTGTGAGGGTGAGGGTGAAGGTGTGAGTGTGAGTGTGTGAAGGTGGAGTGTGAGTGTGAGTGTGTGATTGTGTGAGTGTGAGTGTGTGTGGAGTGTGAGTATGTGTGTGAGGGTGTGAGTGTGAGTGTGAGTGTGTGAGTGTGTGAGTGTGTGTGAGGGTGTGAGGGTGAGTGTGTGTGAGTGTGTGACTATGAGGGTGTGAGGGTGTGAGTGTGTGAGTGTGAGCGTGTGAGTGCATGTGTGAGGGTGTGAGGGTGAAGGTGAGGGTGTGGTGTGGAGTGTGAGCGTGTGAGTGCATGTGTGAGGGTGTGAGGGTGAAGGTGAGGGTGTGAGTGTGTGAGTGTGTGAGTATGTGTGTGAGGGTGTGAGGGTGAGTATGTGAGTGTGTGAGTGTGTGAGTGTGAGCGTGTGAGTGCATGTGTGAGGGTGAAGGTGAGGGTGTGAGTGTGAGTGTGTGAGGGTGAGGGTGAGTGTGTGAGTGTGAGTGTGTGAGTGTGAGCATGTGAGTGTGAGTGTGTGAGTGTGTGAGTGTGTGTGAGTGTGAGTGTGTGAGTGTGAGTGTATGAGTGTGTGAGTGTGTAAGTGTATGAGGGTGAGCGTGTGAGCATGTGAGTGCATGTGTGAGGGTGTGAGGGTGAGGGTGAGGGTGTGAGCGTGTGAATGTGTGAGTGTGTGAGTGTGTGAGTGTGTGAGTGTGTGAGTGTGTGAGTGTGAGTGTGTGGACTGCACTAGAGCACAAGTTTCGTCTTTCTGTCTGGTTTCACACTGTGGAGTGTGGGTCCGCGGGCAGCAGCCGGTGGCTGGTGGGTGTGTGAACACACTCAGAGAGCGTCACTAACAAACTATCTCCCGTCTCTAGGCTGGTCTAAGGCAGGCACACCCACCTGACCCTTTCTAATGAGATACAGGATATTGCTGCTGTCAACCCTGCCTGGTGGGCTCACACACACACTCACACACTCACACACTCACACACTCACACGCTCACACCCTCATCCTTTTTTTTAAAATTCACCTCACACCCTCAACACATAGCTACTCACCATGTGGGCTCACACGCTCACCCTCATACACTTACACACTCACACACTCACACACTCACACACACACACACACACACACACACACACACACACACACACACACACAGTGGAATCTAGGGAATCGTGCTCAGGTCACCACGCTTTTATTTTCTGAGTCCTCTCACTGGTGCAACAGTAGTTTTAAATGACTGCGACCTCTTAGTTGGAGTTAAATGTCTCTTGGTTTCTGTTACTCTATTTAGGGTGAGTTAGTGTAGAGCACGGATTTGGAGGCATGCACAAGTGAATTTTATAGACAGGAGTTTACAGGGTGTCAGAAACACAGCTAGGAGCACTAGTTTATCACTGTCTTGGGCCTTAATCTCCTCATCTGTTAAATGGGTTTAATGTCAGTCGCTACTTCCAGGGTTGACAGGAAACTACCAAAGAAGAACCCATCCTCAGGGTGTTTACCGGGAGACCGCCGCCCACTAAGTAAAACCCACAACGTGCCTGGCACTGCCGCAGGGGCTTCCTGCCTGCCATCGCCAGTTTGAGGTAGGACACGCGGTTGGTGTTCTTGAGTCTGAGACAAACAGACAACAAGTGAACTTCCTAGGTCACACAGCCATTAGGTAGGGGGTCGGGAATCGAACCCACTCGGTTAAAGTAAGCACCGTTGGATGCGTTGCTGGTAGAAGAAGCAGGTCTTGGGTGAGGGAAGAAATGGCAGGCTCTCCAAGGGCGTGTGGTCAAGTGAGCCAGCCCCCGAGAAGCAGCGCCGCCCGGTGGTGACATGTCACAGCCTCAAAGCCATTTCCCGGTTCTGACAGGAACGTATTTACAACTGAAGTGTTACATTAAAGTTAACAGTATTACAATGGGAGCCGGCTCCGTCTAGCTTGTTAGCGTTCCTACGATCTCTCCGCTCGCCCTGCTGAACGCACTGCTCCTGTCGTAACGACGAAATGCTTAATTTGTTAAACATATACCGGCTCTGATATAAGTTTAATATATCTAATATCGCTTGCAGTTATTAAAGTCAGGTCATTAAACAACAACAAAATCCAACGTGGCGTCTGAGATAAAGGGCTGTGTCCTTTTCCTGCTGTGTGTAACACGTGCTCCAATTTCTGACTAAGAGGCAACACAAGGCAGAAGCAAGAACAGCTGAACAGGCAGGAGTAAAGTCCCGGCCTGGCTGCCATTGGCATCATCGTGCGTGGTCAATGCCGAGCAACACTCAAGTCACAAAAATCTCTCCATCAGTTGACACAACAGCTGTTTAAACCAGAAGTCTGGGTTCCCGGCTGCTAGTCTAGGCATTGCTGAAGATTCTGGACTTTTCGCCCGACCCCTCCCAGCTATGTGAGTGTTGAGGGCATGCGTCACTGAACTTTTGTTCCTGATTGGTTTTTTCTTTTTCTTTTTTCCATGTAACATCCATCACAGTAGAGGCCGGTGGATTTTGCCCAGTGCCTCTGGCTCTTAGGGAGTAAAGGAGAATTCCTTCCCTTACACAAAGAATACTATCTTAACCTTTATAAAGCAGTTATTTATTTTCATTTTTGATGTGCATGGGAGTTTGCTTGCATGGATGTTTATGTACCACATGGGTGCAGTGCCCACGGAGGCCAGAAGGGGGTGTCAGATCCCCTGGAACTGGAGTCACAGATAACTGTGAGCTACCATGTGTATGCTGAGAAATGGACCCGGATCCTCTGCAGGAGAAGCAAGTGCCCTTAATTATGGAGCTGTCTCTCCAGTCCATTATGCTGTTCTTTTAAAAATTGATTTTGTTAACCTAAAAATGACCAAGAGAGGTATGGCATGAGTTTTTAGTAAGTTGAATGGTGCAGACCTGTATAGACATTATTTATTTAAAATTATTTATTTATTTATTGTGTATACAGTGTTCTACCTGCACGTATGCCTGCACTCCAAAATAGGGCACTGGATCTCATTATAGACAGTTGTGAGGCACCGTGTTGTTGCTGGGAATTGAACTCAGGACCTCTGGAAGGTCAGCCAGTGGTCTTAACCTCTGAGCCATCTCTCCAGCTCCATAAACTTTTTATTTCTCATTCATGTTCATCATTTTTTACTTCTGTGCTAAGTATCTAGTAGACATCGGCCAGGTGTGGTGGCACATGCTTTTAATCCCAGCACTCAGGAGGCAGAGGAAGGTGGATTTCTGTGAGTTCAAGGCCAGCCTGGTCTACACAGGGAGTTCTGGGCCAGCCAGGGCTACAAAGCAAGACCTTTTCTAAAAAACAAAACAGGAAAGACATGTATTGGGACTGGTGATTTCAGGCACTCCAGTAAAAGTCCAGCTGGTCCTTTGCTTTGTTAGACAAATGGCTGGCAGAAATCCCCCTTCCTGTAGACTGTATTTTCCTACAGACTGCCTTTTCTTCCTATAGACTACTTATTCTTCCTATGGACTGTCTTTTACTCCTACTGACTATTTTTCCTATGCATTGTCTTTTCTTCCTATAGACTGTGTTATTCCTGTAGACTGTCTTTTATTCCTGTGGACTGTCTTTTTATTATTGTTTGTTTGCTTTGAGAAGTTTTAACTTTCTTCCTGCTTTGACACAGGGTCTTGTTAAGTAACACATGGTAGCTTTGAATTCACTTTCCTCCTGCCTCAGCCTCTGGCGTGTTGGTTTACAGGTGCAGCTCAGCACGTTTGGTTACTACAGTAGCTTTTTAAATCAATGCCATCCCATTTGTTAATCAAAACATTTTAATTATGTGTGTGTATTCCCACATATGGTCTCTGAGATCAGACTCGGTCATCAGGCTTGGTGGCAAGCCTTCACCCTCTGAGCATCGCTTCTACTTAGAAAGACACCGACAGTGCCTGGATCTTGAAGTATCCCTTGCCATGTCTGCCTCCCGTAGTTTCGAAGCTCTTGCCTGTTTCTGGCTGACTTTTGCACATGGTGAGAGATGAGGATCGGGTGTCATTTTCACATGGGACTGTCCAGTTTCCCCAGCACCCTTTATTAAAGATCTTCTTTTTCTCCTTCCAATGCCTGTTTCTGGTACCTTTGCTGACACTCAGCATCAGCCGTGCATTTATTTCTGGGTTGTCTCTCCTATGGCATCCAGCGGCTCCCTCTGTTACAAGATGCCTGTGTGCGGACCTCTGAAGGATGCGGACACAGGTGAGGTACACACATGGGAGGGTGCCCTTCCTCCACTCAAGCCGACAGACCTCAGGGCCAAGTGAGTCCTAACCGTAACGGATCAAGACACCCGGATACGGAGACACTCAGTGAGCTTTGTGAGCCCTGTCGGGATCTTGTCCCTCAAAAGCCACAAGATAATATGCCTTTGCTGTTTCAAGCTGTTGAATTTGGGGACAGATTACAGTAGCTAACAATTATAATAAATATTGTAGCGTATTACTTTTCAAAGTGCAAAGGATTCTGGGGCTGGAAGATGGCTCCTGGGCAAAGTACTTGCTCTCTATGTTCAAGGACCTGAATTGGGAGCCCAAATATCCAGGTAAAAAAACCAAGCATGGC
This sequence comes from Cricetiscus sungorus, assembly GCA_030556225.1. NCBI lineage: Eukaryota > Metazoa > Chordata > Mammalia > Rodentia > Cricetidae > Cricetiscus > Cricetiscus sungorus. Next base: position 1,566,234 of record JANBXA010000391.1, on the reverse strand, counting down.
ATGTCCTACCCATAACCCCAGATGTCCAGGACTCACCAGCCAGTCAGCCCAGCTGACACAGCGGGCTCCAGGTTCAGTGAGAGACCCTGCCTCAGAAAATTAGGTGGAGAGCAGCAGAGGGAGACATGCAATGTTGACCTCTCTATCTCTGTCTCTGTCTCTGTCTCTGTCTCTCTGTCTCTTTCTCACAGACACACATGAGCACCCTCCGCCCAGTATGCCTCCCCCCAAATATACAGGATTCTGAGTTCTAGGATACGTGGCCTCAGAGAATCCGGGTAAGTCCAATCGGCCGTGTGTACCTCTGTCTGCAGTGCTAGCTCCACAGTGTGTTTATGCTAATTAAAGGTGTAACAAACTATAGAAATGATCCCTAAAAGTATAGTCTTAGTGTTTGTGAAGTGCTTAGAGTAATGACTGGTAGGTTGAACTCATTAATAAGTAGCCACTGTTTTCAATCTTACTGATGTTTGTTCTTTAGTCATTTGTTAATTAGAGTCGAACACAAATTCAGGTGTTCCCATTATCGCTTTTATGAACACATTACTCTGCAACCTGCTTCCCCCGCCTAACAATATTTTATAGTGTTCCATGTCAATACAGGTTTAAGTTATTCTTTTTAATTAACTAAATTCCCCACTGATCAATATTTATATAATTCCTCGTTACTTTTTTTCTTTGTTTTTTTTTGTCACTCTGGACAATGCTGGAAAAACATCTGGAGAATATTTTCAACTCGGCTGAGAAGTCAGAATCTAATTTTTAAAAAGCCAGGTTTCCGGAGGTGTGTAATTTACGCACAGTGAGAGTCGGTGTTTTCAGCTTGTGGGTCTACATGCTCTGAGGGAGGCGAGCTGTGGACTAACTCCCACCATAATCAAGCCACACAATCATTCCACTGTCCCCAAGCAAATTCAGTTTGGCCTAATATCTTTTCTTTAAAAAGGTAGCATCTAAGAAAACACATTAGTGTACCACTTCCAGCCACCACCCTGTAAGGACCATCCCCCCTCCCCTGCCCCCCAACATCAAAGAAAACAGATCCAACTAAGCCAGGAAGGTCTTCAATGACTCCCTGGCTTTTAAACCTTTGCCAAAAGTGTGTGAGCTTAATTAAGTTAAAGTATTTCAAAGGGAGCGAGGTTGTAATAATTTGTTTACAACACAAGCCTGTCTTTGATCAAGGATGTTCACTTTCATAGACGCCCTGTATCATTCTTGGGATGAGTGATAAAGTAAATTGACTTTGTGTAGTAAAAAAAAAAAACACACACACACAGGAAATTAAAGCAGTGTCTGAGGTGAGTTGCCTGATTAATAAGGAAAGTCATGGCTTCCTGAATGCAGGGCCATGCAGGCTGACGTGTGCGAGTCTTTGGAATGATGGCATGGATTGCTTAGATGTTGTGAGTAAAATTAACACAGAGTAAAAACTCTCTCAGTGTTGCTTCCCTCTGTCTGGTGTCTGCATGGACCTTCTTGGTTCTTGAGAGGACAGTCTCTGGGAATTCAGCAAAGCAGTGCCCTATCTTAATTTGTCTAGAAAGCTTGAGGGAGGGCCTGCACCTGTGGGGATACACTGAGTCAGAATCAACACAACACACCACCTTGCCAATTTTTCTATCCCAAAGATTCTGGTTGGCTTTGAAGAGGAGGTATCCAGCTAATCTAATCTTAGTATTTAAGGCTCTGGGCTCCAGCCTCCCTCCCACAGCCCCCGTCTCTCATGATTTCCTCTGCATCCCAGGCTTCATTTGTTTTCCTTTGATGTGCCATTACTGTTAACAAGGGGTAGCTGGATTGGCATTAATTACAAGTAGGCAGGGTGACCTGGGTACCGCTGGCAGGAGCTTAGACCTTCTAAGGAGAGGCAACAAGGGGCTGAAGAAAGCAGGTTTCAGACAGTTGTGGAGACCAGTGTAGGCTGTTTGAGAGGTGGAGGGTACAAATTCAAAGCCCTCTTGGGTCAGCAGGTGAGGTAAAGGCCAGGCTGGGACATTTAGTGAGACCCTGGGGCAGTTTAGTGGCAGACTGTTTGCCTGGCATGCACAAAGTCTGTGTTCAATCTCAAGTACCGCAATCCAAATGGGCAAAGAAAACCAAACCAAACCCATAACTGGGGGATCCAAGCCTGCTGGGCGAGCTACCATCTGCTGGCTCCAGTGCCATCTCTGTGCGTTCTAATCATGCTATCTGTTCAGCCCTTTGGGTTGCCATACGGGGAAATGGGGGGGGGATGGTGATTTTGGCTTAGTAGCAATGACCTTGGAAGGGAGGATGGGACACAGGAACCACTAACCAAAGTGGTTTGGGGGCTTTGAAGAGGAAACATCAGTTGGGTTTGTAGCTCAAATTTCTACACCAAGCAAAGTCACAAATGAACAAAGGGCAACGGTAATTGCTCTTAAAACCTCACAAGCAATTAAAATTTCATTTAGCAAAATGATTACACACGAAAACATTTGGACAGCATCTCACTGTGTAGCCTTGGGTGGCCTGGAACTCACTATGCAGACTAGGGTGGCTGGGAATTCGCAGAAGGGCCCTCCTCTGCCTCCCTGCTTATGCTATGGGAACACCACTGTCTATGGCGGTTGCATTTAAAGATTTCTTTTTTGAAAATGAAAACACAAATGCTCTACAAGAAACCATGAGAAAATCACGTTGTGACATTGGCCTAATGTTTTAAACGTGACCCAGAAATCCAGAAACTGTGGGGAAAGAGTGCAGGGAGTTAAATATATTATAAAATAAACATGATCGACTGTACGCGCCTGCCCTCGCCAGCAAGGAAGACTCGACTCCTCGGAGATCTTCTTCATGCAGTTTTAATCAAGATCCTTTAAACATGTTGCTTCTGGCCCGCAGAGAGAGAGCAAGCTGGGGGAACCCCTGCACACGCTTAAATACCCTTGAGCTAACCAACCCCCGTGAGCCATGTGGACCCTGCAGATAGGCTACTCTAATGGGGAAGCAGACAGGCTGAACAGACTTAACCAATTAAGGGCTTGTTTACCCAGAGAGTCTTCACCAGCTGGAAGGTGTAAGGCGGAAGCCAGCGCCACTTTAAGGCGTGGCACTACACGGCTCTCTACAATCGACCACGGAAGTCAGGCGGGTCCACTGTCCCTTCATCGCCAGCCCACTGTTTCTGCAGAGTGTTCGGCAGACAAGCATAGTACAGTGTGAGCCAGCATGGGCTGGCCTGGCACCCACAATGAGCCGAGACTGCAGACTACGGCCATTCGCATCTCTCTCCCTTTGCTTTGACACTTGCCGTATTTGTAATCCAGTTTTGGTCAGCTTTGTCTTGCCCTGTTCCCGCTCCCTGTTCTTCCTAGTGTGGTTTGGAGTTGTGATCTCCCTGCCTCAGCCCCGAAGCTGGGATTGCTTTAGGTCCTTGGACTGCCTTCCCTCCCCCTTCCTCTTTGTGTCAACCTTCAGCAGGGTGTGGGGGGAGGGGCTGCCTGATCGCCTCTGTCTTTGTGTTTGTTGTTTTTCTCTATTTTTCTCTGTTGCCCTCACACGGGGAGCTGTTCTTTCCTCCCAGTTCTACCCTTAGTGACTAACACCTCAGCGTGTACGGTGCCATCCGTGTGCCTTCATTTTCAAGTTCTTGGAGTTGTAGAGGTGATTGTTTCAAATCAGTGATCGCAGTGTTTTGACTTGGGCCCTTCCATAACTTGTGGTGACATCGGCAGTTAGTGTTCTACTCTGAGAGTAGATCTAGAGCTGGCCTACACATGTGGGGTGAGGGCTTAGCTACTCAGTGACAATCCCAGTTAAGTCAGGAGAAATGATACCCCACCCTACTCCAACCTAGTCTCATTGGAACATGACAAACACTTCCACTGGAAAACATGAGTGATTATAAAAAAAAATTCAACGTAACTCGAAGTGTGCAAATCCCAATAAACACAAGGTAGATGAAAAATCAAGGCAGCATGACAGTGGGAGAGAGGCCAAAGAAGGAGAAGGATGGCAGGGGCTGGGGGAGAGCAGGGGACAGAGAGTGACCTATGGTCACATAGATTGTCCTTATGAGACCCAACACTCAACACCGTGACTATAACCAATAGACAGCACCACAGGCAAAGTGTCTGAGGCACTGTGCAACATCCATCATGAACGGACATTAGCTTAGCTTTTTCAATATAGGACTATAGTGACCATCAACCTTGGGAAAAGTCTTTAATGTTATGAAAAGATGACCTACTGGGCCTCTTATGGAGAGAAAAGTCAAGAAAGCAGAAGCTGGAAGTATTTATGTTCAAGCACATTGTTCTTAAAAATGCCTAGTTTTAGAGTTCTGTTTTTGGACATGTGTGTGACATATATCTGCATGCCAATATGCTTGGGTATGTGAATACAGATAGGCACATGGCATGTCATAAGCATGGTGATTAGAGTACAATCTAGGGTGTTTGTCCTTACCTTCTATCTTCTTTGAGGCAGGGGCTATTATTTACTGCTGAACACGCTAGCTTAGCTAGCTCGAGTTTCTGGAGACACACATAGAGATTGTCTTGTCTCTGCCTCCCACCCTGCCATAGGAGTGTTGGATGACAGACCAACCTGCTTTTATATGGGTTCTGATGGTTCAGACTCTCCTTGTGCTTGGGCGGCAAACACTGAGCCATCTTTCTGGCCTCTCCTGACCCTTAAAATAGGAGCAGTTTTGATTCTGAATTCTGTTAACTGACAGTCAAAACCAACATAACAGGCATAGAAAACAATGGCCAAGAACCTGTCTCCAACCTTAGGAGATTAGAGTCCTGTGGAACTGATCCCAGGGAGCAAAGGAGACACCCTAGGACAATTCAGGCTCCATCCGGGTATCAGAGGTCAGTCACTAATTTGAATAAATTTCCTAGAAGGACTCTATTGTTTCTGGTGTCTGGGACCCAGGGCTCTAGCAGCAGCCCAGTTTAGGGGTGTGGCTTGGGGAATTTCTTGGGGTGGCAATCAGACATCATACTCTGACAGTATGGCTGGGTCTGGAGGGCCAGCATCTGCTTCCATGGTGGGCCATGCGGCTGTGTGGGAGATGTAATTTTCTACAATGTGTGGACCTCCCATAAATCCACGGGGATGCGGTCTGTTGTTGCTGGAATGTCCTCACAGTATGGCACCTGGCTTCTCACAGAACAGGGGATTGCAAGGACACAGTGTGTGGAGTAGCCCCTCCCTATAGCCTTGGGAGTGCTCAGTTCTAGAAACTCCTCCTTCCTCCTCCCCTCCCTCCTCCCTCCTTCACCACTCACCACTCACTTTCTTCCCTCCCTTCTATTCTCCTCCCCTCCACTTCTCCTCTTCCTCCTCCTTCACTCACCTCTCCTTCCTCTCCCGTACCCCTTCCCCTTCCCTCCTCCACCCTCCTCCTCCTCTTCCTTCTCTTTCCTATGCTCCAGACCTTTTCTGTGGCTTCCATGCTGCCTTCACACTCGTGGTTCTCTTGGTTCAGCCTCCACATTCCAAAGCACACTACCACACCCTGCTTCACGTCCATAAGATCTTCTATGGTACCCAGATGAGCCCTGTCCTCCATGATGTCTAGAAGACCAGGCCCATGGAAGCCACCCAGACAGCTGGTCAGCGCTGGTGACTGGGTCCTGCTCCTTTTATTGCTTTGAGTTAGGTTCAATTGTAAGAAAGTGGATTACCCTTTGATCTTTGGTTGTAAGGTTATAGGACACTTTCTCTCCATAGCCCTGTGATGGGAGCTAGCTCACAGGTCATTAGAAAGGGAAACTGTCTTTCAGTGAGCCTACTGTGAACATTTCTGAAATTCATGTCACCTCTGGATTGTTAAATGTTACCGGGTGAGCAAGGGGACATTACAGAGCTTGATTCTGCCAGGACATCTCACTGTGACCTTTTAAACTGGGCCTGGAATCATCAAGTAAAGCCGGAATCCCCTAGCTCATCATCTCTACAGCTGAAGCAGTGCTGGGTGGATTCACAAAGACCTCACCAGACAGCAGGGCCCAGACCATTTTATCCTTCAAGTGCTGGCTCAAATGTCCCTGATGCTGTGGGAAAGCTGGACCACACCGCAACAGAACACCAAGGCCTAAGCACAAAGCATCCCCGTGAACTCATAGGGAAGAATTAATTGCAAAATGTGCCCCCAAGCAGCTAAACAAATTAACTTGCCATGCTGGATTATAGGTGTTAAACCAATTACATTTTAGGAAGCGTCTGTCAAAAGTTGTGATTTTTATTTTTGGAGTA